>OZ020547.1:6634470-7234470 GCA_963971435.1 Lasius platythorax | reverse complement strand
CACCGGCAAAAGGTATTCTTGCGTGGAACGCCGCATGGAACAACGACAACGCTAGCAACGAAGATATCGCTTTCGTAGAAGCGGCGGAACTTCGGAAACCAAGTAAGCCAACTATCCTCCAGCCAACCTCTCCTTCTCCCATGAGAGAACCGTATTTCCGCCTCGCGCGAAATATTCGACGAACTAAGATCTCGATTTTCGATTCTGATCAGAAGAGAATCTCGCGAGAGGTTTCCGAAGCCCATTTGCTCTGGAATAATAATAATAATGGAGGAGGGATACAGAATGATGCTGATGCAGGAGCCAGGCTGGAAGCTGGAGCGCAAGGGCTCGGGCGCGCAGGTGTTGCGCAAAGACGGCTCTCACTTCAAGAGCAGCACCGCGCGAGTCTGCTTCCGATGCGACGTCGAGGTGCGCGAGTTCGAGCGTGACGAGGATTACGGAATGGCGGAGAACGCGGAAACGGAAACGACCGCGAGTCCGCTGGCGATGTTGTCCAGCTGCGTTGCGGCGCTTTGCGTCACCATTCTTCTGCCGTGGCTGCTGATCGGGGGCTAAGTGAGCGCGCCGCTCCCATCTTCTGTTAATTAAAGGTCTCTATCCATTGTAGACACTGCGAGAATATAGGTAATTCTATAATGCGATAACTCTTCTCGCCAATTGTCACACACAGATGGTCCCGATAATCGCGTTCAAGATGCGAGATCTGGCGGTTGACGAGGATCGTGACGCGAATCCTTGGCTCGAATGGCAACCGCAACGAAAGTCCAGTCAAGATTCGACCAGAACGAAAACTCTCCCGTTTTCGAATATCGACGTGATCGGATGATGTCATCCGATCAACGAACAACGCCTCCAAATGACGGGAGACAGGATGGCCGCGGTTGTTGTTCGACCGGTAGATCGGGATCGACGGGTTTTATCGCCATAATATCGTGTAGGATTTGTGATAACACGCGCGTTGTATTTGTGGTATCCGATCGATATACGGCGATCCAGAAGTTCGTGTACGCTCTTGTCGATTTTATGGCGTTCTCTGGAAACTCTCTGGAATTTATGGCCGTGCAATGTTTGCAAAATTCGAACGCGTCGAAGAGATTCCTGATTTAATATGTGATGAACGTAGTCATATTTATATAAAGTATAGAGCGATCGGCTAGAAGTACATGGCAAATAACAAGAGTGTTCGATTGATTTTTTTTGTACTTGCGTATAATAACAGAAAGAGAGAAGTGTTTGTAAAATATGCACGTCGATCTTATAATCGTGATAGAAAATTCAACGTGTGATTGTATTTTGTGCTAAATGTTGCATAACTTTTATAAATATTTTGTACATATGTTGTAGAAGGGAAGTGGGAGAAGTGATGAGATGATGAATAAAAAAATACTTCGAATCCGGAAGTATTGACGCGTGATTGATTTCGATTCAACCTGCACTTGCTATACATGTGGCATCGAGACGCGAGTAATTTACTATCTTCTCCCGTTCCAGAAATCAACGGCTACATCGACGGCTGTTAAGATTTAATGGTCCCATGTGGCAGCTGTGCTACTGCAGATTTATCCCGGCCACTTTATGGGCTCCGTTATATAGAGTGTTTCAGAATCCTATCTGCTAATTACAGATTCCTGAAATTGTTTGGAGACGAAAATTCTAATACCAGAGTATCAAGATTATAATAGGTTTTTTTTTAAATTTAAAGATTGTCGTAAGAAAACTATTATATTGCAATATTTGAAAGTAAATCGATATCTGAGAGTATGTGCGATATGTATCGTAAATGTGATACGTCGCACAAATTTTTGGCAACCTGATCGACTAACTTTAAACATTTAAGAACTATCACGGTCTTAATATTTTGATATTAGAATTTTCATTTTCAAATGATCTTAAGAATTTGCCATTAACAGGTGGTGCGCCAACTTTAAAACGCTCTGTATATCGTTAAGTTTTAGATTAAGAGCCCCGAGTAACGGAGATATTCGCACATCATGACTGTCGATTCGGAGAAGAACCGATAATATTGTTATTGAACGGTCGTTGTCCGATTTTAATTAAAATTAAATATAAATTATATTAAGATTAAGAAATATAAAATCAACACAGCATAATACAATTGGTAACTCTTATTCGGTGATAAAATTGACAGCCTTAAATTCTTAACTAGAAATTAAAAACTTTAAGCTGGTGTTAAACTGTCGATAAAATGCTTTTTTAATCATCTCATAATCTCTAATCGTCTTTAATCATCTTTAAGATTTTTTTTTAGTTAAATTTTGCATTATTTCTCGCGGACGAGGAAAGTTTTAATTTTACTGCAATTCAAATCGCACATATTCTATGCGTGTATTATCATATCTAAAATTACAGTAATTATGTAATAATTATTTTTAGACATGCATTCACGCGGACTATAGCAATATTACATATAAGCCTGCGAATATCTCTCTCCTATTTCCCGACATGCACATCGTTGATTAAATATACAAAATCTCGGTGAGCGTTTGCAGTCTTCCGTGAAATTGCACGAAGTGCAGTACCGTTGCAAGTTAAAGAGGTTGGGAGAGAAGAATCTCTCTAGTATTACTAGCCTTATTCGGCAGAAAATCTCCTTCGTTTCATCAGAATTTGCCGATATCTTCACGCGAACGAGAGCAAGCGAGAGAGAGAGAAAGAGAAAGAGAAAAAGCGAGCTTTCCGGTAAACTGGTGAAAACTGACTCCTCCCTTCAAGTTTCAAAACGAAAAAAAAGAAATTTACCGCAAACCTCTCGTCTAAATTTATTTCTACTTGCCTCCCGAGAAGCCCTCATCCATCTTTCCGGCCCGGTTAAGTAGAACCCGAGATGCAAGGAACGTTCCAAGGTTCGCTCTCAAGGACGGACATAAACTCGCTCGAGCACGCAAGATTATGCGTAACGAATTTACGGCCTTCGACAAAACGGAAGATATTCGTAGAACGGCAGTGATATTCTTCATGCGAGTCTTAATTCCATCATTCGACTCTCGTATATCTCGCCTCCAAGCTTTATGTTTTAATTATAAATTTTAACAGTAGAATATAGACCTTCAAACCGACACAATGTTTAATTCCATGCGGCGGTAAATATGGAGAAGTCTAAAAAAAACCAGAGAAATTTACATCATCTAGATTGCGATTCAGAAAACTATTTGTCTCGAACTAATAATAGAAAGTATTATTAAATTGGTTGCACATTTAAAGCAAATGATTTTTAATGTTAACAAATAATCCCTTATAAGTTGTCTGAAGGTATTATAAATAATCGCGAGATCAAATAGTCACGCAACTGTGTTGATTTTATCGTAAAAAAAAAAGAAACAAATCTAATCGATTCGTGCATTGCAATATGAATGATACGGCGGATAAAATTTCGTTTCTTTCTCCTTTTTGTTGTGGATGCGCTCGGATAGAAATTGCATTCGGCAAAATAGCGGCGGTAAATCAAAGTTTATTCGTCGCGTAAATCGCAAACACACGTGGCCAAGTACCGTCATCAAGCGACAATGCTGTTCAACAAATTGTGCGCGCATATGGGATTCGGGAGTAAATACCCATGTACATGTACACAATTATGCATGAGATACCATAGACCGGGAGAATGCATAATCAACGTCGTACTATATTCGTTTATGTTTCTAATAAAATTACAAACAAGATACGCGTCCATTATTTCCTCGTCGCTTTCATAGTAATCCGCGAATAATTGCTACATGTTGCAGAAGCAAAACAAATATCTTTATCACTCGTTATATTGATAATTTATTAAAATGCATTTTGTATTATATATATATTTTTAATTATTTTCACATTTTTAATGTTCTTTTTTTCTCTTAATATTTTTTTTTGTTCTTAATTTATGAATTTGCTACATGATTATATTGGAGAAGATAATTTTATCGAGAGGAGAAATAATCGTTTATCAAAATTAATATCTATAATTTGACAGAAATTTGCAAATTCTGGATTATTCAGGTTTTCTAGTTGCTTGATTGGATTTATGATTATTGATGGAGGGCTGTAAGCATGTAGCATTTTAACCATTGAAATCTTTTTTACAATATTTTATCTTCTATCTTTTGTGAGATATTATCATCAACACTGCAGATATTTTTTCTCGCTTTACTTTTACTAGCTAATTTATGTTCACAAATTAAATATTTTCGTAAATCTAACATTATCTTTCCTTATTTGATAAATGTTACCATAAATATTACATTTTGTCTTATTATTTTCGAAGATAAAATATTGTCATATTTAATTATGGGTTCTTCCTGCACTTTTACTTTCATTGTGCTCACGAATTAAGTGTTTTCTTAAATTTGACGTTATTCTGTATCAACTTGATAATTTTATATAAATATTGCTCTATCATTTTCGAAAATATAATATTACCATTTACGTATATTGTCATTTATTTTTTCTGCGCTTTACTTTCTTTACTTTCATGAGTTGCTTTATACACATGAGTTCATGGATTAAGTATTTTTTTAAACTCGACATTGCTCTGTTTGATAAATTTTAACCGCATCAGTAACATTGATATGTAAGCCGTTAAAATTTATATATATTTTTTATTTTTCGATTTATCTTGTTCTCATTAATTGTAAGCGCTTTTCGTTAACGCCGACACTTATTTATCTCTCTCTCTCTGTCTCTCGTCATTCGTTACCTTTAGTTATTTCTTCAGATACATTTTTCATCTAAAATCACGTATCATAAATGTAAATCAAATTAAAAAGTAATATTGTTTACCAGCAAACATTGTTATTATATACGAATATTACAGTGAAATTGTTGAAAATTCCGCGTTATTTTTAAAATGTTTGATTTTTTTAAAATTCTATTATTGTAAATAATTGATGTGGCGCACATGCTATCGGGATTTTTTAAATTATTTCGAATTTAACTCTTTGATTGTAATATATCGAAGAAGGGGGGGATGCACCTTCTCTGTGATAAATCAATATTAGGTTTGTATATATATTCTTAGTCATGAATGGATAAAGAAGGAGCGTAGGAAGGCAGAAAATTGAGATGTTACTAATTTAATTTAATTTGGTGACACAAATTAAATGTACCTTTCATCGAGTAACACTTTACGGGCGATTTATCGGAATTAGCAGCACTAATGTTACAGAATAAGTAATTTTGATAACCTGACTCAATGTAACGCGACGGATAAGATGATTGAGTCCACGAACGAAGCAAACAACTTCGATTGAAAGGTTGGACCGACTAATTCATTGTCAGACATACGTGATCTCGTGCCTCTTATACGGTTTGAAAATTTCGATACGTCGAGATGTTTTTAGAGCCTGAAAATCCGTAGATCTTGATAGTATATATACGAGAAAGCTAAATCTCGTAAGGTCCATCTCGTCAGACCTTGCTATCGACACATAAGAGAAAGGGGCAGAAAGGGAAGAGCCGTCTCGATAAACTTTGTGATGGGCAGGTACGAGAAAAGTACCTTAGTTTGCAACCGGTCGTCTTTCACGGATTTTCTTATGATATGTTGCGCAATCGAGCATTTTCTATAAACGTTTATTTATTATATTCAACGCACTTAATTTATGAATTATTATCTTTTTGTGAAAGAAGATAGAACTTTGAATTTTTAATCGTCAAATATTCGATAATTTGGAACGATGTGTGTTTGCTTGCCAGCGATATCTTGTTTGTTTTATTACTCGATTTACCAGAAAAGGGTCTCCTCAAGTACTATTTTTAATTTAAATTAATCTTAAGTTGCGTATGGCCGTTATTATCCTACGGCTGTAAAATATTGCAGCCTAGCTGATTTTATTGTACCTGTACCTCGGGGGAGGATTGTCCTCCAGAGGGGAACATTGAGTGATTACAATAAAATGATTAATTTATTATATTATATGTTGCGTATTTAATAACTAATAAACTAGTGAAAACATGTTGCCAAGTATTAATGACTTTGATAAATAAGTTTATGTAATTTTATATCTAATTTTTTTCATTTTTTTAAGAAAAATTATTACACTGGTAGTCAAATTAATCGATATAATGCATTTCATCATTGAATTTATGTATAAGTATGTATAAGCTAAGATGGTAAAAATATACACATAAAAACACACAAATATTAACGTATACATTACGAATTGTTATTCCGACATTTATTATGAAAGATGAAATTAATTGCATCTTGAATCACGTAGAAGTTGCTTTTAATTTCTCATATGTCATTTTGAGAAATATAACTTAACACCTCTCTCTCTCTTTTTTCACAGCAGGACAAGTCTATCAAGTTTATCAATAAATATATCATCGAAACTCGCGCGATTTAACGTACAATAATCTCGCTGCGTTGAGAAAATATATAAAATAAAGTCGTCGGATAAGAATATAAAATCGCAGGGAATAATGTTAACGAAATTCCGTGTCGTGCAACGCCCATGCTCGGACGTCTTAATGAAGGCAATTCAATTAGTATGCGCGACAATGCGAGAGATCATTTTGGCGGCGAGAAGAACGAATCTCTTCCGGATCTGCATCTCTCGCGACTCGCATTCTCAGCGTTCCATCGCGCAAAATATGCGCATGCTTTATAGGGTCGATGAAATGTGTGAATTTAATTTCGCGGTGCCGCGGGCGCATAAATATGCATCGCTCCTTCTTCGCGCTGATTTATGCGCGATTACGCATTTACCGGAGCGGGAACGGATTCCGCTGACCGAGGATGGTCAGCGATTTCGAAATTGTTCTGTAGAAAGGAGCGAGAAAGAAAGAGAGAGAGAGAGAGAAAGAGGGATGACATAAAAGGACCGCCGAGAAAACTTTAATTGATAGCCAGGCTCTTCCGATAATCCGATCAGATCGATCTATCTTGCTGCATCCGCGCTTCAATAAATTCAAAATCGTAGTTATTTTATACTGTATTATAGTGAGAATTTTTTTTTTAATGATATCTTTTTTTTAATAGAGAAACCGGAAGACAGATCTTTTTTCTTTTCTTTTTTTAATTCTTTATATATATTTTTGCATTATATTAAACATTTTATTATATTTACTATATTTTAATATATTAAACATTTTATTATATTTATTATATTTTAATATATTAAACATTTATATTAAATATTATTAAATATTTTATTAAATTTATATATTATTATATATTAAATATTTTATATAATATTAATTATTAGATATTTTTTAGCAATTTAATTACTCTAATGCGAATATTTGTTTGGTCTCCCTGGAAGCATTTTGCAAAAATTGTCACTTAACAATATACAATAAAATTGGCAAAATTAATTATAATTAATTAATATTTAATTAATATAATAAATTTAACGAGACAATTAATTCTAATTAATTATCTCGTTAAATATATGGGAATTTATAAAGATGTGTATTCGATAATTGATGGTATATTTTAATTTCTGTGTAAATAATTTTGTAGAACTTCGTGATATCTTTTCTCTCGGAGCACGTACGACGACCATGAAAGTTAATCAAGCGGTCGGACACATCGGGCGTTAAATTAATCCCAGCACGTTGTGTGCAGAGTCCGCGAGATTGTAACCAGCCACTACGGCTGATTGATATAAATTGACATCAATTTCCTTCAATTTGCGAGGGATCTCGAGATTTTAGAGACACTGGGCGGCATCTGTCGTCGAGATGCGCCTCTCTGGGCGATTACAACGGGTCACTTATACGCGATCGATAACTGGCGGTCGTCGGTAAACTCGGAAATGTCATTTCGATATGATTTGCGATAGATGGCGCACCGACCATATTTTTTCGGCGGTTAGTATTTCGCGGTAGAATTTTCTAAACGTTACTGTTCGCGCGCGCGTAACGAGTTCATAGATTTTTGTGCTGAATGTGCTGCATCGATTGATGAAATTGCATCTAATTGTAAGTTTGAATGTCCGATTTAAGTTTTCAGTTTAAATATATAATTCTGTTTTACTCTTATTACTTTTAATAACATGCTGTGTTCTCATCTCGCTCAATTAGGTTAGTTCTACTTTCTACACCTACAGTTAATGATTAACGGTTTACTAAACATGAATATAGAATGAATATACATGAATATTCAATGTTATTTATATATAAACTCTTACAGATTGATAAATATTGACGAAGACAAATTAGAAATACATCTAATTTATGTTCTCTTTTTCAGCTGCCGGATCTCAACAACCTCGACGAAAAGGTGAGTCTCTACGAACATCATAATAATGTGCGAAATAACTGGTTAGAGTAAAAAAAGAACGCAATCTATTATTTGCTTCGTGATGGATATCATTGTCATGTAGATATTGATACGAATCAGTTCTATATATATAATAATTGATGTGCATAGCCGCGAGAGATTTGAGAAAAAGTCTGCACTCATAAAAGAAATATTCGATATAGATGACAACAATTATAGTAACAAAACAGTATTGTGTTATGCATAGATTACAAAAAGTTAAATATAGAACACTTTATAGGCGTGTAAAGATTACCGACAATGCTAATTGTGCACGGAAAATTACATATCTACGTGACTATTATCACAAAATGGTGAGTCAACGCGATGCAAATAATGATGAAAATTCAAAAAAAAATTTTAACGACTTCGACTTATCTCCGCTTATCTTATCTATTGCCTTTTATTCAACATTGCCGCTAATAATATCTTAATTATTCATAATATAATACTGGATAGGCATAATTCACTTTTTAATCTTCCTAATTTTCACATTTAACTGAAATAATTGCACTATTACCATATATCGAAGCTTTCGATTAATTAATACTGAGTTTTAAGCGATGCTCCACTGCTTTTTTTATATGTATATATTAAAGGCTATATATAGTATTTGTCTCTAACGCATTATATCTGATTTACAATCAGTATTATATTGCAATATATAAAAGTATAAAAATTAAAGAAATATATTTTTTTATATTATATTTTTATTTTATTATATTTATTTTATTATATTTATTTTATTATTTTATTATTATTATATTTACTAATGTATTTTTTATATTGTTTATTTTTTTATTATATTTATATTTATTTATATATTTTTTAAAAAGTTTTTAAAAATGTCATTACCAACTTGTTAAGCCATCATTATATACATATGCTATAGAGCGAGCTAGTAGTATATACAATCATTCTTTTTAGAATTTATATTTGTACATCTTTTTTCATGCGACTTTCAATGGCGCATGTAATAATGCGAAAATAAGATCGCACGCCGCAGAATACAAATTGTAACACCGTGTGCGATAATCGTATGCTCTTAATTAGCATAATAATAGTAATTCCGCGAATTTTTAAGAATATTAAATATATTACGAAAGTTGCGGAAGGAGTTCAGAGTCTTAAATTAATCGCGTTAATTAAGAGAGAGAGAGAGAGAGAGAAAGAGACTCGCCTTCTTTTATTCAGTTTCTTCAGTTCTATCAGAACCGTCGCAACCGCACGTAATCGTCGTCATGCTGTCGTTGCGTAATTCGAGACTCGAAGAACGATTCTCTTCAATTTTACCGCGACACTACTCATTATCCAATCGCGGCGGTCGTCGAACCTAATCTTTCTCTCTCTCTCTCTCTCTCTCTCTCTCTCTCTCTCTCTCTCTCTCTCTCTCTCTCTCTCTCCGTCGTCGTCGAAAATCGCGCGCGTTTATTCGCCCGCGGGGGCTCGATTTTCATCTAATATTTTCGCACATGGATTTATATCTGGTCGCAGATTCGTGGAGGGGGAGGGGGAGGGGACCTGGGTTCGAATGCGAGAGAATCACATGCGCGTAATTCCGCGTGTGTTCCAGTTACGACCTTCGTGCGATCATTGCTACCGCTCGTTCGTATGCACCGGGTAACATAAACGACCGTATTCTCCTTTGACATGCAAATGAAGCCGCGTAGCATTCAAATTGTAGCCGCGTATAGTTCCGGCATATAGTTACGCGACTTTTGTACCGTGCGCGTAGAAAGCACGTTGCATTAACGCGAAGCGCGATAACGCGGCTTTATTAGATCGCATCTCATCGCGGGTTGCATGCGGATCCGCGCGAAAGGGAAGTAATGATTCCTACGCAATATTCTGTTACATTTCCATCGGGAATGAATGGGAGAGGCGATCCGTAAGAGTGAAACGCGAATTTTATTTATAATACCGCGGTATAATAACTCGCGGCGTTCTCACGCGATACAGCGCGGATGAAAATAAATACTGAATAGAATATCGGATAAGTACAATATACAATAATCGTCGAAATTAATAGTCCGTATACATATATACAGGGTAATGTAAACGAAAGAGAGATAATCTACGCTTCGAATATGTAAACTATGATTCTCTACGTGAGTAATGCGGGTAGACACGCGTGATTAAAGGCAATCGTCCGCTGCTTATCTATACTTAAACGCGGCGTATCGGGTGATTTATTTATCGGATAATTTAGATATTTCACCGGCAGAGATTACGCGCGTAGACCGAAAGGTTGGACATTGTGGGTAGACAATTAATATACGTTTGCATACGCGTGATTTAAATCCAATGTCATTAGCACTTAGTCAGTATCCGGGGTGAATATTCTACCAATGTCTGCGGTGTCGTACGCGCGCGTGACTGTTGCATTTGCAGGTGTAAAGTGTCGTCGGCTAACGAGGTCGTCGATCGTTCACCGTCCGATCGAGTATTTTCGCACGCACCCGTTGGTGCAACTCGCTCCTCGCGAGATCGGGATTAAACATATCTTGACGATATAAATTTAAGAAAAGAAAAAGGTACGCGCGTGTGACGTGTGCTAAAGATTGCGATAATTAGTATACATAGACAGATAATAAATAGGCGCATCTGATGTACGTAGCGAAATTGAGTAAAAATATCAAGATGTGGATAGCTATGAAGGGATCTATTTTAAAAAGGCATAAATTTTGCAAAAATCGTACAATTTGGACAATATAAATCGTATCAATCTTGTTTTTCGATTAATTTTAGATGGACTTTAATGAAATTTATTTGAAACACACGCAACTGATATTTTATGCTAAAGCTTCAAAAATAGTCGCGGATAAATATGATATTCAAATTTTGCTGATGGAAAAAAACCGATTTAGGTTTTAGCAAGGAATATAATATATGTATCGACAAATCGAAAACAGATTTGTTGACCTGTTTTGAAGAGTATCTTTACGTTACTCTTTTTTAATATTCTTTTAAATTATATATATAATTTCAAAGAAGATATTAAAAAAGATAGTAACGTAAAGACTCTTCAAAATAGGTCAACAAATCTGTTTTTAATTTGTCGATACATATATTATATTCCTTGCTGAAAACTGAATAGGTTTTTTAAAGAAATTATATATGTAGGAAATTTTATACATATATACACAATTTTTTCTTATATAGAAATTATATATATAATTATATATACTATACATATATTTCTTGCGCGATATTATTGTAATGATAATGACTTCAACGATCGTGCTTCTTCGAAGACTATGGTTTCCGAAATTAATCACCGAAAGATTACTGAATATGTATAATGATCACCCGCAGCATTGCAAATTATTCTTCGTCTCTCGTATAAATTGTTGGCGTATCCTAATAGCGTAAAACTCGAGTGAGCACCACGAGACGCGGTTATTCACTTCTGTGCACAGCAAAGTCGTTATGGAAGTTCAGGGGAACAGGCCACACGTACTTCGCACGCTTTGCATAAACTCCAGTCTCTCTAATGTACTTCTAATGTTCTTGTGCAAATGGTTATTTTTGACGATGCGAGCAACAAGTCAACACTTTTAGCTCGACAGTAGTAAAAACACTATACGGCATTTAAATCACCAAGAAGCCGCCATTACCGTCGCACTTATTGCAGAAAGAAAAATTGCGCAATACCGATTTGAAATTTTTTCATATAAAATATTAATCTCAGATATACATATGTCTCTGATATTTATTGTCTCTTTCTCTCTTTTGAACGTCAAGGTGGAATCGGGTGACTTTTCGTGATTTGAAATAAACAGCGTTGAACGAGAACTTCGCGCTCGCTCTTGCGTAACGATCTTGTTTTCAATCGCGAGGTGGAATCGCTACGTGACGGAGAGACCGGTTTTGAACTTTCGAACTCGGTTCGAACTGACGTTAGCTCGGAAGCCATTATATGCCGATCTAATATTAACGCGAGAGTAACTTTGAGTTGCCGTTGCGTAACGATTTGTTTTCGATCGAGACGGAAATCGTTATACGAAGGGAAAATTTGACTACTCACACACACACACACACACATCTCTCTGAGCTTAGAATTTATCGGTTTGTAATTCCTCTCGCTGGCTCGAAAGCCGCACCTTAACGTCGATTTAATGTCGAAGCGGGAACAATTTATCTCGTTGCGTTGCGCAACGATTTGTTTTCAAGCTCAGGGTGGGATTGCTCGCTATATGACAGATAAAAAGAGAGAGAGAAAAAAAAAAGCTAGTTTGCGGTATAAGTGCGACGCATTCATTCGTTTGGCCGTAGGTGAGCCTTTTAGAGATTAAGAAAATATCTGTGTCACCCATGATCTCAGTTGCCATCGTCGTTGAGCTTGCCAGATACTCGTTGTTGTAAACAGGATGGAATTCGCATACATATTCAAGTTGACGCGCGCTCGGGGTCGTGTGCTTAATTTTCGCCCGAATATTTCAGGCCGCCAGAGAGTAAAAGCACTCTCGCACTCTTTTCGGTGAAAGTATTCAGACGGCGGGCACCGAGGCGGAGAATCGATCAATTAGGTTAACGACTTTTCGAGTGTATTCGCCATCTCGAGGATTAATCGAGACGATTATGACGGCGGGGTAAATATTGCGCTCAAATAATACCCGACGATAAAATTCATGCTCATTACTTTTTAACGATCTCGTGACGATGTGCAAATAGTCATAATCAGATGGATGGCATCACTTTTTGAATACTACCATTGCCCTCGCGCGATGATGATATAATTTATCTAATTGTCATTATATTTTTGTATGATTTTGTTATACGGTGCGAACAAATATTTATCATTAAATGAATAATGATAACTAGCAACTTGTTCATGATTTGCATCTATATAATAATTATTCATATTTTAGTTAGGTAATTGATATACATTTTTATGTTATTTGAACTGATATATAATTTAATGACTATCTATTACTTTTTAGAAGAATTTTTTGTCATAATTGACTTTATAAATTAATGAGAGAAAATAAATAGCGAGAAAAAGAATGTGACTTGAAAATAACATAAGTTCTCTACTTTGCTATAATTATTCCATTGTTTTATTAAGGAATATACATATATACATAGTTAATTATGACAAATTTTGTTTTAAAAATAGTCATTATAATAGTCATTAAATTTCATATCAATTCAAATAACATAAAAATGTATATCATTTATCTTATATGTATATAGTTGGCGGTTGTAATTGACCTTCAAAGTGATTTGCATAAAATGTGTGTCATCTGACGTCCGTCCATTTAGCATAGTAGATAATCGTTAATATGTGGAGATTATGACTTCCGCTCTTAGGTATCGAAATGCGAAAACCTCGACCGCCATTGTCGTTCGCTGTCTGCTTTGAAATTCCCAAGCTCGCTTTCGCGCATTATGTGCAAATTCGCACGCACCAACACACGTACGCGAGGGACGCTCGCTGTCGGCCGTTTACAACGCCATCATTTACAATTTGCGGTCGTGCTCGTTGTGGAGCGAACTAACCGTGTGACTCGCTCTTACATGCGCGAAGCACATACGTATAAATATTGTTCAAGAAGCTACGCAACCCGCAAATTTTTATTCGCAGTTTTTATTCTTCAATAAACGGGGGCTTTTGAATTTTATTCTCAGACGAAGGGATTTGCAGCGACTCGATTTGCAGCAACTAAAAACGGGAGATGATTAAGTCGCTTTTATAAATTCTACCATCGTTCATGTTTTAATTAGTTTATGTTTTTTCTATATACAGCAACTTAAAATCACCGCATGTTCTTTCAAGATTCTTGGACTTTTGAATTTAAAATTGATTTTTTTTTTAGCGAAAATGTTGCGGCGTCGATAATTTTCCAGCTACGAAGCATTAATAAGCGATTGAAAATGAAAAGTTTTTCGCAAACTAAACTTTGAAAAGTCAAAAAGATAACAAAACTAGATTCTTCGGTTAATTTACAGGTGAAATTTACTTTAATGGAATAACAAAACTACGTTCTTTAGTAAATTTCAGATGGAATTTACTTTTAATTTGAGGATTAGGTATAAAAATATATGATGGCAGAAAAATTTTAAACTTGCAATATATATAAAAATGATTTCTCTCGTTATTTTCGCTAAGGAAAAATCGACTCCGAAAATTTGACCGAAAAGAATCTGTCATTAAAAAGACATTCGGTGGTTTTGAGATACTTATTCTATATATTCTCTTTCTACATCTCTTATCAACTGCATTATGAATATAATCGAAGAAAGTATTATACGATATCAAACGTAATTCCCTTAAATTCTTACGTAATTCGAATTGTTATGTCAGAGGTTTCGCGAGTGTGTTTATGCGCGAAATTTAATATTACGGTAACGCGATATTTCGCGATGCGAATAATATCACATCAGGGATTCTCGACTCGCGTTACCGTCCGGTGATTAGCGTCCCTGAACGACGCTATACGTACATACATACGTTAATTCCGTAATATAACTAGCGTACGTGTATCGCACCTCGCGCGCGCGCGCGCGCGCGACATATATGGCCGAGCTTGGTAAACAACAGTGGTTGCCAAATCGCGGCTAATAATAAAATGGAAAATCATTTACGTAATGAAACGCGTTTTAGCTATTCTGACGTAGAGCGAACGCGGATCGTCGCGTTCGATATCGCGTATCGGTTCGTTTATTTCGGCGAAATGTCATCAACTGAATGACAGAAGCTAGATGACAGAAGCCGGCGAAATGGAGTAGAACGGTTAATTTCTCGTGGTACGTCGAAGCGCCCAGAGTGGGAAACCCAGAGAGAAACATTTATCTGCAACGACAGCCATAGCAGATATGATTACGCCTAATTTCGCTAATTGGTACTTCAAGGTCTCGATAAAGCATTACGGTTCTCCCCGCGAGTCTTTCTCGAATCTTATTGGCTCGTCGAATATTATGTCTTATGCGGCTTTTCGTCGAGTGAGAGCTGAGCAAAAGAGAGGATCGCATTAATTTCTCGGGATACACTTGAAAGCGTGAGTTGGCTTAGAGTAAGCGTTTATCTGGAACGACAGCCCATAACACATACTAGTATTATGATTGCGTCTAGTTTCGCTAATTGGTACTTCAAGGACTCGATAATGTGTTACGGTTCTTACGGGCGTGCCTTTCGCGTATCTCCAACTTCTCTCGAATATTCAAGTTTATTCCGTCGCGCAACGAAAGTAAATGAATATTTGCAGCAGAGGCTACATATTTTACTTGAAATGTCATTCTGTAATTGGTGATGGCTTCGTAAATACAAACTTTAGTGCTTTGCATAGATCTCTTATCATTTTCGCATCATTCATTATGTGTGTGTCAAATGGAGAAAAGAGATGACCATTAGAAATCAACTCTATCGTGTTATATCGCAAGTTTTTGAAATTGTAATAATTTCGATATAATATATCATGAATTATTGTCAATATATTGAATGACGTATATTGTCAATTATTGAATTATATATTGAAATTATAATTTCAATATAATTTGTAAATTATTAATTCTCTTTTTTATTAATTTGAATATAATCTATTTATCTGTTATTTTATCGTTAAAAATGAATTAAAGCGTTATATAAAGAATTTGAAACAGAAAAATTGATGCGGTTTCCGATATCAGACAGGCTATTATGGTTGCGGATACAAATGGATTGACGCGATAATTTAATGTAAAGCTTCCACGGTCGTTAACCTTTCGTAGTACGTAAAGAGTAAGAGCTAGAAACAAATTATACCCTCGACCATGATGACGCGCGATGCACGTCATATCTGGAATGATGATTCGCTATGCAACGTGCGTCATTGCACTGACTGCAGGGAAGAATCTATGCTCGCGCATATGTTCGCGTTACACGCGTTCGAACACGAATGATAATTCTTCCTATAAACTCAGAATTCCATCGTTGTTCTCTTGAAAATTAAATAACAATTCGCGAATACTTCTTTTTCCGTTCACTTTATTCCCCTGCGCGTGTAAGTTGAAAATATATTTCCAGAGGGTGATATAATAAGCACGCTGATTACGCTAATTAGCATATGACCGCGCAGGATTTATGAGTCCGCATTGCGCGTTCTTTTTTTACGCGGCGCGCGTAAATCGCGTGTTTGAAAATTGAGTTATTAAATGGAAAGTCCCGAATTTGCGAAATCAAAAGCAGTGAATTAAATAAAGCCGTGGATTTGCGGCCCTCTTGGATAAATGTCATTAAGCCGACGGTGATAAATAGAGGGTCGCCCCGGATTTAACATCCAATTAACATTTCTCTGTAACCTGTGTGCGCGCGAATGCCATTTGTCCATTAATAAATACGCTCTCGAATCGCCTCTCGAACATAACCGTTCGATAGATAAATAATGTAACCGATGCGGGTTACGGGATCTCGAAGCTGCAACCGGAGCGGGATATGTGTGCGTATGTATATGTTTCTATCTGGTGCATGCGTTTGTGTATGTGTGTGTGTTATGTTCACCGCGTACACGTGGCGTGGCCCGGTGTGATTTACATATAGCAATTAACCCTTTGCGGTCGTAGTGCGCGCTACGTCGGGGATTTATGTGGCGAAGGGGTATATTACGAGAGACTTGCAAATCAAAGGGCAAGTGCCTCTCGCACGGTGAACGCGTGCACAAGGAGCTGATCGATTACCTGTGACATCGTTTCGGACATCCCATCAATATACATAAATGTATAGTCGCGTGCGGCAACTATCTTTACGTTACATATTTCTCTACATGATTTTACAGACACGCGGGGGCAACAAGATTTATCATAGTTTGACGAAAAGGAAAGGCTTCTTTTAGAATACAGATTTGTTTCAATTTCAACGACTGATACAGTGGACGCGCGTTTCTCTATTATTTTTATCAGATCGGTTCATAAGTTCATGTATATTTACTAAGATAATGCCTTGATCAATTTCTGACGCAGATGGACTATAGAAAATTGCTAGTAAGATAACAAATAATTAATAATGATGACGGAATACAAATGATTGATTAAAAAATTGAACAGCGCGTTTATCTTACATATTCAAGAAACTGTCTTCGAAGAAGACACATAAATAACATTTACATAAATAACATTTACATAAATAACCTTTATTAGTCGACTTTGTAAGCTGAAAAATTTAAATACAGCAATTTACGTACTAATTTTTGTATATAAAAATATAAAAAAAAATAACTTTATAATTAAAATATATCGCTGATGTTTATATTTAATTAATTTGTAACTCATTTGTATTGTACATAGCGTACACAGCGAAAAAGCTTTTTTTTATAGTTGCTTTGAATTGACGGCACATTAAAAAAAATGTTATCGAATGTAAAATATTACGAATGGATAGCTTATAAATAAAAAATAGTCAAATATAAATTTACTAAATCAAATTAAATATAAATTTAAAAAATCAGCAATATATTTTAATGAAAGTTTATTTTATAATTATATCTGACGAGGTTATATATAACAAGTGTTAGGATGACAAAATTTTATTGTTTATAATTTTATAAAAAACTTTTAATGGCACTCTAGTAGAAGTGCAAAGACTTACAATCTATACGTAGAGGTATTAGAAATAATTATATTAAAAATCAATCTTTCCAGGTTAAAGATATATTTTTGTGTTATAATATCACAACAACACACAATCTCGATTAATACCATTAAAATCATGATTTATCTTATTTACGCAATTATTCGTACGTGCCTAGTGCAAGAGCCACCATTCTTGCGTGTCTAAAAAGATGATATGCCTTAACGATCATATCCGCAGATGGTGTATCGCGATGTCAATAAGCCTGATTTAACCGCTACGCCGACAAACATCTCGCGGAATGTCTGGTCGATAATTATCTCGATCGGCTAATGTAACGAGTCGCATTAGTCACTTTGGCCAACAATAGCTCTCGAAAAGAGTTACGTCGTCGGCCTTCGGCGCCGTCGCTGTTATCGTCCAAGAATTTCGACCTTAAAATATAGACTGCCTCGCGCGCACGGCATCTCAGTATCAACGCCTCGGTTATCAATCGCTTCGTGTAATAAATCGCGAGGCGATTGGTCGTGATATTAACCCTTAACTGATGATATGAAAGAATCACAATTGCGTGTTATTGATTATTATTCACGAAATAGGCTTAAGATTTCGCGTCCTTAGATGTTGCACAATACGGTTCGAAGACGGACGTCGCTTTTATCGTCAAATTTAATAATCTATCTCGAAATATATTCGTATCAATAATTGTTATCTTAACTATACACGTGCCTCTCTCGAGTCTCTTTAAAAATCCAGGTATGATCTCTCACGCAAATGTTTTATTTTTTTTTAGATGATTTTTTTGGAGTGATTTTTTAGATACATAATGAAAATTACATTTATTTGTTATTTAAGGTATAGATAATTTATGGATTCTCTAAAAATAGAGAGAATATAGGAGAAAAAAAATTAATATCCTTAATTATTTATTTATTTCGCATACAAATAGCAATCGGCAGGCAAAGTTTAAGCTATGTTATCTGGAAATACCTTGTTAGAGATTAAAATAAAGTTACAGTGAATACTATTTCGCGAATAATGTGATATTAAATAAATTTGCGACTAATGCGGATTTTAAGATTTTACACAATATAGTATCGACTTAATTTAATTGAATTTATTAAGTGAGATATAAGCTCGTGTGACTGTCTTATCTCGCTTGCTATAATTCAATCAAATATTGCGTGTTATTGATTATTATTCACGAAACAAGTGATTTCACGTCCTTAAATGTTGCACAATACGGTTCGAAGACGGACGTCGCTTTTATCGCCAAATTTAATAATCTATCTCGAAATATATTCGTATCAATAATTGTTATCTTAATTATACATGTGCCCCTTTCAGTCTATTTAAAAATCCAGAAATGAAATATCTTTTCTCTTTAAAGATTTCACACAGGAAATATACTCTAATTTTAGCGTTATCCTCGCGTGACAAATGTATGAAGCGAAAGAATTATTTTTATATATCTCATGATATTATTCTTTTTCCATATTTTTTTACGATGAACAGGAAAGACATTGTGCCGAATTTAATCATTTTAGTGTCGAAAATAAGAAATATTCCACTTCCGATATTACATCTCGTTTCAGCTTAATCTCTCTCTCTCTCTCTCTCTCTCTCTCTCTCTCTATATATATATATATATATATATATATATATATATATATATATATCTTTCTTTCTTTCTCTCTTCTCTTTTTCGCTTCTCGCGCTGCTTCTCTTTGTGCGTTTATTTATAATGCCATAAACTTTACGAGATTGTGCCTCTCCATGGATGTAAGTGAGATTCGTAATACGTACGGCATTCGCGCAATGAATCACGTATAAAGCGAGCGAGAACGGTTCTTTAAAGTAAGATAAACACGATCATACAGTCATCGCGGACGATAACGTAACGCGACGACGAGTCCGTCGCGCGGTCGCAAAAAGAAGATAAACTCCGGTTCTCCATCTTTCCCTTTTCCCGTTTCTTCTCGTAGCATAAAATGTACAGTTATTGATACCACACAATAATTTTCCCAAACATTTTCGTTCATTTTCCGCTTTGTACAAGTTTTTTCTAATTAAAGTTGACGCGTCCATGTATAGATCGAATGACAATTTACACAGAGTTGTGAAAAGATTTATTAAATATCTCTACATCCTAAATTAAAACTTCAAATAAAATCTACTTGAAATTAAACGACGAATAGGAATCTATCTATTCTTCCGAAGTGCCTATAAATTCGCAGAATTTGTAATCGTTTCCGGAAATCATGAAATAAGATTTGTTATTAATTAACAGCGTTTTTCAATTTTATTCGCTTAAGTCAAGAGCTATCAATGTCTCGAAATTTTCGTAAACGAGAAACCGATTCAAAATTGATCGATGATTAAAAGAAAACATGAACGGGAACACCCTGTATAAAATTTGTTCGAATAAGCCGTTCCGATTCCATCGCTGAATCAACGTTAGATGACAGATAGACCGCCGGCTTCCCTTCTCCTTTTGGAGCCTCTCGAGCGGCGCCAAAGTGCCAGAAGCACCACGTGTCTGGCGTCGAAACATATATGACGCGTAAAATCGCGCAATCTTAGCACGCGCGAGACAAAGAAACGTTGCCGGGAAGGACTTTTAATAGCCGGTTTTTCGTGAGTCGACAAGTCAAGGACAAGTCATCTCACTCGTCGAGGCCGTTAAATGGCCATTAAGCGGTATAAAGGGAGCCGCGATAAACGCGAGATCGTGAGATCCCCGAATGATTTGGGCGCGCGCGAGGAAAACGATCTATTTCCGCGTCTATTAGCGTTGCTTAAACTCGCGCTTTAATACGAGGCGACTGCTGCTCGATATTATTATGGTTGCGCGAGTATGATAGGAACGGAAGACTGTTTTCGGCTAATGCGAAAGATAAATGAAAACTCAGATAAGATATTTCAGTATTCATTTAATGTTAACTTAACGTCAATGCATTACGCGCCAAATTGTCTTGTAACGAATGAAAAATACTCCTATTTTTGGCAAACATTTGTTTACAATTATTAGTCGAAGTCAAATATATCTCTCTGCAAGTTTGCCAGAATCTTCGCTTCTAATTGCCTTTAATATAGAAGTGACACAAATCTTTGTGTATGATTTTTTGCTTTTGCTTATATTTATCTTGCGCATGTAAATATACGCGATATAACATTTATTAATATAACATTTATTTCTGTATCTCAAAGCCATATTGTCGTCAATCGCATTTGTTTGTTTGTAAAAAGTGCAAATAAATCAGATGAGAAAACGCAAAGGGATGGGCAAAAAAATAGTATTTAAAATATTTGTGTAAGGTATTTTTCTCCCACTTGATTATAAATAATTAATGTGAGAAATAATAATTTATTTATATATGTTAATTAAAATCCTATTTGAAATATTTAGTTGATTTTACGAATCAGATAAAAATATGTACGTATTTCAAATGTGTTTTTCATTACAGAGTTCAAGTAATTAATTAAAACATTAATTAAAACAATTTTATTTTGTTACATGGACACACAGTAAAATATTTGAAGAAATATTATTTTCGCGAATGTGTATGCATTCTATTTATTTTCTTTTATGGCTTACGTTTCACAAATAAGTTTTTGTCTATATTTCTTTAAATTATATTAGTTATTTTTTTATAAATTTATATTAAATAAACGATGAGATTCTTTTGAAATAAATGCGATTTTTTTCTTTGTTTTTCTAATTAGTTTTATTATTATATAATATTCGAAATAATGAATGCAGTGTTTCACAAATGTTATTTAAGAAACTTTAAATATATATTATTTCAAATTAGGCTTTCTGATATTTCTTTTAAAACTATTATTTTAGTTAATAATTTTACTTATTGCATTTCAAATATATATGTATATATATATAAATATTTCCTACGTATGTGTATGTATTATTCGCATGGAAATTATTTTTAATAATTTAAAATTCGAAATGTGCTCACTATTGGGTGAAAAATACGTAGTGCTTTTGAAAGACGAATACACGTAAATGGTAAACAAGATGCTCATTGCGGCAAACTTAGCTATCATTAAATTATATCGTCTGACTTTATAACAGTCGTAAAGATTATTCCGACTCTCTGATTATTATTCTAGAATTAAAACTCGTCTTTGCCGTCTCCTTTTCCGGATATAATTCTCGCCGCTTGATATTTTTGCGACCACCACCTGTTATCTTCGCGCTTATTACTTATCACTCATTAAAGTTGATAATCTGTTGTTACCACCGTGGGTCATTGTCCTGAGAAGCATAATGAAACGCTGCTATTCTACTTTCATCCTATCATTTCTCTCTCTTCGGCGCGCGCGTCCGCGCTTAATATTACAGCCCATCGCGCATTATTACTATCAAGAGTGTTTGTTATCTCGGTAGTGTGTGTTGGTTAGGTTGGAGAGATTATTGCGCGCGTCAACGCGGTACAGTAGGTTAAAAATTATAATATATTTAGAATCATATGTAATAAAAATGTTGCTTAATTTTTGAAGATCTACAGAAAATTATAAAAGAAATTAGAAATTAGATGTGTTATGTATTACTGTAAAAAAGTATGTAAAATCACGCAATAAATAATGGAATCGTTATACGTTTTTATTATCTATTGTGTAATTTTACATTTATTATTCACGTAATGCTGTAATATTTTTTTACAGTGTGGAATTTTTTAATAGATTTAAAAATACAAAAGATTATAGTTATACACACACATATACATTTGACGTAACAAATTGTATGTTCACGACTTTATTTCTTTATTCCATAAAATATAAAACCAGAGAGAAATAAGAGAAATATAGAGAAAAATAATATTCGTAGGTATATAGGGTTGTATTTTGGTATTATATAGATTTCATCTTGAGACTGTGCTTTAGCCTTGAAGCCTCCCCACACGTTAGCACAACGCGATATATTTTACGATCTTACTCGAATCGATTTTTCTTCGCGCTTGCGAGATCGTTCTTACGCCGACAATTTCAAAAAGCGCTCGTCGGTGGAAGTATTACGTTCGCGATAGAGTCGTTTCGCGATATTTATATCGCCGCCGGCGCAGATGGTGGTGTGTGATGCAATCGCGAAATCACGTTTACGGCACGTGGTGGCGACGGTGGTGTTGGGATCTCCATTGTAATCTCCGCCGATGCCAGAAATCATTGGGAATTGTTCGCAGGCGCGATGTCTGACCGGTGATTCTCTAAATAATTTCGTTGAAACGCAACGCGACGCCACGTGTTGGTCCTTTCACATGGCCGAGGAAATGGGTCTATTAAAAAGCAGTCACGGTTGAGTTTCAAACAAAGCGCCGGCTACTCGCTGGAGAACAGGAATCGAGATCTATTCACATTATATTAATGTAATTTTTTTTAATTTTGACGCAGCAGCATTCTATGACAATAGAATAAAAACTAATTAAAACAGCCATTTATAGATTTTTATGATTTTTATTTTTTACTGTTATTTTTATTTAAATTTATATTATGCATCCAGATATATATTATACTTTATACATTTATATAATACATATTAACGATGAGAGCTACGATAGATTTTTTTTTTAACGTACTTATTTACCGATTCAAGAAGTTGACTATTGATGTCATCGCCGCGACTGTTCGTCGTAATTGTCGTCTGCTTCATTCCAGCGCGAGCACGCGATATTTCGTATTCAAACGTACTTTTTAATATTCATTAGTGCTTGCTTATCTCCGAGCGGTTATCAGCCGGCGCTTTTCCCTTTGTTTTTTCACAAATCATCATTAAAAGCATGCCGCCGCCTCTTCTCGAGTGCCGCCGCCGACCTTCCTTCGGCGCGCGTGCACAATCCGTTATCATCGTGTTGCTTGTTTTTGGGACGGAGATGATAAGAGGACGACGCGTACGGGGACGAGCTCTCTCTCTCTCTCTTTCTCTTTTACATGCACGCACGTTACATATGTATATACAAATCAGAGGTGGGCAAAATAGTATTTGAAATATAGAGAATAAAAATATGTATTCATACGTATAAAAAAATTATTTTACCTCCTAGATTATATAAATGGTTCATGTGTAATAATTCACATCTGTATATTAATTAAAATCCCATTTGAAGTACTTAGTACATTTTACAAAAATTAGAAGCAAGTATTTCAAACATGTATTTTTTTCATATATATAAAGAGACTTCGGTTAATTATTTTTCTCATTGTATATGCAATAAAAGAATTGGATATACAACTTATTTTAATTTTATTCTATCTATTTCTCTCTCATAACTTACATTCCTTAGATCCGGTTTTGTACAGATTTCATTAAAATTATATTATCTGTTTCTATAAATAAAAGCATTTAATAAAGAATGATTACACTTATATACGTATGTGTGTGTAAAATATATATTTATTTTGTTTCTTTTATAATTAGCTCTTTTCTAATTATTTTTCTTACTAACGTAATATTTAAAATAACATAAGAAATAAAATATTAAAAATCAATAAGTATATTCCCCAGAAAATGAAATTTTAAATATTTTTTTATAGATAAAAATTTTTAAAAATTCTTTTAAAATTCTTTTAATTAACAATTTCTATCATTGCATTTTAAATTAATATTTTTGTGTATTTACATTTCCTGTGTATTTATATTTCTATCGTCTTCACGGAAAATAAATTTTGAATCATTTTACTTAAATAAAACATTATTTAAAAATAATTATAATTTCTTAAAAATCTTTATTTGAAATATGCTTTATTTGAAATATGCTTTATTTGAAATAAGCATCTACGATATAATTGGCCAATTAATTTATACGTAACATGCTAGAACCGACATATATTTGCGTTTTTCGTCCTTAGTTTCATTCGCAATCTGAAATTATGACTATAATTTATCTAGATTTATTATAGTCCAATTTATCATCTACATTAGAGCTTGATCTTTCGCTATACTGGCAGCTCGATTAAATCGGACAGGATTGCGAAAAGGAAGTTTTGAATGGAGTTCTTAACTTCATTTCACCTCATTTTAAAACGAGTAATGCAGATCTGAAGTCCGTTTCTACATGCAATATTACGTAAGAATTTTTAAATAGATGTTTATATTTCACAGTTTTACGCTTGAAATGACCGAGAATTTTTATGTAATTGGTAGAAACTAGTTTCGGATTTACATTCTACATTAGAAAATAGAATAAAAACATTCGGCACACACAAAAATTAAAATTACACTTGTTAGATATATAAATTTTTTGTCAAGATATTTATTACTTGACTTTAAAAAAAAAAAAAATATAATCGGAATCAACGTATCAAAATCATTCCCGTTTATATTTATCAAGAGTCCTAAATCTTTGCAATTTTGTGTTATCATCCATCCGGCGCAAATAGAACGACGTAGACGGCCGGGGACGAATCGGCAACGGAGAGAGAAGCAATAGAGAAGGAGAGAAAGAGACAGAAAAAAAAGAAAAAAAAACAATACACTCGCATGCCGACGGCTCGTTCATTGAGCTCTTATCGCGCGAGGGGATTCGACGATTTATTGACGACTGCGTCTGATAAGTAAAAGGCGAATGAGCTACGAGGACCGCGCGAGTGAAAGCGTCCGTTGTGGGACGAGCGAGTCAATTTTTTGGAAAAAAAAAGACAAATAATCGTGCGATTATCCAACTATACCTCTGCTATAGTTGGATCATCCTAATCAAACAGCTGATATTGTTTGTTTGAACGTGTACTTGGCCGCTCCTATTTTAAGATACCTACACAATACGTTTTTTTTTTATTTTAATAATTATGTGTCACCGACGATGAAAATCTTGTTTTAGCAAGAATTAATTCAGGGCTTTATTTTATGAAATATTTTTAGAAACAATTATGCTACTTTAAAAACGTTGCTTCGAAAAAACTGCATTTAAAGTTTTTATCTCACAGAATGGAGACGTTGCAAACAACTTTATTATCGGTTAATGGAATTGCAAGGTTAGTTGTGTAGAGAGTTGTAAGGAAAAATATATAGAAGTTTTTGATGAGTTTCTCTTATACATAGCAGTGATTTTACATATGTATGCTTCTTTTAGCTAGTGCCTCATTTGTTATATTCCCGTTATTGATCGCATTCCTTTTTACTTTCGCCTTTGCGATTTCGAAATTCGTTTTTATTAATTTGTTGACATTTTTTTCGCAGAATTATATAGGTGAAAGCTTCCACCTGCGCAAGATGCGCTCTTGCGCAACTGTTATATACATTCGCGAAAGGAACACATGTAAAAGTAATATTATTCATAATGAGCAAACATTAATTATCCAAAATTCCATACTTTGTCGATTAAAAAATGCATTTCTGAACGTTGCAGGTTCGAAATTTTAGACGCGCTATTTTGGATAAACGTCGTTATAGGTTTGCGAATAGCGATATCGCCGAATAGAAAATATCAATGAGATTCAGATATCAGCGAGAAAAAGAAATCTCAGAAAATCGTGATACAAAAGCGTACGCGCCTCATTGATAGCTCTCGCTTTTATAATCCGTTGAAATTAGAAATGATATCTCTTACAATGGCATTATTGTCATCATCGTCACATGCTCGACTTGTTCTTCATCCGTTATCAGAGGTCCGTATTCCGTCTATCTGTCATCCGCGACACAACGCTGCTATATCACTATATACAATACGGCGTTAAATAACGCGAGAGAGCTAGCGCGCTAAAATATTTTAGCGTGACTACGTCATCGTCGTAACGGTGGATTACAGTCCGATTCGCGATACACCGGGGTCAAACGCCCCGTTATCGCGTCATGGCTACATACGAGACCGTGCAATCTTATATACACCACGCGTGTCGGATGCTGCACGTTACTCTCGTGATTTCAAGGTTCGCGTGCGAAAAATGATTTTTTTCGCTAATTATTTTTTGCGATAATTATAGGCGAATGGTTTCCAAATCGGCGAATAGCGGCTTGTAAAAAGAGGATGAGAAATGAATTGATTGCTAATATATAATATGAATTATTAATTAAAATGAAGCGTCGAAAAATCGGTTGATTAATCGGTATTATCAAGAGAAGTAGTCGTTAATTTAAAATACATTAATCTTTTTAATTTGTCAATTGGGTGGGTCTCTTCTCAGCTGTATACTGCATTGTATATGTTTCGTTATGTCAACGATAATGCAATCCGAAATTATCAAAGGAAGCGAATTCGATCAGCAGGATGCAGACAAAAATGCACATATCGCGCTGGCCGATGAACGGCGCAATATGCGCGTCTGCAAAGTGTTAAATTATCGCCCGCTACATTCTATCTACATATGTACATTCCCAGACGCCTCTAACTGCTCCTATCGTAGAAAAGGGATCAAAGTAGGTCGCTCGAAAAGATAGCGTCGTCAGCGTATTTTTATTCTTTATATGGTTTCGCAGCGACCGGAATGAATAACGATCTGATCCGACGCTCCGTTTTTCAATCGACATATTGTTACGCGTTATCTTTGTCCATCTAAAACGTTTCTTTTGACCAAATAATCGAGAAGTGCTTCAAAGAACGATATTACACTCGGATAAGACACTTTATTCCTATTCGCGGTTATATCATCGATATTAAACCGTACACAATTATTGGTAGATAAAAACTGAAAGTAGCAGATACGACAGAATTTTTTTCAAAAATTTTCCAAATATTTTCCAAAGTATTCCATTATCTATTTACGCTTCGAGAGCTTAATTTTCAAAATTACTTAATCGTCAATCGCTATAATTTAAAAACATTCTTTGATGCCTCGAATTTTAGTAGCTCTCGTTAAACAGACAAGGGACAGAGAATCTGAGACACTCGGTATACATCCTGATGATATCACGACAAAGGATACTGCGCCTGAGATGCGGGTTATGGGGTTTCACATATGTATTTCTGTCCGTCCGTATTTGCGACTATTTTCGCGCGAACGAACACGTGATAGCAATCCGCCTCCGTGAATGAACATGTCACAGAAGAGGCACGCGCAGACATATTTCCGCGTTAAATATATGCAGGGGCGAGTAAAAAAATAATATTTGAAATAGGAAATATATAAAAATATTAATGCGTATATAAATATTTAAACTACATGTTTCTCTTCTACTCTATTTCTCTCTCTCTCTCTCTCTCTTTCTTTCTCTATTTTTGGAGTGTAGATGTTTAATAATAATTTATTTATATGTTAATTAAAATTTTATTTGAAATATTTATTTGATTTTACGAAGCAGAATTAAATATCTTAAATATTTTGTTATATAGAGAAATTTCACAAATATTGGGTTGAAACAATCATTTATCTCATTGCATGAGCAATAAGAGTACTTTCACGCGAATTATTTTATTTTTATTCTCTTCGATTCTTAGTCTCTTAAATCCGCTTTTGTTCATGTTTTATAAAATTAAATTACTTGTATTTGCAAATTAAAATTAAATAAGCGATGATTATCTTTTTGTAAATAAATGCATATTTATTTTGTTACTATATAATTACATTTGATATAACATTTAAAATAATACAGAAAGTAATATTTAAAGTGGTCAATTAAAGTTTGAAAATATTAGATATTTATTTCTGATAATTTAAGAAAAAATTTTTTCTATAATATATAATTCTCGTTTACAATTATTTTTATAAATAATTCCAATATTTAAAATAAATATATCTCACAGGATTATTATTCTCACAAGAAAAAATAGATATCTATTTTTAAAATAATATTTTATTCGAACGAAACACTATGTTTAAATGATTACTTGCAATGTCTGCATTTGAAATGTGCTCATCACTAATCGTACGTACGCGTAAACAGAGTAAAGTACAACTTTTGAAGTGTCTAGAACATTAGATCGCGATCTCTGATCCGTAATGTTTTCTCTCGACATCTGCCCCGAAAAACAATAAGTTCTCTCTTACATACCTATATGCATTTTCCTGCATCTCAATTAGAGATACAGCAGCGGCACAGAGTCGCGAAAATATATTAACACAAATAACGATATTATAACAATAATATAAATAATCTTGTGTCACGTAAATCCGGAGCTTAATATAACGTAATTTCGTGATTGATGCCCGGAAGCGCGCCAGATTTCGCCGTGATCCTCGAAGACTTTTTTTCTTAGCGAGAGTCTTCCAGGAGGGGTAGAGGGGAGACCCTATTTTTGTAACGAGGGAAACCTTGAAACGGGCCTTATAGAGCCTGGAGGCCCAGCGTGACCTGAACGTGTGTGTCGCTACGTGTATCAGGCGTCCTCGACCGGTCCGAGCCACGCCACGTGTCGATCTATTGCGCCGTATACGAGGTGTGGCTATAAAATAACCGGACTGATTTTTTTGCCGGTTCCCTATGGTCTCGGCAACTGCGAGTAGGACGGGATGTTGATCTGTGCTCTCCCCTCTCTCTATCATTACACTTGCAAGCACGTGCGGCCAACAGTTCGAGAGTAGTTTTTGTTTTAAGTGGCCCGTGTATCCGAGCTCCGTCGGAATAATGTTAAGTGTTAACGTGGAGCAACGTGTCAATGTGAAATTCTTCGCAAAACTTGGAAAATCCGCTACAGAAACGTATAATTTATTAATGGAAGTTTATGGTGATGAGTGTCTATCTCGTACTCAAGTTTTCGAGTGGTTTAAAAAATTTAAAACGGGAAGGGAAGAGATCGGAGACGATCTGCGCCCCGGTCGTCCTCGCACATCAAAAACAGACGCTAACATTGAAAAAATTGGGTGCCTGAAGGTCAGACCGTTAACCAGGTCTACTATAAGGAGGTTTTGACAACCCTTCGTGAACGGGTGAGAAGAAGAAGACTTGAAATGTGGAAGAACGGCTCATGGATTCTTCACCAAGACAACGCGCCGGCACACAACGCGCTGTCTGTCAAGTCGTTTTTGGCGAAGCACAAGATCCCTGTGTTAGAACATCCACCGTATTCACCGGACTTGGCCCCGTGTGATTCTTTTTTATTTCCGAAGATCAAGTCTGCATTAAAAGGAACCCATTTCGAGTCCGTAAATGCAGTGAAAGCAAAAGCGACGGAGCTCATAAACAAGCTAACAGAAGAAGACCTGCAACATCGTTTCAAACAGTGGAAAATTCGCATGGAGCGATGTAGGGATCGAGGAGGGGTGTACATTGAAGGCGATAACATTAACATTGTATAATTCGTTAAATACAAAATTTTAGAACATCAGTCCGGTTATTTTATAGCCACACCTCGTATATTCCTTCGTTCGTCGCACATTCGCGCATCTGCTGATTCGCGTTGCGCACCAGATACTGGCGCCTTTTAAAGGCGATCGCTATAGGCATTATGCATGTGCATGTGCCACGATGCAATCGTGAAGTCACGCGTGCGATCGTAAGCGCCGGCTTATTAAAGCGCGGAGATTAGCTGTCTGTGTCTCGCGCGCGTCTCCGCGTTTCGACATTATTTAAAATAATAAATCTTGCGAAAGGTACATCCGCAGAGGGATGATGTACGATCCTTGGCGGCAATATTTTTGGCACGCGCGATCCGTGAATTAAAAGCGAATTCTTCAAAGTCGGAGTTACGTCTCAATAACGAGTGTTGATTAATGGAGAAGCCTTTTTTTTTTTTTGTTCTCCTTTGACGCGGCAGAACAAAACGACACGAAGTTAATTAATTCCCGCGAATACTGATACGCGGTGCGCATCATCATCGCGACCACAAGTGCCGATACATGCGCGTGCGTATATTATCATAGTTTGTAGATCGTACGAGCTCTCTTTCCGTGTCGCACGTGTTGACCTTTCATTCTTTCATTCTTCGAAGCAAAGATGCGATTGCGCAGATCTCTCTAAATTGAACGCTAAGTTGATAGGACAGGTAGGATAATTAATATCCATATCAGCCGCTTTCGTCGCGAGGATCGTTTCCGATTAAGTGCGATTCAATGCGATTCAATGCGGATTAAAAGCGTCATTAGCGATTCATAAAGATTGAATTGCTTTTAATCGGATATATAATCAATACGACGACACGGAGCGATAGACATCGTTCTTCTCCATTAATTATCTCTATCAGCTAATCTCTATTTGCATATTTATAAATCTTATAAATAGCGTCAGTCTCGCGGAGTTAGAATAGTGTATTTATGATAAGCGATTGTGTGAATCTCGAGAATTTTCCTGTCGTCCCTAAAAGAAAGTTTCGTTAATCCTAGTCACGCTGTTAAATGAGACGTTAGAGATTGCATGGATGACATCCGTCATCCATCTTTAAAAGACGCATGAAAATATAAAGACACATGTTATAAGCATATTATTTATTTAAATACATGTATTAATCATTAAACTTAAATTTATATTAATTTTTGACACATAAGAAAAATGAAAAAAATTGCAAATTTGTGCACGTGGATGACTAATGTCATCCGTGCGACCACTCCAGAATTAAACAGCATTATTCAGGGTGTCTACTTCCTGGAAAAATCGGGAAAACCGGGGATTATCAGGGATTTTTTACCTTGAAAAATCCGGAAATACTCATGGAATTTTATTGAGACTCAGAAAATTTTTCAAACATTGTGTCTTTGATAATTTTATTGACGATCTCTTTTTAGTATCAAGGTCTTTTGTAAGTTTCATAGAAAATTGTTCAATTTTTAAATAATATTTAAATAAATTAGTACTCCTTAAGACATTTATAATAAATTTTTTTTTGTTTTATATTTTTGCATATATCTTTAGCGTTTAGATATAGTGATATATTGCACTTTGTTATCGTCCAAATTAATTTTACGATTAATAAATCAATATTAAATGCTAGAAAAACTGCATTCTTGGTAACTGTCTTTATAATCGTATGAATAGAAAAGCGCATACAATAAAGAAACTTATTTTAAAAAGCTTCATCTACAAATTTTTTTATTTTACTTGGAATTTTGAACGAAAATACCTGAAAGATCAGGGAATTCTGAGGGAATTTTTTTACAAGATTGAGTAGACACCCTGATTATTGCATTCGATCGCGGTAAAGAAGTATATGCGTAAAGCGACGAGAGATAAAGCGTCGATTTAATCGATATAGTGGACTTTAGAAATTATACGGCGCTTTCTATATGATTAACGAGATACAGATGCCTCAGGGCAGCTGCGTAGCGCGATTCGATCAAAGGAGAATTTGGCCCGCTGCTCGACGGAAACGTAATAAACGCGCCGGCGGAAATACCTGGGCCCGCGTCCAAATGCGTATCAAAAGGCGCGTGTGCTGCGTCTCTAATATAATTCCCTTTCCTTTGTTCGTTGCGTCTCACTTAACGATACTACGAGGCGCGTGAGCGTGCGCGCGTATTATTTTCCCCGAAAATACGCGGGTTTGTTTATCGAGCAATAATAGCAGTTGCACGTGATACCGCGCGCATTTGCACGTGCTCACTTACCGGCGAGAAAAGTCTCCTCATTCGATCTTCGCATTCACCAAAACCTGTTTACGCTATTTACGCTTCTCGACGACGCACCTTGTGTATACGATTTGGATTTAAGCTTCCCTCTCGCATTATTACGTCAGAAAAGAGAAATTATGGAAATTTCTTCGCGAGAAATAAATTAGTTTTCTCCCGAAAGTCATTATTTGCGATTCTAATATAGTATAGATTGATAGAGATAGAAAAATATACCGAAGACTCTCTTTTTCTGCTGATAATCCGAGCGGTAAATCTTGATCGAATTGAATAGGATCCATTCAATTTCGTTGCTTTCTTATTCCATAATATCGAACGTAAGAGTGATGGCGTACAAAAAAAAATTAATTTATTTCGATTTCGTATTTTGTAAGAAAAACATTTCTCGCTTCTGATAATATGGCTAAAATGAGAAAACGGAAGCGTCACATATCTTCGTATATTCATATCCAGTTATTTTGCTGGGTTAGACTTACACCAGATTAGAAAATAAAAATGTTAGAAAATTATTTAGCTTCTACAAGAGTTCCACCTAAAGCTATTTTTAATTTTAATGGGAAGAATTAACTCAGATACGACTCGTTGAATGATTTAGGGATAACGAAGGTATCTTTGGCACGTAAAATCTGTATAAACAAAAAATTTACGACATTAAACTGCAGACACAATTTAAGCAACCGCGAAAGATTTTCATCATTTTATTTCATCAGCAGGCGTAGTAAAAAATGTTTGCGACGTAATAATCTAGCCAAGATAATAATTCTATTTATTTATAGAATCTTTTTATTTAAATCTTTTTATTTTGAAGTATATCAAGAAGAGGAGAGGATATCGATGTTAAACAAAAATTTAATATTTTGAGGGAATTTTACAAAATACTTTATGTTGCTGTTTTTACCTTAAAAAATTCTTTTCACCTTAAAAAATGCTAGGTTTACTTGAAAGATAGAAACGTGGGCAAGAGTTCAGGCGGGGTACAATGCAATCTCGGCGCGAAAAATTATGCATTTTGACAGAAGGGTTAAAGACATCAGACGGTTGAACTTGCGGAATTGGGCGAAAGAAATTTGCAACTACATCACTGCGCGTCCACGAACACTCCTTTTACGCGCGACGCTTACGTTATTTATATCAGCCCCGACGGAATATAACATTATCTAACTAGCTCAAAAACTGTACAACCGGATGCGTCCGGTTCAACGCATCGTCTTTGCCCGGCCGATCTCACAACGAGATCGGTGCGTAAGCGCGCTCGCGCGCTGTCATTTTTTTCACGCTGCGTTGCATTATCGCGCATTGCGCATTGTTTATCGACCACGTTCTCTCCACACAGTGAGAGCACTGTGTGTAATATTATCGTGAAACCGGCTATAACGGGTTACGCTTATCAGTCTCGTTTCACTTCCCTCCGTGATTGCACAGCGCTCATTAGTCGTCTTTGCAATAATAATGAATCGAAGATCTCGCGACTTAAACGAGCGCGTGGCACTTTCGATGACTTCCCGCTGATGACAGTGTCTTCCCGCGAAATATAATTTGTTTTGTATCTCTGAGCAACTACATTGGTACACTTATGTGTATAATAGAATATTTATATATATAACGATATAAATATTTCTAACTTCTTTAGAACCATTTCATTGTTAGACACAAATTTCTTAACTAATTCAGAATCGATATTTTCTTCGCGAAAATGAACAATGATTGAAGGTACGATACTTTTGACGCACTGTAAATTTTTCGCAAGGAAAAGTTATTAACCTGAAAATTTAAAGAATTTTGGAATATGTATAAGGAATAGAGGAAAGTAATATTCTATTTTTGTTGGCTCCTCAAATTCACTCTCTCTAATATCAACTCTTTCAGACGTAAGGCTATTTGTTGTTTTTGTTTTATGATTCGCAAACAAAAAAGGAGATAGACAAATATTTTACAGAGAAAAATTACTTCTTTTAAATTAGTATTTTTAATGTAGCTACCAGTTTAAATTATAAACACACAATTTATGAATAATTAATTGTTTCAATAATTGGTAGCTATATTAAAAATTCTAAATCTCGTTATATAAGAGAAGTAATCTTCCTTTTATGATTATTCATAAACTTTATTTATATGTTCTGCGTTTTCAACTTTAGCATATATATATATATGTAAATATACAAAAGTAAGACTTTTTTTTTTAAGTATCACGCGTATCGTGTCCCGGAAATCGTGCATACGCGAGAATTATGGATTTTCCACGGCTATTGGTTTTTTTTTTTTTTTTTTTACGGCAGACCTTGAAACGCATCGCACTATTATGCACGGTAATTGCAAGCGCAGAGCTGCTGCTCGATCAGTTCGTCGTGCGAGATGATGTCACGCATCAAAAGTTACCCACGCATATAAATACTGAGCGCGTGCGGGTGCGTACGTACGTGCGTACGTACATGCGTGGTAGGACACGTGCAAAACGTCGACAACGATCGCGACTTATCGTTCGCATACTGAGCGTATGTAGAAAGTGTATGTACGTAATAGATATACATGTGCGAGAGTCTCAAGGAGACACGGGTGCGATTGATTCTCGTTAATAAGTTCGTTGTTTTCGAGTGGACGGCATATATGCCGATCTCTTGTCGCACGAGATTCGGACCTTCCAATGATAAGATATATTAGAGCCAAAGAAATACGATTTGAAGAAATTGTAAACATAATTTAAGCTACTGCAAAACGCTTCGTTATCATTATAAATTGTAGTGAAAAATATCTATGACATAATAATTTTGTTAGAATAATCAAAATTTTCTCTGTTTACGATTTTTATTTAAATGTTTTCATCTTCGTCCGTACATTAAAAAAAAATATATATATATATATAATAAATATATATATTGTATATTAATAATTAGAAAAATTTAAATTTTTTTAGGACAATTTTCTATAAAACACTTTATAGTTTTTACTTTAGAAAATGCACACGAATACATTAAACTTCTAGCATAAAAGAGTTTTATTATAAAACACCGGGAATTATAATAACTCTCGAAATGCAGGCTTTAGTCACAGGAGATTCATTTTGAAGATGCACTTTCGAAAATTCTGGAAAAATCTTTCATCGAAATTAATTATTGATTATATACGCATATACATGTGTATTATTCGCGATCGGAGTCTCGGAATTTATGTTCGCACGTGATGCCGGCGTTTCCATAGGTCACGGCGATGCCATGGGAAAGTCTGGAAAAGCCATTTTATGGGCGGCTGCGGGCGTTTTGAGGTGTGTGTTGTTGCGCCAATGTTATATTAAATACTTGGCGTTCTCGGTGCCTCTTACTACGTGCATCGAATGCACACACGGGAGATTCATAACGCGGCCGTAGAGTTCTAATGTGCGCTAGAAGCACGTCGGTTTATTATAGCAAGTAGGTTTACGATTAGGTATACACGTTGCCGCGTTCGCGAGATGTTGACTATTTATATATTTGCAAACCTTATAGAGAACGCTCGCTATACGTCTTCTCGCCGCACCTTCGACGATTATTTTTCAGAACGAGACACACATTTTCATCGTCTATACAGAATAACCGGACCTCGACGTCGTCAGAGTAAGATGTCTTCCTGACGCGAAATATTGAAATCATTTTTTTTTTCTTTCTAACGAAAATTTTATGAATATATGTATAATGTAACATTTTCCTCGTTTCTCTCTTTAATCGTGCGTATCATATGCGTAATTTATTATCCACTTAGAGCGAACGAGCGAAATTCCTCCTCCGGTATCCAGATAAGAACTCGTTTCACCTTGGCTACCGTTTACTGACGCATTACGGCAAATAAAACCGTCGTTGTTATATACACAATATTTTCTCGAGACCGCCGTCGAGTCGAGCTCTCTTTTATGCGAGATGGGTCCGGCACGATAAGAGAGGGCGAGCGATATTACTTGCATATTACAAATAGATTTAATTGGTCTGTTCCGCTTCACCTCGAGCGAGTTACACGAACTTAATAATGTGGTGTTATTCAATTGAGGCGTTACGCTCCGCGAGATGAAATACTCATATCGTTCCACGCGGAGAATTTTTAATACGCGATTCCTTTTCCTGAATATAAATTCGGTAAACAACGTGCGATGGAAGGGGAGGAGAGAGAGAGAGAAACATGCGTTTTGCGTTACCTACGATCATTTTAATGCTAGGGTTAATGTTTTGTTATATTATCAGTTTTTATTTAAAAAAATAATAGCATCATAGATTTATTACAAAAATTAATTTATTATAGATTATTAAAAATATTGCTCTTAATCTGTGTATATTATATACAAAGGCATTATAATATTCAATGCATACACATATAACAAGTTAATTTTTTAGTATTTTTATTAAGTATTCTTATATAACGAGTATTGTTATTTTATATATATATATATATATAAATAATGTAATTGCATGTATTTTATAACCACAAATTCATTGCAATTTTAAATTTGACTTTTGCCACTTTTGACAAACGATTCACGTATTGTTGTATATTTATTTAATACTCTGCTACAAATGCGAGACACCAATTCGCGCGTGAATTATGAATATATTCAACGATATTATTTCCATCGCACGGTGAATGGTGTCACGCGAGACTTCGTTGTCACTCCCACTATGGCTAACTATGAGTATCTATCGAGGAGCCGTAACTAGGTCAACGAGTCGACGATTCGTTTATCTGTTTGTTTGCTCGCGTACTAGACGCGGTTGCGCGCCGCGTAATTCTGTATAAAACAAGCAGCTGGACGCTGGACGGGATGGCAGCAGAAGTCGTTAAAACCGAAAGAGAAGAGAGCTTTACATACAGCAATTTTTACGCGTAATTATTTAATTATTTTATTAATTGGAATTCGCTAAAAAAATCTAAAAATATTTTCTCTCTTTGAAGAAAAAACAAAAAAAACAAAACAACACAAAATTAATTAGATTTTATATTAGGTGGAGGATAAGATAGAGGATTATATGAGACAGGATAGAGAGGAATCTCAAACAGAGAGAGAGATGGTCACTTTATCAAAACATCCGATAATTTTTATGCATTTTAGTTTTTTCTCACTCTATCGTCTTTATCTTCTTTCTTGATTAAATAAAAAATAATTCGTTATCTCGGGACAGCGGTGGCATGCTCTTTATCTTCCTATGACCAATCGTTTTTTCCACGCGTATAGTATATGTCTATCGATGTTTATAAATAAAACGCACTCTCGTCACGTGTCCAAGCTATCATAGAACGTCGAAAAATCGTGGAGAGAACTGTTACAAAAATCAGAATAATATAAACTTGGCTATGATAATAGTGTGGTGTACTTTCAACACTGTGTTATGTAAAATGATAATATGAGGAGAATATAGCACTATATACACTTTTGCATAACAATATTTGAAAACATAAATTGTATAATGTAATTATATAAGCATATCTTAAAGATATGTATATAAATGGAATTCATTTTCTAATCCTCAAATATTGCATTTAAAATTTTTACACGAATGTAAAATCTATTGAGATTCAGGAGACTTGATATTTCGAAACTTTTTTTTGAATTATTTAAAAAATCCCAAAAATAATAGAATAAAAAAGAATTAAAATTTATTAAAATTAAAATTATTTATTTATTAATTTATTAAAATTATTGCTTAAAATTGTTAAATATACGAAGCGTTTTTCTCGTGTGCGAAGAATATTGTAAAAAAAAAGACGACGAGTGGTTCCTGGAAGAAATAGATTTCAACGATACGCGCGTTGTTCTCTCTTTAGGAACAAGCAAATTCACGGGGAACGATTTATGGGACTGCAAATTGCGACTTGTGCGTGCGCGCATCTGCATCGCGAAACGCCGTATACATTAGCGCGAACCTTCACGCATTCGCTTTACCTTAAGTGAAGACACGTGTACGCGAGTTTTGCAGCCACTGCGGCGGCGACGAGCTTGTAATCGCTCACGATAAGATACATTCACGATGGGGCGCCGTAGGAGGGAGTTGTCGGAAATGTCGAAGTCTTTCGCGGAAAAGAACGTCGTTGGTTGCACGCGGCGAGACAACTTGTTGCTTCGCCGAGAAGACGACAGGGAACAGGGGGTGAGGAGGGGGAGCAGGAGGACTCTCGTCGATTACATAATATCTGCGTTAATCGCAATAGCGTATCGCACCTCCCTGTGTGTGGTTTCCCTTATCATAGTTTAAACAGTTCTAAATCTGTTTTATTCTATTATTGATACTTGATATTTATTTGGATATTCTACGTTATATTATTTGTGCGTAATATTTTTTTACGAGAAAGAGGAAGAGAAAGAGAGAGAGTGTGTATGTGTATGTGTTTGTGTGAGTTATAAGCAGATATTAAGTAATACTAAAAAAATACGTCCGTCTTTATAAATTGTTAATTGAAGAAGGAAATTAATTTAAGTAATATATATCTGATGTACATAACTGTACACACGGGATCAGAAATTTTCTAACACATGAATTTGCACGCGAATTTGCGAGACATATTCGGCGCCCGTGCTTTGTCTCTAAATTTCTAAATATTTGTACATCACGACTATTAATTATTCGAGAAACGGTGAGGCTGTCTTGAAGTAAAATAAAATCATTATTAAAAAATTATTATATCATTATCAATTTTTTAATTAATTAATAATATTTTTATTAATATAAATAAAATTATTATTTATCTCTGGAATAACCAACAGTCATGATGCGAAAATATTAAATAGAGACGAATCATGCGCCCCGAATATGCCCTGACATGTATGCAAATTTATGTATTAAGGCATATTACTGACATCGTGTTGTGTACACACATGAATTTAGGCGCATGCCGGGACATATATTGAAAATACATATATGCCCCGATATATGCATAAATTCGTGTATGAAAGCATTCTTGTCCTCGTGTGTATACAAAGTTTTACAGTAAATTTCAGTGGCTCTACTTGGAATGAGTGATTCAAGTTTGAATTAGGTTGCAACGTGAGATCACTAAACGCGTATCAGATTAATTTTATTTACCTACGGATAGAGTACAAATGCAGCATGTGTGTTCGATATGTAGCCTCGATCGGTCCTCTCTCTCTCTCTCTAGTATTTAATTAATATTACATAGGAGGGAGTTTATCGCGTTCACAAGTCAGCAGATAGAGACTTCTTGCAATTCAATAGTGACATTAATTTATATATTTCTGAAATGAAATCCAATTTGTCATACACACAAAAAGTGCAATAGTCATTCTTAAATAAAATACAATAACATATATGCTTTGAAAAGTATTTCTTATAAATTATACATGCAGGGCACGTGTCGCGTTTTTAGGAGAAGCAATTTATCGCTGTCGATACAGATCAAACATAGAATGATGATTAAACTTTGCATTTGCCAGCGATTTATTTTATCCAGCGTTTTAATTTTTTCAAAGATTAACATTCGCGTTATCTGTTTGTGCAATATATATTTTTTTTAGGATAGAGCGCCGATTGGTGAATTACGTCAACGAGCGATTGTCAATATATATATGTCATTTTTTATATACATGAAAGTAGATTTTTTTATCTAATTTATTATTAGTTCTAACGCGTTCCCTTTTTTGATTTCTAAGATTTTTTTGTATTACTAGTAATGATACTTGTTTAAAATAATGCGTTTCTTCTTCTATTAACTTTTCTGAAATTTTATATAAATTTGTTTTATCTATATTTCTTTTATAAATTTTTATTAGTTTTATTTATTTTTTTTCCTAATATATTTCTGTTTCCCAGATAAAACGTGATTCTCGCGAATGTTGATATTGCTAATCGTGTGTGTTAATTTTATTGTACGGCACAGTATCGAAGGCCTCTCTTGTCGGACTAAATATCGCGGTAACGCATTCCTATCGCGTGGACTGAGCCTCATTATACGCCAGTGCGTCGATACAATGAGGAATTGTTCACCTTATGCAGTTAAGACAGGCAGACGAGTGTAACTTTTTGTCTGCATAATCATGTAAATGCATTTAACTCAGTCATCGCGCGTTGACTGTGTTCCATTGTTCATCGAAACAAAAGGCACCGATGGCGAAAAATTCTTATTCGCAACGGCGAATAGAAAAATTGATTCATAATTCATGTGCAACGTATTTATAATGCGTTCACAAAATCGGATTCTGTGTTACAAAAGTTAGCTGAAAAATGGTTTTACAAACTTCGAGTTGTATACTCTTTTCTTGTATAATTTTCCTCAAAGAGAAAATTTTCAAGAAAAGTCTAAATATATACATATCTTTCGATTACTTCGCACGATCTTGCGAACCCGTTATATAATTATAGATCTTCGATGCAAGTTGCGATTCGGTAAGCCGTCTGTTTATCCGTATGGTTTGTCGATTCGCCAATTTTCCTTATCTCGTGGCTTTAGTGTCGGCAACTTAATGAGGATGAGCAAGCAAAGACATCCAGAGTTTGTAATTAGCGTGATTAGCGCGGCTAAGTAAAGCAGTCAAATACACTCGCGCTCGAAGTTTGCCGCCTTGATTAAGGAGACAATAATTTAACGCGACTACGCGCGTTTGTTCCCGCAATTATCATTCGTGATATACTGAGCACCGGCTCGAAAGGATAGAGAGAGAGAGTAGATCAAGATTATTGTCCGATAACACAATGCACATATCTACATTATAATTTTATTAATTTTACTATTTTATTTTATTAAAGATAAACTGCGAAAAAAATAATATTAGATAAATGGAAAAAACCTGAAGCGAGAAAGTAATCAGGATCATTGCGTAAAATCAATCACAATACATTTATACGATAATATTATTTGATGGATATTTCTATAGAGGATTTTCTCTAAAATATCATATTTATTACAGATAATTAGCGACATATATACATATATGTATATATATATTTTTTAAGAGAAGCATTTTAAAACTGTCTAAAAAAAAATGCTAATGATTAATAATGCGTGTATGATAAGAAAATTGTAGCGTACAAAACAACTACCTAATCTATCTACTGCGTCGAATAAACAAGAGACCGGAAACTGATTTTGATATCTCGCTTAATCAGCTCAACTTCAGTTCCTTGATTGATGGGAAAGATCCAATCTAAATTCACCACCGGGTCGTCATTAACCGGGATGTACTCGGTGATCCAAAAATAAAGCCGGGCCGTCCGTTACACCAGTACTTGCGCGAACTCGCGCTACTAAGAGAGAGGAAGGTTCTATCTTTACTTTTGTGTGCGAGCTAACGTCGCGCGATATCTTTGGCTTGTTTATACAGGGCGTATTGCGAAACGCTTTTCTAGGATCGGTCAGATTCGCGTCGGGCCTATAAATTATAATTACTCCAACAACACGCCGCGTTCTCCATCGCACTTTTTCTTCTCTGAGAATTCTTTGCTCGCTAATATTTAATTATCGCGATTTACCACGGATTGGCCGCTTGTATCAAGATAAACGCGCTTGTGCTTTCTTTTCGAATCTGCAACAATTATTTGACATTTACGTATTTACACGTAGATACTGAAATAATTATTAAGTGTGTAAAGAAATAACCTCGACTTTTAGACGATTGATTTCTAATCTCGATGCTTAAAAAAATATGGTTCTAGGGTCAATATTTAAATTACGAGTCTATAACACGCGCCAGATCTTAATCGTTGGCCACTAATTGGCAATTATTAGAGAGCGATAAGTATCGCGTTAATTTCCGACGATTATCTCCGTAACCCTGGCTTTCACCGACTTGTAATTTCGCCGCGCTCACAATGGGAATGCCGAGAAAAACGGTAGCGAGAGAGAACAACGCGTCTTTCCGCTCTCGGCGCGATGGTCATCGCAATTAGACGAATGCAGTTCCCGGGATCGTCGAGGTGGAGGGAAACGAAAGAGGAAACTCCCGGTGATTAGCGGGCCGCGAGTCTGCAATTAATATGATCTCGCAAGAAAGCGGACACGCGAGCGAGCGCGTCTACTCTTGCAAAATATCACGATCACCTGTACTCTATCTAGTATGGCGCTGCTTTCACTCGCGAGAGCAGAAAATCGACCGTAGGTTCGACAATAATGATCGCGCGATACGCGTTCCTTGCATATTAGGCGTGTCATTAATTAAAAACTAGCTTTCCAGACGTTTTTTTTTTTTCCCTTTTTTTCGCAACTGCGCGATCGCCGCGAGAGAGATAGAAGGACAGGAAATTAACCGGCACTATTCGCCTATATCTCGGCCATTGAAAAGCGGAGTGCGCATAACTCGCTATAATTATAAACGGTTAACGACCTCTTAAAGATACAAAATATTGCGGAGAATCTAATAATAGAGGGACTTCTACATCCGACAACTCTCGACGATACACGAGAGACTCTCCGCCGATAATTCTTCGCAAGAAAGTACGAGAAAATGTTTCAAAGTAAAATATAAAAATAGAAAGTTGCGTTTGTTAACCCGATATTTTATACTCTTCAATCGAGACGAGAATAGATAGCCATTTGTATATATATATATATATGTGTGTGTGTGTGTGTGTGTGTGTGTATTTGTTACGCGGTGTTCTTACACTTTGCTTCGTCGAAGGATTGCGTAACGATTGGACGCGTGAAACGGTTTTACAGGTATTACGGCCTCGAATGCGCAGACATTTATTATTTCTGCTATCTATAAATCCGCCGTCGTTTAACATACGCCTCACAATGTAGAGCAACCACTTGATGCTGGACGTTCTTGCCAACGCAAACAGGAGAAATAAGCACAGTACACACCCGGTCTCTATCCATTATGAATACCCTGCCACTGTTTCTTAAGGTAGAGAGATCGATTTTTCACGACGGACTTGTTCGGATTTTCCAATGAGATTTTATTCGTTCCACAATTTCTTTTTTTTTTTCACATTTTTGCGTGCAAATAATTTTTTTCGCTCTTTTTACGACATCCGCTTTTTCTCTCTCGCTGTTGTATCTTGCCGCGGTTCGATCTCGATATAAACGTTTTAAACAAGCTCTCGGGCACTCGGACAAGGTATGGAGCCAGATATATTCCGAAATATCCGCTGCTCGTCACCCACATTACAGTGTTGCTGTGCAGTGCAGTATATTGCATATACGTGTGCGTAAAAGACACTCGATTCGATTCACGTTATCATGTGACGATCTCGTGCTCCGCGGCTTCAATTTCGCTTCGCGAAGCGCTCCGCGCGGAAGGTTTACGAAAGATACAAATTATTATAAATGACAAAATAATATACAGAATGCTTCGCAGAATGACTGAATATTAAAAGCGTTTACGGTCGCCGATACATTAGATACAAAAATATCGTTTCGATATTGAGGCATTTGATAGGTATTGTACTATTATAAAATTGAAAAAGGATTTTGAAAAATTTAAAATGCAAAGAAATATGAGAATAATGTATGAGATGTGTCACTCCTTTATACCAGAAGTTAAACTAACAGGAACTATTTATATATTTCGCGGCTAAGAATAGTTACTCATTTATGAGTTAGAGAAGTTTTAAAAGCGAAGTTATGAGACAACAGTTCGTATAATCGCCGTGTAAGAGTGAAGTTGAACTATGCGCGACTTGGCAGTTGGTTCTCCGTTCGCGAACGATCGTAATAAATTCGTTACACGCGTCGTTTTTCTTCACACTTTCGTCATGCACGGCACACGTGATCAGCAAAGTTCTTGTGAGGGATCCTTGTCCTCGAATATTACGCCGTTAGATCGTCGAACGATTTGAAAAAAGAAAAAGGAAAAAAATACAAACGTCAAAAATATAAAATAAACACTTGTAGGTACCTTTATCTTTGAAACACAGAGGCGCGAGTCCGTAATTTTCAAACTTACATAATAATCCATTTGCGTTTATTTATTTTTATTATATTTTCAAGACGTTGCGTCGTTTCTTTTTCTGCAATTAAGTTTCGCAGAATGATTGTTCCATGAGAGTTGTATTTTAATGCACGAAGATAAACAATAAACTACTTCTGCCTCGGAGGTAGAATCTCAACGCATGGATTACTCTCGACTCTCTAAGTTTCTTGAGATGAACTTTTCTCGAGTCCTCGCCATCTGTTGCCACTCGTGTACTCTTGAACTCACGACGAAGCAAAAGAACAAGTCAATAAGCAGCTTGAAGTTTCGCAGCATGCTTCTCGTAGTTCCGGAATGCTTTGCAATGTGAACCGAGTTTCAGGACCATTGACCTAATTCCGTATCTCGAAATAAAGATATAAGTCCGACGAAATGAGATTTTGACTTTTGGGCGGCTTATAAAATTACAAGGAATTAATTTTAGTACAAAACTCATTTTTATTTTTACAATCTGAAATTTGCAGAAACAAACGTATTATTTTTTTCCCGAATCGTATTAATATTTTTAAAAAGTATAACTTTTTATCTATATTTATCTTTAATATTGAATATAATTTTTATAAAACTTTCCACGAAAAAAAAAAAAAGTAAAACAGTTACGATAAGAAAGGAGAGAAATTTAGATCTTAATACACACACACAAATTGCTTTTGCACATATTGCTTGCACTCCTAGACATGAATGCGTTATTGCTATGCCTCCTGAGTTTTCTCAACACGTCGTCCCGCTTGTCAGGGTCGTGTTCGAGCAGATCGATCGATCGAGGCGAATAAATAAAGGCGCGCCACGCCTGCTGCCCGATGTTTACCAGAGAGAATCACGATTCTCCATCACCTCATTTCAATAAACGCGCGCAGCGGCGTGCGCGGCCGGAAAGTATCTAATCTTCGAGCGAGATAAGTCTAATCGAGACTCTCTAGCCGCACTTTATGCCCTCATAGACGTAAACTCTGTGCTAGAGGAAAGGTCGTGCAACAACTCGTAATGCGTCACGCCGGCAATTGAAAACGAATCGGACGCCGAGATGTCTCTCGCGCATCGTGTTCGCAATCTTGTTCGTCGATAAGAAATCGCGCGCGGTTTTAAGTTCGGTGTGCGAGGTCAATGATCTACCGCGTTTCTAATACAAGTAGGTAGATACTATTAGAAAACGCGCGTGCGGAATGTAGTTGGCTTCCCGAAATAATCGCGAGCGCTCGAGAAGTCTGCGAAAATAATCACGCAAATCTTAACCGTTTGTAATCCGTAGCGTATTTTTAAACAGATCAAAAACAGACAGAGAGAGAGGAGGGAGGGGGAGAGAGAGAATTAGTATTCTGTCTGGAGAAATTTGGGGCACAATCTGTATTTTTAAAAAAATATAACTCATTATATATATTTATCTTTAATCTTTTGCAGTCTCCGCAATTCTCATGCGACCACGAGTTATGCTACAAAATTAAAGTAATACGAAAAATAATATAACAGTAACAAGGAACATTTTATTTTATTTCTGTATTATTAAAATAATAAAATATTTGTTAAAAAATTTTATTAGTGAAAAATATAATATTTTATTCACAAAATAATAATTCTAATGATCTGATAATTTTCGTAAATTCCGATATGGAGAAATGAAGAAAAGAAAAAAAAAACGATATTTATATATTAGCGAGTGCGCGCTAAATCTATTTCCGGCGCGTGTTTCGCTTCTCGCGCGGAAGCGAGCTACCGCCCCTTTCTCGCGCGATCGCGCAACCTTTCCGAGTCAGCTTCCTTCCTAAACTCTGGGAAAATGATTCCGTTCGAGCGGTTCGATAAACATCTTTATTTCGGGCCGTGTCGAAACGTCGCGGTGGTGTGCCGCATGCCGTGCTACGATCGCTAAAAATACCGGACGACCCGCCCCCGGGTGCACCGGCACTCGGTGAAACTGCAATCGAAAATAAACCTCTCGAAACACCTGGCACTCCCGGTGTTCTATTCGGCATCGCCGAATTGGATCCTCTCCTATCACATTCGCGCCCCTCTGCTTCCCATCCGAAATTCTCGCACGACACGCGCACCTGTCCCACGCATTCTTTCCGTATACGGCGGTAGATATTCGCCGGTATTTGTGTGTATTTAGATATCGGCGAACTTGCAGTACGGCGAGGCATCCAGTGCATTTTATATAAAATAATCGTATTTGATTGTCACACATCGAAAATCGACCGACATAAAAATTTTATCATATTTTAAGATCCGAAATAAGCACATAAAACAGTTAATGTAATTAATAATTAATATAATAATTGTTAATATAGTAATTAATGTAGAATGTTAATATAAGAATTAATATAGAAAAAAGATTTATCCGTGTGAAATGAATCCATGAAATAAAGAGCTTGTTGTAATAACACATGATGTGTCGATGGGATTGACAGTAGGATCAACGAATGTGCCGTTATCGTGAGGAAATATACCGTTGCAATATCGCTCAACGTGCTCCTCATCCGCGAAGTCTGTCACGATAAGATTATGGCGTAAAGATTTCACGTGTTTGCGTACTTTGGAAAAATACACTCGGAGATAAGCAAAAATCAATATTTGTCGCGCATACATAAAAATGCAATTATTTTTTGCGGGCGCTCGTCGGTGATCATACACAATTGATTACCGTCTCGATAACCGTCGATGAAACCGGCATCCTAGGGCGGCCTTGAACAGGTGGCTATCGTTAATTTCTACAACCGCGCGTGAGAAAAAAAAAGGTATATTTACTCAGCGTGGGGCTCGAATACACCATGCGATTTAGGGTCGACCATGAGATTTGGAGTCCCTTGTTCTACCGACTGAATTCACCGAGCTACTTGTCAAAGACAATTTTCCGAAATCGTCGAGAGTATATTAAAAAAAAGTTCACTCAATACATGGAACATAATATTTGTGCATATAGCTCACTTCTTAGAAATTTTCGAAATAATCGAGAATTAAAAAAAAAAATTTTAAATATTCTAATATGTAATAATAAGTACTTTATCATCATATTTTATATCTTCTGGGTATTTTCATAAAACTGTATTTTATAATTATTTTCTTATTCAGATTATTGACAATTAACAACAAAATTTAAATATGCGCATATATAATGCAGAGTTTTTTTATTATTGATATACCGTTATTTTTTTATTATTGCGAGAATTTATCGTTATAGAAAATTTAGAAAAGGAATCCAGTTGATAATTAAAGCTGAATCAGTCAAGAATTGCATCATCAGGGTAGCATTATCTCACCTATATTTGCGATTCGACGCGGTTGGCACCTTTCCAAGAAATGCTCGTTCTAGCACGCTGAGTTTCTTAGAAAGAGTGTGTCGGTGCATCGGATTTCTCTTCTTCCTCATCATTCCGTCGTCCTTTTCCCATTCTTCTGTGTGCAGATCGTCATACGAAAGACTGCTAACATAAGAAAGACTTTTCTGGGTTAATCCCCGAACTCTTAGTCTCACATACAAAAACTTCGCCCATTTCGACTAGATTTTACACGTTCGCTGGTATACAATAACACTGACGGGTGTATAGTGTGCAACTGTAATATATATTTCTTCTTTCATTCTTAATCCTACAAAGGAAAGAACTAAGAAATTAATTTCTTTCAATTTATCTATTTATTAAATCTGTTCATCTTATTGTAATACATGTGTATTTTTTTTGTAGAAGATATGGAAGAATTCACGAAACTGGCGATAAAGTTGTGACTCTTATTTCTTCGTTCAATCTATATTTTTTAGATCGCATTGCGAGTATGTCGAACTATCTTATTTATTGGACGATATGTCGAGATGTCACGAATAAAATAAGTTCAGTTATTTTATACGTGACGTAGTATAAGGACTTTGTTGTCATCGCTCATCCGGACTAATCGAGTGTTTTTATTTGATTTTGCTTATCGCTCGTGCATGATTCTATGAATCGCCACAATCGTCAAAATGACGCGAATTCGATGCAGTATTGCGTGCGTTGATAATTACAACCGATACTGTCAAATAATCGCCAGTTATTTCATATCATATTATGTTCCGGTGATAAATCGACATCATCATGTAGTATTGCGTAATGTAATGCGAGCGGAAAAATTGGATCACGCTTAATTCTGTATTTCAAGATTATAGTTTCCGCATTTTTGTGGAAAAAAAAACTGCGTTTCTTCCGGCATCTTCTCCCCGATTAAAATTATTTTTCTACATAAGCAATTTTGATCGCTAATGCCTATAGCATATAAATATAAATTACGTTTTAGAAATAATAGAAAACAATATTCATATAATTGAGAAGAAAAGTTACGCTGTTTACTCCAAAACGCGATACGTCCAAATACGATATGTATATGCACTCGTGATGATATCGTGACCGTGATAACGAGGCTCTGAAACGTCATTGTGCCCATCATCTTCGATCAATTGAACCGTTAGTTATCGCTGCAGCTGTTTAGGAGAGCCGCGAAATTATTTTGAACAAGGCGCCTATTGTCGCATCGCATAATATCCGAGGTTGACACATCGGGAAGTCACTGGCGCGATGCCAGGTATATATATCGTTACGTTGGAAAACTCTGACGTCGGTTCTGGACAACGACCCTGAATCCGTGGAACCCTTATGGTTTATTCACAGCGTTTCGCCGATAAGAGTAAATATCTCTTTCTTATGTGAAATGACGCAGAAACATGAAATATACATCCGTTACCTCGGATAATTTATCGCGGCTATTCTTGTTATTAGCTTATCTGAAAATATTGCCAACGGAGAAATATTTTTATTTTTTCGAAAAAAAAAAAGAAAAGAAAATTATATGAGAGTGAACACAACATCGATAAGAGTATTATGTCGAAAACAAGGAAATTCTTTTTACGCATCTATCTTTCTCTCAGTGTCCACATTTTCTCGATGTTCGTTTCGGGTTATCGCAAATGTCATCGAGAAGAAAGAGTACATAGAGTACATATGCTTTTTTTTAATTGGCTTATTATTATTAGAGTATTTAGAGTTCGCTTCGATTATCTCGTCGCATAAAAACTTTATGTTTTCGTCATAAATCACGACAATTCGACTGCACGTTGATTACCAAGAACGTCCAAGAGAGGACGGCAATAGATAAGAATCTGTAGACGAAATTGCGTACACACACACACACATACACACTGGGTGCAAAGGTTTCTCATGCATATTACATTTACCAGCATCCATGGAGCCGCGAAAGGAGAGAAATGTCTCTTGCTCAAATAGCCAACGCGACGACGAAGCCGTACATATTTAATTAACCGGCGATAATCTCCCCGGGGGGACTTGACCCTTCGATCGCCGTGAACTTTTCGTGTCAAGGCCGTGGACCGTTACTGCGTCTTCGACGATTTCACATTGCAGCGAGCGGAACATAAACAATAGCACAAGCGATGTTACGTGCGGTGAAAAGGACGTGAACACGGTCACATTTAAGAGTACTATAATATGCATTTAATTATCTTCGCACACGCGCTCTAAAAGATGTAACATGTTTCCTTGTGTGTGTGTGTTTGCGATACATGACGAGAGGATCATCAATCAACTACATTTTACTACGGAATCGCCGACTGTGTGTGTTTGCTAGAAAAACAGGTTCGCTGATACGATTGCATGATCTCTCGAGCCAACCAACCGTTTGTCACGCCGGAGATAAAATTCGATGACGCGTAAATTAACAACTGTACTGCACATACGAATCTGCATGCCGGACCCCGATTTGTTACGACATTTGTTTACGGGAAAGAGAGGAAAGGGAAGAGGGGTGAGTCATAAGAGTGAAGCGATATTTTATAAATGTGTTTTGTTTCTTTTATCGAAGGTGGTTTTTTCTTATCTTTATCTACAAAGTAGTTTACAACTATCGTCACTATTTTTGACAATAGAAATTAAGAACAATGATCTTTCGAAATTAAGACCAATGATGATCAATAGATATGTGATTAATTTTTTTTTTAAATTGGAAATGATTACGTATTAAAACGATGAGTTAATCTCCAATTTTGCGAATTCATGAGATAAAATCTCTCATTTTTTTACTTATTTCTAAATATAATAGATTTAGATAGAAAAAGTATAGAAACAATTTTTTATGACAAATAGAAATAATGGCCATAATTTGATAATACCTCGTACAATGCTGATGCATACGATAAAATGTCTGCTTGACATGTCTTGCAGAATTACTGTAATTTATAACCAACGCGGGAGTTAATGCGTTCGGGGTTAAAAAAATGGAGCTAAATGCCAGACTTTCTCGGAATAATCCGGAAGATCGATTAACTTCCACTGCAACATTGCTTGTAATTTACAATGCGACTCGTATTTATATCCTGAATATCTTCCCACAAATATTCCGTACTTGAACACGTAACGTTATCTTCTATTCGCAGTTATATACAGAACGGTACTAATTGCTTTAATTCCAAGATATTAATATAAATCAAGGGATTGCAACGATAACACGTTGAGGCACATAATGGATGAGGCTATCAATTAGTACTTATTGGCATTTCTTTAGGAATAACATATTAAAGCAGTTTAGTAAACTTAAAATTATAATGAAATATGTGTGAAAATTTTATGAGAAAATATTAAAATTATTAAGCATATTTAAGGTGAATGTCCTTATATAAGCTGCTCGCGCTTGTCAAACTTATTCCACGTGACTGAGCGTGTTATTTCTCTGAGGATTAAATCCACGTGAACCGATAGCAGTTTCGGCAAGTGCATTGTGAGAGTCTAGAAGTAGCCAATCTCTCAAGGCCCGGATAGCTCAGTCGGTAGAGCATCAGACTTTTAATCTGAGGGTCCAGGGTTCGAGTCCCTGTTCGGGCGTTTCTTTTTTCTCGCGCCCCATCGAAATGTCATCGATTAACCGAAGTAAGATTTTTATTTTGTTGGATACAGATTCGCACGATTTTCGCCTACTCGGCAAGAAAGTTTATTCTCCAATAAAGAGCCTGATGATTCTCTGGAATTCCAACGACGATCCCGAAGAGATCGAGAGAGAGAAAGAGACTCTATGGATCGTGATTCCGTCGTTCGCGCCGTTTCATTTTTTCGAATCGTTCCATTATCTCCGCGAATCCTCTCTCTCGTATTTGCTGCCGTAAAATGGGATATGCTTGCACACCGCTTTCCATTCCGTTATCCAAGATAGAGCGATTATTGACGCCGTTCCGTAACATAAGATCGGAATTTTGCTGCAGGAGACGAACGGAGTATAAAATTTCGCAATTTGGCGTAAATAGCAGCGAGATCTTTCGAGGATATGGACAAATAACTGTTTGATCTTGGGGAAAATAACTTTTTATCGTTGAATTTAAAGTATCTCTTGATATTACTTCGTTTTTATAGCCATATAGTTTACATCAATATTTTACTATATCTATAAAAATATTTTAAACGACTGCAATTTTTAATTCGCGATGATTTGTTAAAAATTATATTAATATTATCTATGATATAAACTTCTACAAGCATGGTTATATTTTTAGGTTAATAAAGCGTGAGTGAAATGCGGTATAAAAATATAATTTACAAAACAGCAACTCTTTTCGCTCTTGATCCCCATCTTCTGTAAAGCGATGGACGATGATGGAAGACCATCGTGTCGATGATTTATGCGCAATTATTTCGCAGAGATTGGCACTCGATGTAGAGAATTATACTTTCTGATATGTATTAATAGCGAGCTTTGTTAGAGCGTTTTTGTTTTTTATTTATCGAGTTATGATCAGCTGTAGCTCGACTAATGTCACATCGTTAAACGCGCGTGTGGTTTTTATTTATTTTTAGGAGCGACGTATCTAATTAGCCCGTAATATATCCTTTCACCAACCCACTTTGCATGTATCTGAATAAGTAAACCGGAAATTTCATCTATCAATCTAGATAAAATTAAAAATAAGAGAGAGAAAGAATTTATATTTATTAATTTGAAAAAATTAAACTACTTTACATTATTTCACAATCATGCGTGAACTTTAGGAAAATGACCTAATACTTTATAGTAGAAATATTTGGCACATTTTTTTCGATTCCTCCGAAAAAATCGAAACGTAAAAATATTCCGCAATCGATATATTCCTCCTGACGAGATGAGATTAACGGGTGGAGGAGAAATCGCGCTACTTTTTTTTTACGAGAATTGCATCGTAATACATAATATATACGGTCCATCTGTCTGTGTGTGTGTGTGTGTGTGACGTATAAATGCGATGCACGCATTTGAATGGGATCTACATATATGTAAATTAAACGCACACGTGCGCCTAATATTTCTAACGCAGCGTGCTCGGTTGTACAGTTCCGCTTTCAGACCGCGAGAATATTCCGGTGGAAGCATACATTATGCGCACACACGTCGGTATTCCGAGGTTAAGAGAAAGAGCCGGATAAATATGCGTTGGATGCGCAATTAAGGATTCATTCAGGACTCGCGTATGAACGAGTCCTTCCGGCAGACGCTTGACGTTTTCACACAAAATCGCATATTAGAAAACGTATTAGCGATGTTTATACAGCAGTTATCATAACGTAGTTAATTGAACCTACAACAGCACTCGATTCACGTCATCCTGTTATCGCTGTGGGAGAAGCTAAATGTTAATTAATTGTCGCAGCCGGAGAGCTCGAGATCATGCACACATTATAACATCGCCGATTTCATTTTCCTCCTGGCTATGCGTAATGGTATGTTTATTTGTTGTACATACATACATGTCATATAGTAATATAATATATTATACATGTATGTATGTATACGTATAATTGTCAAATGTAATTTTATATACGTGTGTGTGTGTGTGTGTATATATAATATGCATTATGCTGTTGCATAAGTAACAATTGTTACAGACGATTCAATTCGAAATGTAAATTTGTGAATAATATTGGATTAGTGAATAATGCATATGCTGTATATATGCACACATATACGCGCGCGCGTACACACACAGTATTTCTCTTTCTTTTTCCTCTTTCCTCTCTCTTTCACTTTCTTTTTGCATAATACTATCGATTCTAGCACCGGTGAATTTTTTATTGGAAATGCAATTACTATTTTAATTTAAATTTACAGAAAAAAAAATTAATTTTCCAAAAATTAGGATTTCCAACACAAGAGAGAGAAGTGTGCCAGAAAAGTACTATACTTAATTTTCCCTTACTCGGCGATTTTGTATGTTAATTATTATCATTCTCTTTCTAAGTGATCAAAATTTAAAGGCAAAATAGATATAGTCTATGGAAACTAATGTAGCACGGAGTAATGCTGCGAACCAATCGGGAAGAGTTAAATTTATTCTATCGTAAATGTGAGGTCGCGTTCTCGGGAAAAAGAGTATTATGTATATTTCTGTCACACGTACACGCGAAAGCGACGTTCTAATTCCTTTGTTTAATACATCGCCTCTTCAATCGTTACACTCCCACGGTTTTTTCCGCCGTCGCTCATCCTCTCATCCTCACCCGGCGGCTTTTTTTTTTTCCTAGAAAATGCCGTACACATGTCTCTCTATCCATATCTCCGTTCATTCGTCGGACTGAGATTCTCTGTCCTTTTCGTGAACTCGTTTTCCTTCCCTTTCCGATACACAAACTGCACCGCGCGGTTCCATGTGGCGTCACGACGGCGGTCGAATTAGACTAGACTAGTTTATTTTCCCTTTGCCGGTGTTTTTTCAACTATATACGCGCTTCTCTATTTTTCTCCCGACTCAACCTGCCGCGAAAATTAACGTCTTCCCGAAGTTGGTTTGTATAAACCATTGAGCTCTATACATACTGGAGTGAGCCATAAAGTGAGACAGACTGGCCACCAAACCTATATGTGTCCTTTTTCTGTGGTGTACAACTAGTTAGTTCAAAAGGGACACATATAGGTTTGGTGGCCAGTCTGTTTCACTTTATATCCTCGATGGCTCACTCCAGTATGTATAGAGCTCAATGGTATAAACGACACTATATGCAGGATGGATCGGAAAATGTAGTACAGTAATACCGAAAAGAAGAAGATACTTCGCGCAAAAATAAATCGAAAATATGGAATAAATTTCTTTTTGTACGAGGCTTTAGTTTTGAGAAAATTGACTTGGAAAAAATTGGAAAATTAATAATACGTTATTAATTTTTTAAATGTTAAGATTAATTTTTTTGAAAGTCTCGTATGATAAACTTTTATTCTACATTTTACTTATTTATGCACCAGGAATTTATGCACTTTTGGTTTACTACATTTTCCAATTCATCTTATATGTTATCGCGCATATAAAACGTAATTTAGAAACTTGCTAAATAATTCTGAATTAATTGGTTAATAGTTTAATGTTTCTCAAACTGTGAAATAAATATTATAATATTTTTATTTTATTATTTACTTTATATATGTAGATGTTGCTTCTTAAAATTAACTTTTTGTAAAAAGACTAAATTTACAAAGATTTTATAATATAAAATGGAGATCGTAAAGGTTTAATAATAAATATATTTGATACTCATGAAATTCTTATTACATTAAGGGAGCTCTGGATATTTATGGGAGAAATTCTGACATTTTGTATAATGTCAAAATAATATATTTCTGTGAAAATATAATTTTTTAATTGAAGTATATCATTTTTAATTGAAAAACCATATGAATAAATAAAGCTGTTTAAATACAACTTTTGGAGATAAAATTCAGTTCTCTTATGCATATACAAAAAAATGTCACACAATTTTCGTAGAATCACTTTTGACAATCTTTACAATATCGCACTTAATTTTCATTCATATTATCATAATTGAACTGCTTTGCAAAGTAGTTATCAGTTTTTGAAAACTTAGCTTTCATAATGTTGCCAAGTTAAAGTATCAAAATGTCCTTACATTATTTTAATCCTATGTGTTGATACGATCGTACGATCAAAATGTGCACAATTTTGCGTGATATTGAGACTTTCGATAATTCTTTTAATAGCGTTTTTAATATGCAATCTGACCTACGCTCAACACAGTTATCTGAAAAGATGTACGATCACTCTATGAGACGGTTCAAAAGTTACTGTTTATCGTTTTAACTTGCAAATGTATCTTTTTTTTATAATAATAACTGACACATATACTAATTACGCATACTGAATATACGTAATCCTCAAGTTATTTTCTCGATGTTTAAAGTCGCGCGTTATAACTATTCATTATATGAACTAAGTATAGAACTTGTTTTGCGCGAATGACGTTTTATCGGTCGTTCGGGAAAAAAAAAAACTTAACTCAGCTCGTGGACAGAAGTGACGTGTTTTTATGCAAAGAAGATTAATTTCTCTTGCCGGACGCTTGCCGATGAGGTCAGCCGTCAATTATGCCAATAATTATGTTAATAGGTAATTGTCCTTGGCAAAGACCTGTTACACACGCTTCAAGATGTTGTCTTTGGAATCGCGCGATCTTCCTCGATCGATCAGTCCTTGTCAATCGTCTTCGTTCGCCGATCGATGTCAATCGCGACGGTTCCTTCATTCGCATCGCGATGTCACTTCCGGATTTCGATCGTCGACGACAGCTAACGACCGTCCGCAACTGTAAAGCGTCCTTTACCGTTACTGCGATGCACTCTTGATATACTCGTTAATTACGACATTCAGTATAAGAAACTGCCCGATCGCGGAAATATCGAGCGCGGTTTAAACGGACATTGATGAAGAAAAACCGCTCGCGCGTGTTTGAAATGCGAACGGCGATCTCTCTCTTAGCGTTATATGTACATATATCTCGACGCGTTTTCCCGACGAAACAGGAGAAAGAGAGATTAAGGGCTGTCATGGTCGGCCTTGAGTTTACGGGAGCGGATTAAAGTCCTGAATGGCTTTGTATCGAAGCGCTGAAATCGGTATAATTTTGACGAGTTGAATTTCCGACGCTCGGGACAGGAAATGACCGTAGTAGCGCTCGTTGTGAATGAAAAGAAACATTTCGGTACTATGAATATACGGGGAAAATAAACTTGATGAAACACGTTTCCACGCGTTCGAATAAACGTAGAGATTATTTACGCATATCGTTTGCATTGAGATTCAAAATCGTCGCGAAACGATAACGATTTCGATTCCTGCTGAAAAGCTTGATAAATATTTTTAAAGAAATTTGTGTGTGCAGTTGTATACAAATATATATATTTATATAGTATTCTTTATTCATATGGTATTTCGATTAAAAATATGATACACTTCAATTAAAAAATTATAATTTCACAGAAATATATTATTTTGACATTATATAAAATATCAGAATTTTTCCCATAAATATCCAGAGCTCCCTTAATGTAATAAGAAGAATTTATTTTCATGAGTATCAAACTCATTTATTATTAAATCTTTATCTTTTACGCGATCTTCATTCTTTTATATTATATTACAAAATCTTTGTAAATTTAGCCTTTTTACAAAAAGTATGTATTTTTTGTGACAAAAGAGTTGATTTTAGGAAGCAACATAGACAAATATAAAGTAAATAATAAAATAAAAATATTAAAATATCTATTTAAGTTTGAGAAACATTAAACTACTAATCAATTAATTCAGAATTATTTAGCAAGTTTCTATATTACATTATATAGAATATATGCGCGATAACATATAAGGTGAATCGGGAAATGTAATTTTATATATATTATATATAAAACAAATATATATTATAAATATATATATATTATTTATTTTATATATATAACCAATTATTGTACATTATTGTACATATACATATATATAACAAATAAATAATATCGAATTCCGGAAGGAACGGGCGATATTCGCGAATTCAAATAAGAGAGCTCTGCCGGAATAAAATAATCTGACAGATTAATGTCAGAATCCCTCTCTTTCGCATTCTGCTATCGAGTTACTTCGTTGTCGTTTTCACGATAGCAACAAGAATAATGCACTTTGGTAATTTGACAGACGATTCCCACGGCGAGTCCCAGCTTCGCGATCGCGCGTAAATAACTCATTTAATTGAAGGTAAACCGTAGACGCCCACCGTATTGTGTACATCGTCATGAAGATCATGAGTGTTCGAGCGTGGGTATCACATATATTATATGTCGGCAATCAATGGTATTCAACGGCGCAGCCGCATTTATTTGCGAGCACGCGGGCATTTAAATGCATCCGAGCGATTCCCAGAAGACACTCCCGGCGATTGGTCGGTCGGGATGCATTCAGGAGTTTCTCTCGCACTTCTCGGATGCATCGACATGCAACGGCGAGAGCGCATTCGGATCAATCCCGCGGTCGTAAAACGGGAAACGGTATCGTCATTTCGCCTTTCGTCATGGGAGAGAGCGGCTGGTGAATTTCATCAAAATTACGATCACGTCCCACGCGAGATTGGCCTTTAACTCCGCTCATTTCGTCGATTTTATTATCGCCGATTAGATATTTTATTATTACGCGCAAGAGCAAATCAGAGACTCGAAGAGTCCGAGCAATCACAGGTAGAATTAACGGTCCAACTTGATCCAATCCATCGCGCGATTTTTTTCCCGTTGCTCCTCTTCCTCTGTTACGCCTAAGAGTTTTAAGCGAGCGGCTCGAAACAATCTTCCAACATCCCGTTCTCTCGGATGCGTAACGAAGGTCGTATCCCGATTTACGTTTTCCTGCCGACTCGTAAAACGGCTTCCGGCGACACCTGCGTCCCCCCGGAATTCAAGAGAGAAAGAGAGAAAGAGAGAGAGAGAGAAACTTTATGAGCCGTGGCGAGATCCAGAGTCGTCGCGCGTAAAACGTTAACTGCTCCCGTTCCGGCCGAACGAAAGAAACTATCTCTATTTAATTCCGCGATTCTCTCTCTTTCTCCCGTGAGCTCGCGTTCCCTCCGCTCACGTTAATGATCATTTGGAGAATAAAGCGAAGTTCTTCCTTTTCTCCCCTTTCTCTCATTCTTAAAATATTATTCGTTTTCTTGAAACGCATTTTATACGCATTTGGATTTACAAATCCAGGTATATAGGTATATACATATATACATATATATATATATATTTCCGTTTAATTGGTAAAACAATGTTATTTTATTTCCGTGGGAAGCAGGAGTATGAATTTACGATCGTTTTATACGCGGAGATCTTAATAAGTATCATAAATTTAATGTAGCCTTTTTAGAGGTTTCTATGGTCTAACGGAGAGAGAAATTACGCTAATTTCTTTTTTTTTTGTTTGCGATAGAGCGATATAATTAGCGATGCGTAATGTGACTGCTTTGTGTTCGTCGCGCATGATATTGATAAATTACCGAGAGCAATGATAATTCTAGCGATGATGCAACATTATTTTACCGTGACTCACTGATGCATTTCGCGAAACGATAACGCTTTCCGGCGAGTTAATTTGCCAATTCGAAGAGAACAATTAGAGCCATTTTCCTCTTGCATAACTGGAGCAATCACTGAAATCGCGGCTCTCTACGCGAGTTTATTGCATTTTTTTTCATACTTATAACATTATTCACTTTTATAGCGCTTGAATCTTAATTCTTATCTTCTGCGAACGCAGCCAGAAGCTTAAGAAGTAAGTAAATATACAGATTGCCATAAAAAAAGGTGTTAAATCTTACATTTCTCGTGGCTATAATTCGCGGATATTGTGCTGTTTTTTTTCGAGATTACGGATTGAATTAGAGATTTTAAATTTATGAGCGGCGAATATATATATGTACAGCCGCGTCTTTTATAGAATGTAAAAATTATAATCTGCGGCTTTATAAGCTCTCGCAAGCTGTTTTACGTACACGGACGAGAAGTTGGCGATGAAATCAAAGAATCTTCGAATAGAGTCGCTCAATTTGTTCTTGTCGAACTAAAAGAGATCGCTCTTTAAATAGTTGCCCGCGGCTTTGAAAGGACGAGTTAAGCGCGACACTCGAGTTCTATGACATCGTTGCGTGTCAAGTGATTTGTAAATCGAATGCACTATATACAGTATACAAATGTGACAACTAGACTAAGTAAGGAAAATTTGATTGGATGCCGTGTATCGTTTTGCGGCGCTTTTCTTAATTTCTAAATCAAATTTGGACGAAATTAAGTGAAGAGTAGGACTCTTTGCTGATAAATGTCGGAGAGTGATGTCGGAAAATCTTATTTCGGCATTAGAATAATCTCTTAAGCACAAATCGATTCACCCTTTAATATCTTAATAGTTTTCAAGAAGGAGTTTTACTACTCGAAACAATGTTAAATCCTGCGAGGTAAATCCCTATGCTTTTCGGGACTAATCCGTTCTTAGCCGAGAGAATTCGCTCTAATAAATATCCTTTTAAATATCCAACGAATGGTTTGGGACTGAAGAACTTTTCGAACGAAGAATCGACAGTGGTGGGAATTGAAAGCTTTAAAGATTTCGAAATCTCTTCTATCCCGATTTTTCCTATTGGAAATAACGTAATTATACTTAAATATGTTTAACAGAATAATCTACGTTATTAATTATAATTTACTTTAATTTATTTATATAACTATAAACTATAATTTTTTTTATTACTAAATCTATTTATATATATTTATTTTTATATATTTATATATATTGTATATATGTATATATATTATATATATATATTTACAGTCTATTTATTCATAACTATAAATAAATAATTTTGAGAAAAAAGTGATAGATTATAAATTTATAATGACAAATACGCAATTTGGGATCCTCTCAGCGTTTGGGCTGTCTGTCAAATCGAGGGAAGTGCATCTCTCGATATTCTTCGCGTATTAGTCGCTTCGTACAAGTCGAGAAGTCGAGAACTCATATCCTGCACGCTTGCAACGTTCGCGCGAGCGTGAGTCGAGTACCGAGAGCGGCAATCTTGGGCTCTGGCAGAGGCCTGGCATTGCTCGAGGGAATACCGAGGTGAGCGGAGTAGACTGCTTGGTGCCAGCAGCCATTCGAGTCCCTCTCCTCGCTTTAGTCCACGTCCGTTTCTTTCTTCCTTCCTCTCGTTCGCCGCTCTGTCTATCTATCTTTGTCTTCCTTAGTAACGTTACGTCTCGTCAAGGCTCCTATTTCCTCAACGTCTCTCTCTCTCTCTCTCTCTGAGAGTTTTCCTCCGTTTTCCCCTCTCCTCCCTCCCTCCGCTTGTTTCTTTTTTTCTGCCCTCTCTGGCACTCGAAACCCTCGGGTTATCTTCATCCGCTTTTTTTTATTTGTAAAGCACATTCTCGTTCGTATTTCGCTGTTATGTATTTTTAACTCGTTATATTTTCAAATACATCTTGTCGCGATGATTCTATTCTTCTTCGAGTACAAATTTTTTTCGGAGTACAATAGATTCTCTTTTTTTTTTTCCTACACCATTTTAATTCTATATCTGGCTGTTACGTTTGCATTTTTTCATATTTTGCGTTTCTCGTTTCATATTTTGCGCTTTGCATTTCTATTTTCTGCGCCGGCTTTTCATTCCTCCTTTTTTAATGTAAAGCGAGACCTTCTTCTCTCTTTTGTAACATTTTGTAACGCTCGTGGATGTCTGCTCTCTTTCTTCACGTGCTTTGCTATTTCTCCGACCTTCCCACTTTTGCCGCGTCGAGATCAATCTACGGCCAAACTCTCATTTTACGCAATCTCGTCTCGCGATGCAACTGCAACGACCGTTGCGCTTTGTGTGTGCAGCCAAGGACAACACTCTCTGCTCAAGGGAATTATGAAAGTATCGCTGGTGCTTGCGCGATTTATACATGTAACTTTGGCAAAGAGCGCTTTCTTTTGTCATATTAGGTAACCTAGATCGCACGTTCGCAGAGCAAGTGCCAACAGCCCTAACTAGTTGCATTTGAATCTACATTTTGAAAAGCGATTGCGTCATTTGGCATTGAAACGCTCGTAATGCGATAATATCGCAGTCTGCGTTATAGAGTGTTCGGAAAGAAATTAATTTGGTGAGAGAGAGAGAGCGACATTTTTGGAAAATTGGAAAAATATTTCCTGTATCGATGTTTGATTAGATATATTTTTCTTCGTTTTAAACTAACATAAGTCAAAACTTTATAAAGTTTTGACTTATGTTAGTATCACGATGACTAAATTTCAACACACGCCAAGTACTCTTTTCACTGAGCACACTGTATATCGCGATTGCTTAGGAACGTCACTGCGAGTCTTCAACTGCTACTTGTTTGCTTCATTTCAGAGGTGATCTAATACAGACCGCTTCTTGATTTTATCTTTCGCTTGGCATAGACTCTGTGGATCTGTTCAAACACACATACTTTCAAGTTAAGATGTCAAGTACGTAAATCAATTGAAATTGTGGCTCTGTTCTCCGTTGTATCGACGTCGAATGCCTCTCTTTGCATCACTCTGTTTTACAAAATATACATCTATTAGATCTCGGTCGATCAATTTATATAAATATATTTGATTAATTTCTTTCTTCTTTTTTTACACAACATCAATTGGGTGAATCCAACATCCATCGCTTCGCTACGTGACGTGAAAAAATGTGACGCGAAAAAATGTGTACTTATATATCTTAATAATGGCGTGTGTCCTTTTACTAACATGACACATCGTCGACATTCAATTCGAAACGTTTACTCCTTTTTATGTCTCGCTTTTATCATCGCCGCCATTTCACGCATTTCGTTTTCACGCATCGTGACATTTTCTTTGATCAATTTCTTTGACCCCGTCGAAATCGCAATCGTTCTTCTTATGTGCTCTCGAAACGTCGGCTTCATCGCGGAATGAATATTGAAACGAAAAAAGACGCTTCTTGTTCAGCATCTTTTAGAATCAAGAATTACACTCTACGATCGGATATCGAATCTGATGATGCTGGATCATCCGATTCGCCGATTCATACTAGTTTAATCGGTGTGAATTCTTGCATAACAGGTCTCTAAACTTTGACTAAACAACTACAGAAAATTTATTTTATAGTTTAAAAAAATTACTTTGAAAATTACATTTACTCTCAAGCTGCTAAAAGAGCGAGAGTCTGTTCTACGAAAAATTAGGCTTTAATTATCCCTAAGCAAATATCCGATTGCAAAATAAAATTTGACAAAAAATAATTCTTATATTTTATTATATTTTTTTTATAATTCTTATTTTTTATTATATTCATTTTTATTATATTCTTGTCATCGCTTGCGCGAGAGTAAGACTCTCGAGAGGCACTCAAATCGACGACACGTCAGGGACATTCGCGCGTCAGATTTTCCAAACTACTCTACTATTCCAAACTACTCGGTGTATATTTGTGCGCGAAGTATTTTTCCGATATATAAGGCGTCTACTTTCGCGCAAACACACGCCACGTTGCAGTCGGGAACTTATGGCAATCTCTCCCGGCATATCTCGCGCATCAGAGAGGAAATATCCGCCGGGACAAAATTTCTCCGGTGAGGCGCGATGGTGAGAGAGAGAGAGAGAGAGAGAGAGAGAGAGAGAGAGAGAGAGAGAGAGAGAGAGAGAGAGAGAGAGAGAGAGAGAGAGAGAGAGAGAGAGAGAGAGAGAGAGAGAGAGAGATCAAATTTAGTTCCGTATATACTCGTTATCATAATAATTGAGTTGACATTTGTATATGCGACATTTGGAATAACGATGAACGAGAGTTTTCGCATTTTTTTTCTTTCGCAATTTATTATAGCCACTACAGAGTCTATTAGAATCGTTAAACCCTTATTTCAATATTCAGATGATCGTATAATATCTACTCGTATTATTTATGTACATCTGTAGCTGTCATGTAGTTTTTAATTTTAAATTTCGAAATTATTATAAATTATTTTAATTTTAAATTTTGAAATCTTCGAAATTTGCACGCGAAATTTTTTAATTGTATAATATTCGTATTCTTTAGATCTGTAGCTGTCATGTGGTTTTTATTTTAAATTTCGAAATTATTATAAATTATTATAAATTTTAATTTTAATTTTAAATTTTGAAATCTTCGAAATTTGCACGCGAAATTTTTTGCACGTTTTCTGCGACTTCTCTCAGTCCTCACAATTTCTCAGATTTTGCATGTCTTATCACGGTTCCAACTCAGATGCCAAAGTATCAGACATTCGGCAAGAAGAAGCAGAATAAATAGCGAAAATCAACGAACCATTTTCTGTGCATGAGACATGTAACTATATATAACGACAGTGACAAATATTCTCCGTTTGTCGAAGTGAAGCTGATCGAATGTGAAGGTCTTCCCGACTATCGTTCGCATGTCCAATCTCGAAATCTCGCATCTCAATCGTTCGTAGCGAATGACAACGCCAATGCGAAACTTCGACATTGAAAATGTACAATATCGTAGGATTTTGCTCCGAAATCATATGAGATCGAAACTGAGTTATCTCGGGAAAGTCTTATCTCTTTTTCCGTATACGGATACGAAATAGTCTTATGAATCATATTTTTGTCATTTTGAAGAATAAAAGCGTTTATGGAGACGATCGCTTTCAAATCCAGCTATTTCGTTAAAGTACTCTTTTTCCTATATCCGAAAATAAAATTGCTGAATTTTTAACCGATGCTCCTCGTCTCTTTCTAAATCGTAATACTGACTACAATGTAGATGGCGATAGAGAATTTAGTTAATAGTCCACGAACAGCCTAAACTGACGTTGACAGGAACGATCTGTGAAATCATATCTGTTCTATCCTGATTCAACGATATATGGATATTTAAGGAAATTTGATATTTTTGAAATCTATTTACAATATAATATAATTATATTTTTATAAAAATCAATATCAATTATATTATATATTTTTGATATATTATAATTATATAATTGATATAATATAATTATATAATATTTTTGAGAGAATATAATTATATCTATAATATAAATTAATTATATATAATATAATTAATTAATAATTAATTTTGGTGTATTTGTTTTTTTGTTTATGATTCTATAAGTGCTTTTTGAAAGCGGGAGTGATGGCGTGATGTTAAATCAGCACTTCCATCTGCATTTAATATCAATTTTCTGCTAATTGGTAGGAGCAATAAATGGGAGATTAGAGCAGCAAATTAGCTCTTCATTATGCCATACATCTGAATTTAATTTCTTGTAGTGCTGGTGCAAGATTAACGGAGATGAGAGACAGAACATAAAGTTAAATTTGCGGTCGAGTGGACACGAGCGTATTGTACAGCCGTAACGAGATATTCGAACGCACGTGCGTGCACATGCAAGAAGATGCGATTTCTCGATTTGCCGTAATAAATTCGGATCGATGACTCTTCGCACGTTGCGCATCGCAGCGGCGATTTATCTTGGCAATTAATACCTTGACACGTATAAAAGATAGATTTACGAGTCATTAATATTAAATAAAAAACATTTCCTATTAATTATATATTCACGTTGCAACATTTCTGTAGAGGGAGGATTTCATATTTTTCAGCAAGAAACATCGCGTGAAATGCGCTTTTTATGGGGGATTCTGTATACTTACGGTAAACGATATTTAAACAGTGCGTTCAATATTATATACATGAAAATAACTTTCCTCCGAGAAAGAGAGAGAGAAATATGTTCGCTGAATACACGAAGGTATATGCGTGGCGAACGCGCGTATAAAATATAAAATATTTGTACAAAATATATGCGCATATCAAGTTGGGAGTATTGTCGATAGGCAATGACGCAAGAGGCGAAGCATCACAAATTCGCGGTGAAAAATAAGCAACAGATGGTTGTCAGCGAGTGTTTACGGAGAATTCCTGCGCGCGGATTCCTGACAAGTGTATAAATATTCTTGTTGTTACACAGCAGAAACGTCTTACAATTTCTTCCTCGGAAGTTTTTTTCTATTCGCGAATTATCGCGATATCGATACTTTTCTCTCTTGATACAGACAACGCCAGTACAGTATCTTACTCGATATCTTACTCATGTCGTATAAAAATTATTACGTAATTTTGCGTAAAATATCGATACGATGTGAAATATTGTAAGAGATGTATTTAACCTGCTTTCCTGAGTGAATTAATTTTTTTTTTTACAATCCGCGCTGATAGTTGTCAGAATCTTTTTAGAATTAGCGCGCGCGTTTAATCCCAGCGAGATGTTTTGGAGCAAACTGTCAGTCGAATGATGTATCGTGTGGCGAGCATCATGTGTCTAACTTGTTTGTTCAACTCCGCTTTTGGTGGAAGAGTGCTAATACGTAAACCTGCTTACTTCTATTGTTCTTTCGGCTTTGCGTACTTGCATTACTACTTTTATTAAATCTAATCTCAGTCAACTTATATTTTTTTAAATAATTGTCGAAATATTATATATAGACGTATTGCAAGATGCAAGAGTATCATGTTTCTTAAATATTTTTGCTGCTACATAAAAATTAATAACTGTATAAAAAAATATCTCGGGCTTGATTGTATTGTTAATTCCGTGAAGTACGCGTCATCTCTCGCAAATGCAACCGCATAGATGGATCCTTTTTCTTGTCTGGCGAAACGCATGTAAATAAAACGCGACGAACAATTTAGAGGCCTAGCAAACGACATGTTTTGACTCCGTGGGTGCTCCCTTCCGCGATTATCCGCTCGTATAATATTATTACACGCTGATTACCGCCGTACAATGCTGACGCGATTATCTGCGTTTGGCCTTCGTTCGGGACGGACGTGTAATTATTATACATCGGCGATGTAGGTGGCTCGCCGATTTCTCTGTCTTGCTCTAGAGGTTTAGTTTTTAGATATTTGCATAAAAACATGACGCGTAACGTGACGATGTTTCTTTTTTAACGATAGGATAAAAGATGTGAATTTTCGTTCGTTTCCTTGGAAAAGTATAAGTGACAACGTCCAGGCCAGTACGAGTCGTTGGATAATGTTTTTTTTTCTTTCTGAAAATTTATCGAGAGATTTATCATTGTTTTCACGGTGTAATGACGCTTGGACTTATATTTTTGCACAAATTTGAATAACGATAGTCTAATTGATTTAATTATGAAAATAAAGATTAGAGAATGACAATGTGAAATTGTTTTATCCAAGCGTCTAGACGCTAAAAAGGTGCGATATGATATCTGACGATGTATTGTATTAATTCATTAAGTAAAATAGCAATCGCGTCCGAGCGTTACGCAGGAATGTGACCTGCAAGTATCGCGTTTTTTATCAGAGATCGTTGCTTATCGGATAATCGAATAATATCGTGTCGAGATAGTTTGTATCGATTCAATCTACTAATGGTCTAGACTCTAGACGTCTAGACGTCGGTAACACGAACCGAAAGTTCGCAGTGGTTTTTTTCCGCAAGCTTTCCAAGCATCCTGCGTTTCACCCTGATCCTGGACTTGCTTTTATTCAATAATGCCGCGTAACGGCTCCTATTTCCTCGAAACTTTTTACATCATCCTATAAGATGCATACAATCATATATACATATATTTTTTTTATATATATGTAATATTATATATATATATATATATATATATATATATATTATTATATATTAAATTAAATTATTATTAATTTTGAATTTATACTCGTGTCGCCAGTGAAATAAAAAATTAAGGGGGTTTATTTTAAAAAACGACCCAACTGGCAAAAATAGTCTTTATTATAATGATGTCATAGACGACGTTTCGACCCTTGGTTTAGGTCCTTTTCAACTCTTAAATAGAATAAAAACATACCATTCTAACCACCCCTTTAATTATAAAATCAACACTATCAATAATTTGGTGGACCACGCGATTATGTTATCTGATGATCGTTTTTATTCCGAAAATATACGTACGGTTAAAAAAATCTTATCTAACAATTGCTTTCCTCCGAAAATTATTGATCGCTACGTCCAAAAAAGAGTATGTACTTTAAGAGAACGGAAAAATATGACTATTAGTGTTGATAACAATAGCAGAGCGTTTGATATCTCGTCATGCATTTTATTACCTTACATAAAAAACTTAAGTGACAATATTAGCAGAACAATTAAAAAAACAAGCTTAAAATTAATTTATACAATACCGAAAAAGATTGATTAAACGAGGTAAAGATAAGTTATCTAAAACGGACAGAACTGATATAATATATAAGATCGATTGTAACAAATGTGACGCCACTTACATAGGACAAACTAAAAGACATTTGAACACTCGAATCAAAGAACATATCAATAATATTAAAGTGCATACGAGTAACCATAATGTAATTAGTAAACATAAAACTGAATATATGCACGACTTTAATTGGACATCTCCGAATATTTTACATTGTGAAAGGCACACGAGAAAAAGAGAAATTGCTGAAATGTTTTTCATAAAAAAACATAACAACACGATCAACTTACAAAAAGACACAGATAATTTAAACCCTATTTATGATAACATCATCAAAGTCGTTTAAAACATTGCTCTCTTTCTCAGTATGTGTTGTATCATTGCTCTTGACAGGAACGTTGTTTGACATCTATTATTTCGATGGTGAGTTTTCACTAATTTTTATTATATGAATATTTCATCTAAGGTTAGTGTTAATTAATGTTTGCGCTGTTTTCGTTTTCCTTTCTTCTTTTGTCATCTCACTCTTCCAGTATTGTGTACTATCTTCCGAATTTAATTAATTTTTGTATATGTTTTTATTCTATTTAAGACTTGAAAAGGACCTAAACCAAGGGTCGAAATGTCGTCTATGACATGATTATAATAAAGACTATTTTCGCCAGTTGGGTCGTTTTTTAAAATAAACCCCCTTAAATTATTATTATTATATTAAAAATATAGATAAGATTGTATACGAGAATATACATATATAGTCTTGTATACAATCTTATCTTTATTTTTAATTGCTCGTATTGACAATTTAAATATTTTATCTTTGTAATTGTTTTGACGGAATTTTACAGAAAGTAATGAAAATTCATAAACATCGTCTTTTCTGGCAATTATTTCTTGAGATTCTGCAAAAAAGATGAGAGGACGAGACATAAACGATTATTGAACTTTGATCGTCTCTAAAAATGAGAGATAAGCTACTTGGATATCTGTGTTTTCCGTCTCGAATCTTACTAGATTCTATAGAAAGTGTGACAAATGTTTGTCGGACTTGTGTCACGTATAGACGCTAAAAATTAGGTGAAGCGCGCTAATGTACACGCGCGGAACGCGTGAGAATGTTTACAGGGACGAGAAAATACTTCGTCATGACTGTGATACGCTAGCTAGCGCGATATCGATCAGCGAGTTCGAGTCGGTCAAATCTGCGTGAAATCTCTTCGCGGAACGATTCGCTCGACTCGAAATAATCCGCGGTTACGTTCCGCCTCGGTGATATGTAAATGCGCATTATGTAAACCCCGACACACCGTAGATTCGACGGAATTAACGAGTCCCGCGACAACCACAGGTTGTGACTCCCAGCGTTATTTGTCCGCTATCTCTGTGTCGACCGGTCATGTGCTTTGTAAGACAAAGGGAGATACTCGCGTGAATTAGCTCACCCTTATCTCCTTTTTTTTTTTTTTTTGTACAGCGCGTAATCGTTGACGCGTAACGTACGAGAGGAGGGAAGAGGGGGAGGGGAAGGGAAAGGAGAGGAAAAGAATTCTAATTAGCTATTGTTAATCACCCTCGCTCACGTCCGCTCGGTCGGACTGGATTTCAAGTAACCTTGTCGCTTTTATCTGCTCCTGCGAGTCCGTGCGAGTGTGAACCATGACTAATTAAACACACATTCGCCTCTCTTTGGATCACGTTACGGCGATTTCCACTCCGACAAAATTGGAATCCCCACCGTGGAAAGGAGCCGGTGGAATTAACTTTGTATCCTGTTGTTTCCGGCATCGCTCTCGACGGAGAGCGATTTTTATGCGTATTGATTCCGCTTCCTTATCATTTATATATAAATGCAATCGCATCTTAAATGTTAACTCTTTTACCGATGCACAGAGAGTTATTTCCATCTCATGAATACGTTTTGTAGTTATTATTACAATTACTCTTTAGCTGTATGTTTCGATAATATGCGAAAGTCGCATACTCGCGTTTCTCAAATGTCATTTTCGTCCGTAACAAGTTGCTAATAAAACAGAATTAATGCTGATGAGAGTTGTTGATCATCGATATTAAACATATTAAATTTATAATATAAAATTATATATTATATATTAATTAATATATAATATGTAATATATTAATTATATAATATTATATAATAATTATATATTATATATAATTTTGATATTAAATTTTGAGTGATACACATTTCGTCATTTTTTATTTTTCGAACGCGTGTTCGGAAAATGATTTGCGCGCTATATATATTATTCTCAACTATAGATTATTCTATCAAACGTGAACGGTCGATATATTATACACCGAAGCGTTTTCGCTCGCGCAAATCATCTGGCTGGTCGTCCTCTCCGACGTTAGAACCAATCCGTTCGACAATGAAAGCTGTAAATCGACGACACGGACGGGGAGCAGGAAGTGTCGCGGTGGCGTTACGACGACAAGATTAATCGACTTGACACTTCCGCTATTAACGAGGGGACCTTCGTACGCGATCGTCGGTGTGTAACAGCCGTGCGAATGAAATGAAAATTCTCTCTTCGAGGTATTAATTATTTTTCTGGTCCGTGTCGTTCACAAACGAACGTTTTTCTCAAACTGGCAGAGGAGGGAAAGCCGAGCGATCTGTCAACCGGAAGTCGCGCGTCGCTTTCTATCCTTCGGTAGTTCGCGATAACGATGATTCATTGGTAAAGTCGCGCGTGACAAAAACAAGAAATGCCACACAAATCCGATTAATATCATTTGGATACATTTTGGAAAATCGCTCGATGAAGAGATATCAGTTTTCTGTATGAATGTAAAACCTAATATGACGTGTGCTTGAGCCTCGTCTTATTAAGAATTTTTATTATCGAAAGAAACTGTATCGTAGTTTAAAAAAAAAAATTATTTATGCGATTATTTACGAATGCTATTATTTTATATGCGCGAAGCTTCTTAAGGTCGCTGAAAAATTTATGCCTAGATTAAATCTCACCTTACGCGAGAATGCGTCATAAAAAGGTTCATCCTCAGGGGAGATTTCCAGTATTGTCCTCAGGAGAGGCAGGTTACCAGCCGTCTCCTAGCCTTCGCGTATAAAAGGTCTGTGGAATTTTTCAAGACGGTTGGAGAAAAAATAGACTCGGCAAGAAGGGTCGCTTGGAAAAATGGAGGAAGGTTTTCCCTTCTGCAACACTCTCGCGCCAACATCTGAAAGGCAAAGGATACCCAGAATCACATAGAATGCATTCATTATTTATCCTTTTTCTTTCTCTCGATAATTTTTCAAGTTTACACGTTTTTTTTTTGCGGTTTGTTGGTAGCAAACTTAACAATAGATTATTTTATACATTAAATCGTTCTCGCATTTTTATTTTGAAAAATCTTGCAACAGGTAGGAAAACTAAAATCGAGTTTTCTTGAAAGCGCAAAATTGTTGCAAAAACAATTTGACAGCCGTGAAAAGGTTTTTAAATAGATAAAGTCGAGGAATTTGAATGGATATTTAAATAGATAATACGTAAGGATTTTTTTTTTTAGTGAGGTTCGAGACAAAGGACAAGAATGTCTCGCTTTAAATATGAGACCCCGTATCGAATTTCGCGCTTATTTACACATAACGTGTATTATTGCAAAAAAAGAAAAAAAATAGCAATGTGTATGTAGGTGCACGTTTTATTATATAATATTTTCCACACGCCGACTCGACGAATTACAGCCGCGATCATGTATCTCTCCTTACATAATCCTGTTAGTTGGTAGCGAGGCAATTGCTAGATCATAATTACGTGCAACTTATCGCGAGAAGTATTGCATTATCACGTTGTTTTCTCGCTACGAACGTTTTCAAATGCACGGAGAGAATGAAAATTTTGCACGAATACTTATTTTCGTCGATTATTCATCGCCGTTCAATGACAATCGAGGAGATTTCTAAACGCGAGCCGCGAATAGAATTGCCTATTAAATTATTTCATTACGTTTTCCGTTAAGACTCGCCGGCGAGTTTAGCTTTAGCCATCGGGTGGGACCGGTTTTGCCGAGTGACTTCATCGTCTTCTCCGCTCATAATCGAGCTCCGCTACCGGCTTTACATAGGCATAGAGGCTCTCTTTGTTCTCTCCGAGCGCAGTGCAAGCACACATACATATGTAGTACAGTTACAGATCGTAATTCCTCGTTTAATTAACGTTATATTTTTCGTCTGTGTGTGAATTTTACGAGTTGCACGCCCCTTTAACATAAACAGGGTGTCTACTACGTGGAAAACCGGGAGAATCGGGGATTGTCAGGAATTTTTTTTTTACCTTGAAAAATTCGGGAATTATGGAATTTTATTGAGACTCAGGGAATTTTTTGAAAAAATGTGTCTTTGATAATTTTATTGACGATCTCTTTTTAGTATCAAGGTTTTATGTAAGTTTCATAGAAAATTGTTTTTTAATAATATTTGAATAAATTAGTACTCCTTAAGACGTTTATAATAAATTATTTTTTGTTTTATATTTTTATTTTATATTTTTGCATTTTTCTTTAGCGTTTAGATATAGTGATATATTGCACTTGTTATATTGCCCAGATTAATTTTACGATTAATAAATTAATATTAAATGCTAGAAAAACTGCATTTTTGGTAGCTTTCTTTGTAATCGTATGAATAGAGAACATTAGAAAGCGCATACAATAAAGAAACTTATTTTAAGACGTTGCAACTATAAAATTTTCTTATTTTACCTGGAATTTTAAACGAAAATACCTGGAAGAGCAAGGAATTCTCAGAGAATTTTTTTACAAGATTTGAGTAGACATCCTGATAAATCATTATCTTAACATTATTTCAATAGCTCCACATACTTTACATACGCGTGCGCAAATACGCACAGAGAAGCGTGTGTGTATTCTTGTCTTTTCCACGAAACAGATTGTTTGTTAATTATTAATCACGGCGCCTGTGGCGAATAAACAACGGTCCGTTAACTCGATTTCGCTTGTCGACATATTCTCCGTCGTGTTCTTTTTTTTCTTTTTTTTTTGTCCGTTCTCTCGCGGACACGTACGATTACATTATCGCAGTAATGAGCGCTAAGTAGATTCACTCGGCTAAGCAAAAACGTTCTAAGCCTGTTGCACATAAATTTACATGAGCGCGTATCGCGTAAACGTGTGTCGAGACATCAAGTTCGCGCGATGACATTGAAAATTGAAACCGTCGTCGTTCTCTTCAAGTATCCGTATAATTCCGAGGAAAATTTCAAAGGACCCCCTACATTTCGTTCTTTTTTCTCAGTTTACGCAGTTCTCAGTTTTCTGGCTACCAGCCAACTGTGGTTTCATGCATTTCGGAGACGAGAACAAGAAACGTCTCTATCCAGACTCCCGCTGAGCAGGTAGAAGAACTTCCTATGAGACTTTGAAGGGTGTTTGGAAGGGGAGGATGGGGCAGGGGAAGAAGAAAAGGATGGAGAAACAAGAAAACGGGGAATAGGAAGGGGTAATTGCGATTTTCCTCGGTGCTTTTAATTTTAAAATCGAATTTTACGTTTCATTTGGTTTTAACGTTCTACAGAGTTTCTTATTCGAAAATATTTCCTTGCAAAAGCGGACGGTGATTTGACACACATTCATGTATTTCATCTACATATATTATCAAAGAAATATGCTTACTGTGATTTATCTTTGTCGGTTTAATATTTAATATATTTTTTTCGTATTTATTAAGAAAATAAATTTAAAAAACATTTAGCAAAAAATTAGTGAAAAAAGCATTTAAGAATTTTCTTTATTTTTTTTGGTATTAAATTGATATAGAGTAGATTAATTAATTCTGTGTTCGAAATATTTATTATAAAATTTTTAATCTGAATGAAATAAATAAATAACTTTAGCGGAGCATCGTAGAAGATTTATTTTTTTTACATATATTTCTCTACTCATTAAATATTTATTCTGCCATGAATATAAAGAGATTAGATTTTGACCTATTTATTATACTATGCGTCAACGGAAGTTTTAAATAGATCGTTATGCTTCGTAAAAAGTATCAAGTTTCTCTGACACATATACATTTCATTATAAAAAGGTTAACTTTTTATTGAGTATATTGTGTTGCTTAAAGCATCCTTTCCATTCGGAACATATATGTATTTTATGCAAGCTATCAACACATCTGTCACACTCTCCGCTTCCTAAAGAAAATATCGCTTAGTTGATTTATGTTTTGATACATTTTACATATCAAAATGTATATTTTGAAAAAAAAAATGATAGATGTAAAGGAATATTGATTTTGTTGTTGACGTACAATCCTTCCATCAAAATTATCATCTTTCCACACAACACACGCGACCGTGTTGGATTGAAAGCACGGTATTCACGCAACTTATCACGCAGGGAGATTAGTCCTTATACTCGACTGACTGAGTCATATCGTAGCTTTCGAGAAGAACAAAGAAACTTTGAAGGGTGTCTCGAGCCGAGCTGGCCGGATCATTATCCGGTTTTTAGTCGGAAAAACGCTTATAAAATTACCAAGTAGTCGTATCTACGCTGTTGTACGCTCTATTTGCGGCGGCTGATGAAACGGATTTCCGCGTTGCATCAGACCACTGATAAACTTGTTGTTTACCGATCGTTAACAATGATTCCGTGCTGTCCGTAACCGCGTCACCCCCACTTCCCCCTCCCCCATCCCCCTCCCTCCTCCTTTCTTCTCTTCTCCGTGCAGAATTGGATATCGACGAAACCTTGATATCTCCATAACTAGCATGTTTGAAATTTCATAAATACACAAACACGAGGCCGTGATTAATTTGTCGGCGCGCTTTCTCTTATCTACAGCTCCTCGTAACTTGTAGATCCCACAAACACATCTTTTTCTTTATCAAAATTTCGACATAGTGATTGTTTTTGAATTAGAAATGATTGATGATGTCCAGAAATTGAGTTTCGGAGTGCAGATGAGTAATGAAGCCTCATCTTTTTGATTTACGCTTTTAAACTTTAAATTCGAAATTTAATTACAAAATTATCTAAGAAGACTTGAGTGTCTAATAACTCCAATCAGATTTTCGTCGAAGAGAGAACAGATTATGGATTGTGTGAAGCTAGAGATGTATGTCCGTCGTGTTGTAATAACGCTCGTTCATCGTTTCGAAATTTCGAACATTCGAAGGAAACGGAGGGCGAGGCGTGTCTGCGTGTTAACTACTGTCCTTAATCGTAGTCGTCCGGATAATTAGAGGGCTTGTGAACGAGAACGACGACGGACTCGGTCGAGAGAGCGTGCTCCATTCGAATACGAAAATGCCGGAAATGTATGTACATGGACGTCGTGTTCTTCCCGAAAGCGTTGCGCCCCCGAATCACGAATTCTTGGCAGCCTCCGTTCGCTTCATCACCGGATTATTGTCCGTAGATACTTCGCGAATTGTCGTTAACTCTCTCGTGAAACAGTTACAGAACACACCTATATGCGCATTTTTATTTTTCTCAACGCAGCGAGACAGCTCCTCGGCAGAGGAATGCTTTATTCGCTTGTATAAAAACAATTTTATTATACATAACAATTTATTGTATTTTTATATTTATATAAATATAATATAAATTATATAAATATAATATATTTTTATATTTATGTGAACAATTTTATTATATATTTTATTATATAATCGTATATAAATAATTTGTATTATATATAAACAAACCCCCTGCCGATTTTCCTCGCGTGTCGTCCTTCCAGATTGTGCATAACGTGTGCCAGTCACGATTCGAGCCGCGCCCTGCGCAGGGCTTGGTAAGCGCCCTTTATGTTCCTTACACGAGGAGGAATGTCACCATGCTTAACGCGATCTCGGTCGCGCACAAAGGAGCGGAAACGAAGGGTGGCTGCTTGGCAGTCGTATCGGACATTGAATTTATTTATTTTTTTCTCTCTGCTCTCTCTCTCTCTCTCTCTCTCTTTCCTTCTTCAGCAAGACTCACGCTAGCGGTGGAAATCACGCGGCTTTGATGCCGCATGCCGCATAACATTCAAGAGTTGACGTTTATTCGTTCAATTCAACGTCGAGACGAAAGTGCTCTCGTGCACTCTAGGTTTTTCTTCGCTTTGGAGAATTGTCGCGGAAAAACCTTTCAGCGATATGTATGTAGATAGCTCGCTGTTTATTTTGATGACTATATCGGCGCTATTTAACATATCTCTCGGGCTTTTAACAGCTCTAACAAAAGCGTGTTATTTCGTCGGGAGAGTAACGATAAATTACAATAGCAGCATGATTCTGCCATTTGACATCGGCCATATGGATTTATAAATCGTATCTAACAATAAGATAAGAACGGAGTCGAATCAACGTAAAAGATCAATAGCCCAGAATAGCTCTTCTTATCGCCAGAGCGAGAACAACAAAGAATATTTTCTATAATTTTTCCTAGCTAAGATATCTTCAGGATTCTAAACAAAGAAAAGAGTTCTAAAATTAATTAATTCTAAAAGTCATAAAGCGTTATTGTTCTTAATATTTCTCTTGTGTTAAAAAAATCTTTTTTTTTTTTAAATTTGCTATACATAGTTGTAAAATTATTATTTTGTGAAAGTTAAACGGTAAAACAGTAGAGAATAATTTCGCGCATGAAACTATCGTCACTGTCAAACATTAAGAGCGACAATGTATTACTCGCACGAATTTGTAACGGAAACAACGGGGGAGGGACTGGGAGGAAAGAGGGGGGGGGGGAGAGACTGACAGAACAATGAAGCTTATTTATCACGCGCCTCTTCTTCGTTCGGCCAGGAAATGTTACGAGCTCCTGTTTACATTCGGAAGCGGGCCGTATAAGACCGGTTCCCTCCTCTCCCTCCCCTTTCCCTCATTTGGATTTTACGCGCCGTAAACCGAAAGCAGAGCGATTAAATTCCTTTTCCAGGTTGGCTGCCGGGGTGTTATTACTAGAGCGAGGTACGTAATTTCGGGCGCGTCTCCCTCCTCCTCCCTCCTCCCCTTTTCAGGCTCCCCTTATTATACACCGTTGACACATGAGCGACCATCGCCCCCCCCTCTCTCTCTCTCCCGTCTTGATCGCGCTCCAAAGTGCTTGACTTCGTCCTTCGTCGTGACGAAGGGACTCTCCGAGATTTTACCTAACCGGTCCCTCGACCGACTCCCTTTATTCTTCTCTCTGTCCGTCTCTCGTATTGCAGGTACTAATCTGTCAGAAGATAAATTTGTCCCTCTCGCGCTCGAGTCCCACGATGATTCCTTGAGTGGATAACCGAGTTTCATCGTGTAGCGTATTTCTTTATATATCCGTAAAGTTTTCTAGCGAGATCGATTTTATAGTCTAAACGATTGCGATAGATTTACTCGAGCGACACACCTGAAGCGAGATCATATGTCACATTTATTTCACGAATTATTTCACAACTGTACAGGATGCTCTGTTCGAGTATATCTCTTTTATAAGCGTCTGGAGTTTTGCGTCTGATCTTTTCCTCTTAAAATTTCATAATAATCTTCATAGTGTTTTATTGTACTCTGCACGTGGAGACAACACATTTCGATAAATCCTTGTAATCTACGAAGCATCTCACGCAATTAGAACTGGAAATAAATCTCCGACGTCTAAGCAAGATCGGAGCAATATAATCTCTCACGACTTTATCGCCGCAATTGTTTGACCGAATTTATAATTTAACGCGGCAAACATTCCTCGATTTCGCGTCGCGGAATATATATATATATATATATATATATATATATATATATATATATATATATATCGGGGCGCCGAGAACAATCTATATAAGACACAATGTATATATGCCCAGGCTATATATACGTATATAAATTCTTAGAGACATTCGGAGCCGTAAATTTTATAGCTCGACGGGAATATAGTACGAGGTCCGATTTAATTTCGTCAGGATTTTGCGCGCGCGCGCGCAATCCGACTAATTTATCGCGATATAAAATTCGTCCGCAGCGCGGCTGCGTACGATCGCGATAGATCATTGATCGCGCCGACGACGAGGGGAGATCTCTCGTACAACGAGGGGGAAAGAAAAATACATTGTTGATACAGCTCTGGTTTTACGATCCGACGTCCAACCGCTGACGTTCTCTCGTCACCCCGCTATTCCTGCACGCTTCCAAAAGACACACGGGACTCGCGATCCGACTGCTCTCACAGGCGGGTTTCCCTTAATTTATCGGCCCATAAAAGTCGGAGAGTCGCAGTTACGAGCCGCCCGTCTCGGCATTGATCCGCCGATGATGCCCTGCACGCTCTCTCTCTTTCTCTCTCTTTCTCTCGCTCCGGAAGCGAAAGCGTACGCACGCACGAGGGGAGAGAAATGCGGCGATTAGGATGCGATACTCGCAGCGTCTCTCCTCGTTGACGCAACGTGGAAATCGCGCGACCGATTGGACGGTTTTTATTTAGGGCGTCGTCAAGGTTCTTACCTCGCTTTCCTTCCTCGCCGGTTGCTCGGAACGGTCCTGTGTCAATCTTAAAAAAAAAAAAAAAATTATTTTGAAATTTTAACATCTGTGGAATAAATTAATTTAGAATCTTTTAATATTTAGTAGTCGCATAGCATTATATATGATCGTTGAAAAAAATTATATTATAATGATCATTTTTCTTCGGTTGCTTTATAGTAATTGCAATTAAAGAGATTTTAGGACATTGGATATACATATATACACACGTATATACAATTTTCGGCGTATTAATTCGAGCGGACTGGCATAACTATCGTGCGCGAACAATAGAAAACTCATCATTTTGGCGAGATCCCTCTCCCTCCCTCCCTCCCGAAGCATCCTTCTCACCGGGAAAGAGGGCGCAAGTTTTCTCGTTAAACCAGCCTTTTGCGCGAGCGGCAAGAGCGGGCCATTGTCGGAAGAAAATGGTACGAGTGAAAATTCTAGGAGTTTCGCCGATGGGGCGTGGAAAATAAAGCCTGGAAAACTTGACAACGTAAACTCCTCCGCGCCAACTCTGCTTCCCTTTCCTCCCCCCTCTCCCCCCTCTCTTCCCCCCAGACATCCTGCTGCTTCTCGTGGTATCTCTCTCATTCTCACTCTGTCCCTCTCTCTTTCTCTCTCTCATCCCGGTCTGTTTACGGATTCGCGAGGCGCTTGTTTGCGCCGAATTGCACAAGTGGAAACCTCGAAGCGACGTGCAGATAACTCCGGGGCGTTCGTTAATTGAGTTGCAAGCTGCGACAGAGGGCGGTCCACCCCTTTTTCTCGAACACAGGATGTTTCGCGTGTGTCGGGGACGGCTATCCGTTTTCCCCGTCGCGATTTCAAGTTAATCGCATTAATGCGAAAGCATGGCACGGAGCTACATTTTTTTGGAGTTACGTAATTGGTGCATTCCTTTTTTTTCTTTTTTTAGAAAAAAGAACATTATTATATACACGTGCGCCTTTATTAATCGATATAAACGCATAACTGATAAGAGAGTCGATCGTGTTTAATACTGAATTTTGTTTGCCGTTAATATCTCATTTAATAACGTGAGACGTGAGAATCGAACGAATTCATTTATCGCTAATTGTGCTGTAAGAGTCTAAGCGGCCTTTTATCAGTTATGCTTATTGTATGTTTGTAAGGATCATTATTAGTTTTATCTCGTATCGCACGTAATTGCTTTGTTTTTTCTAAAATTCTATCTCTTTTTCTGAGAATGGAACTCACTCTTTTGTTACTTCGAACATCAAATTTTACAGTTGTGATGCTACATATGTCGAGACACATCACGTTTTTTGAGCATCTCACAGTCTGTCCGATTTACGTCAATCGTGCCTGGTCTGGCTTTGGCCCTCTTATCATGTTTTTGAAATAATTTCGATTATTTCTTTTTTTTTTTTTAAATGGAATGCGTATTATACTTCTTGGAATATTGCAATATGTTGCAGCAGATGTATTTTTAAGATTGATCGGTAACGAAACAGCACCATTTTAATATACATTGTATATAACTCCAATATATTGGATAATATATTTGATAATAGTAAAAAGTATTTGTCAAAAATTGAAATAAGTTTCTCTCGACGAAAATGTCGATGTCTAAATAATTTTTAGCTGTGAATTAAAAAAGGCGGATTTTACCATGAATTTTTTATTTTGAAAGAACCCTGATTTTAAATTTTACCAGGATATTTAATCTTAAAACTTAAAAATGTGGTACTTAATTAAATTTTGATAGCAGAGAAATCATTCCAACGAGAAAAATATCATATTTTATTAAATATATATATTCTGCGGAAATTCTCGCTTTTCGATCTCTAACCATTTCTTAGGACTCTGAAAATATCAGATAATTCAAAGTGGATGATATAAAAAGAAAAAAAAGAAAAAAGAACCATCGATTTCCGTAGATTTGCGCAGAGTTTGCACAGATGCATCCCGAAATGATGTTGCACAGACAGCTGCATGACTTCTCGTCGCCTTCGCGCTCATCTGCAAATTATATTATCAGGTGTTACAACAATGTTGCGGCTCATTATCGGCGCCGAAGTGCAGCAATTAAAGCGGTGCGGCGTGAGAGACGATACGTTCGTAAACAGATTATAGATACCCGCGAGCTACGTGTACTTGCAACGTTATGCAAGCAGTTATTTAAGGCCTCAAGTTGCGGCCTGTGTTAAAAAGTTATCTCCGATCGCGAATTTATTCCGCATATTGAGGCATATCGACGCGAATCTCTCGAGCGGTTTTTTTCCCCGACGAAAAGACCTTTGTCAAAAGGCCGCTCCTCGCTGCTCGTAAACATCGTGACAAAGCCTTTGCGCTTGCAATTCTGGCAATATTATGCAACGATCGGTGACCACCGTCACGTATACTCAAAAGAGAGTTCCTTGAAGGAGGAAAAAAAGAAGCTGTAAAACTAAATGCCACGCACGTTAAACGTGAATTTTATATCGTCGCATCTTAATTATTACAAAATTTCGTGACTCCAAGAACGTTTATTCAAAATTTTTTGTTTTTGCTTCTCTTATCTTCCTTTTTTTATTCCATTTTCTTTCTTTTTTAATTTAATTTTTTACAGATTATTTATTCTATTTACAATAATTCTCAGTTATAATATTTATAATAATTATATTACAATAATTGTAATAATTATATTACAATAATTGTAATAATTATATTAAATAATTATAATATTTATGATATAATTATAATAACAATATTGATGTTTTTTGGAGAGATCGTACGACGAGGATGATCGAGCGAAACGTCGCGTCAGTCGGCCAGTACGACGATAACGCTTTTTGTTAGCGTGTATCCAATAAGAAGCACGTTTATTTTTTTTGACGTTCCATTCGCGCGCGCGACTTCTGTCGTCAATAGAGATACGGCGATAGTAATAGTATGCGCACGGCGAGATAATGTCGGGCGCGTTTTCGCGAAACGCGACGGAGTGAACGGTCAGCACAACTCGTGCATCGAGTTGACACGAATATCTCCCGGCTTTATCAGGGGTCGGCGCGTGCATTGTCGATGCAAATGTTCGCCGGAGGAAATCACGTCGGCGGATCTCGTACCTGTTCACGATGCCCGCAATCTCGCGGAATTATATTATACCGTTACGAGCGCGCTGGATCTCTGCATTCTACGGAGCATACCTTTGTGTGTTTCTTTTTTTTTTCAGCTTCTCATAGAGCAGGAAATTCGAGTTGCGCGTTTATAGTGGTAATAGAAATTATTATTACGAAGGTTTTAAATCCGCGAAACGCGGCAAACTTTTAAATAAATCGATTTAAATCTTCGATAATGACATAGGATCAGGCGACGCGACATCAAGTACCTGTATAAAAATCGATCAGTAAATTGCCACAAGACTCGCAAGTCTTATCCGGAATTTTTACTTGCTTTCGATATTCCTTGAGAACTAAAGCCGTAAATGAAAGATCTTTGGCTTTTCCGATGCGATATAAAGAAAGAAGAAAAAAAATTTTTTTTTTTTCAAATGATGGCTATGTTTCTTTACTTTGCAAGATCCTTATCTATTCTTGCAAATAAGCAAAAGGATTTTGGAGGCGCCGGGCATCGATCCCGGTACCTCTCGCATGCTAAGCGAGCGCTCTACCATCTGAGCTACGCCCCCTTGATGTAAGAGAGAGGCAGATTGTAAGATTTTCAGCATCAAATAACGCGCAATGTGTTACACTTTCTTCTGAATACTGTCTTATGTCTCGCGAATTGAGGAGAGAGTCCGTCACATATTGATGAACACACCACAGTAGATTTCATTCGGTGACATGACGACTAGGCAGGCGTCTTAATTCCTGTCAATTCATAATTTTGTTTTTGATCTAACAAAATAATGGTAAAAATAATAAGATGTATATAAGAATAGAAAAACTGTGTTCCTTCGCATCTCTCTTTTTCTGGAGAATCAAGTACGAGTAAACAATACGTTAGAAACAATGCCACACGACACATGTCATCGAATCGATAAGGGGACAACGCGTTATTTGATTTTATCGAAAATGTTGAAATATTTATCGTAGTACGTGCATGGGACTCTATTGTCTTTCTTCTATTGTTTAATGGATTTATCATATAGTTTTTATTACGAGCTAGTCATTGGTGAATCACCGGTAATACGTGTCAGATCGTTGCACTTTCAATTAGCCAATGCATCGCGGCGTAAAGTTGACGCAACAAGCTTACAATTGCACTTTATTGCATTGTGAATCAGTTTGACTTTCTTTTCACAACGCATTTTAATTGTTGCATCTAATGAAACGATGAAATGGAGCTACGATCTTTTTATCAACTTTACGCGCTTTCGCGAAAATTTTATTATGTACTTTGTACATATTTCTAGTTTAAATTTTGCTCTTATTTTCAATTTTAATTTTTTCACATTTATGGTTTCTAGAAGATTTCAATAGATTTAATTTATACAGATTTTGAGTACTTACTTTAATAGTGAAGGAGGAGTTTTCTATTTAGAGGTTTAAAAGAAAAGCTTTGGACAAAACTATGGATTAAATAGTTTCAAAAGAGAGTAATCTGTTTTTAAAGTATCAAAATAGATGTTAGATTGAAAATTGAGATCGAAAATACGAGAATAATTTCGACTCGGGATGGCTCTTTGTTATAAAATTATGCGTTCTTTTTTTCAAGCTTTTTCTTCCTACTATATATTTCTCAATCTGTTTTTTATTGATATGACAACGCAACAAAATAAATATTTATGGTTTCAAATTAGGCTCGTTAATAGCAGAGAAATAAAGATCATCGAACGACTCGTGGTTCTTGAACTATAAAAATGATTATTGCCGCGATAATATATGAAGCGAGGCATCGTGTGTGTGTGTATATGATGTGATTTACCTAATCACTTGATTCAACCTATAAATTTTTGTAATGACAGATGTTTTCTCTTTATATAAAAAACTCAAGCGCAAATTAACTCGTGATTTTTAACAAGGCTATTTTTTTCTCGCCAAACGAGAAAGAATAAATGCTTACATTACAACATATTAGTAATATTTCGTTCAATAATCAGTTTCTTTTCCATAAAATAAAGGCGACTCGCCGTTTCTTCTCATTCCGATGAAATAAATTTCGCGTCACGTGAAAAACGCGAGGATCCGTCAACCCTCGCTCTCGCGACACCTCTCCGTGCTCTGTCGTTCTCCCCCTTTATGTAACGCAAAAAGGAAACGACGCTACATAGTGCTAACGAACCTTTGTTCGCGATTTTACGATTCCGGTAAATAGCCGGTTCTACGAGCACAGCGTGACGTTGCTGCGGCTTTAACAAAGAGACGCAACGATCGCGTTTTCCGGCGCGTCGTCGAAAATTGCACGTTCCTCTGTGCCTCTCGCTTACCCTCGCAGTCCTCTTCCGGAAAAGCCTGAAACGACTGTAATACGGGTCTTCTATGCAGAAGTTCGCTTCGCTTTCCCTCGCGCGTGTCTCCGCCACGTGTGCGTCTGTCATGTGCATGCTTTACATCGCGACAGCAGCGGTTACAAAATTCTGCAACAGTCTCTTAATCTGAAATAAATGCTCTGCCTCACCTTACACGTTATGTGAGCAGCAGTACTTATCGATTTTTCTTTTTAAATCTCTTCCAATTTAATTTTAGATCTCATCTCATACGTGTGATACGACGCGGGATTTTCTAAATATGTCGATATTGTCGTCAAGACGAAAGATTCGGGTGACATCGTACATGCTTGACCCATATCACGGGTCTCGATAAAATGTAAATCACTCAAGTCCGCACTGAATAATTCACATTACAAATACAAATGCATGTCCGCCTAATGTTTTTCCCTTTAATATTAATGGGAAGCCGGTATAATCGTTACAGCGTACGTTCCAGCTCATATCTGCGGGAGCCGCGAGAAAGAAACTGTCCGTTCGACAGAGACAAATATGCATCGGCATTAATTTTTGCTTAAACTTTGTTCAGCATCGTCGGAGATTTATTTGCGCTACCCCGCGGCGTAAACAGGATATGCCTTCGGAATGTCCGAGCTCTGATTTTAATGAAAGATTCCGCGGCAAACAAAGAAACGAATAGTTTGTGTATCGATTTACTCGATGCTCTTTCCGGCCAAGTAGGCATCGTAAAAATTACGTAACTCTTCGTGCGGAGGATGAACGATTTTAGGGAGCTTTTATGCCCAATGGTTTTTATGAGCCCGTTTGATATCGGAGATCGAGAACCATTTCGTATATTTTCTTATCCAATAAAAAGTATTGCCGCAACGTACGAGTTTATTTTGGCGAGTTTATCGTGTGAGGACAAGAGAGAGAAAAAGCGTGTGTAAAGATATATCAGAGGCATAAAAATATTATAGGCTGGACGGCTGGACTCTGTTCAAGGGACATTTTATAAAGACAACAGAGATATATCTTTTGTATATATTTCTGCGTATTATGTTATTTTCTGCTTTTATCGAAATTTTATATTGAATTCGTTGTATACACGCATTAAACACGATGCATTTTCAAAGAAATTAGATGTAAACTAATTGTATTAGATGTAAAAAAATTATAGAATTTTGAAGTCTCTTATTATAAGATAATAAGACGTAATCTTGAAGATGTCTTTATAGATAATTTATTTTTAATTAAAAATATTTTGGTATTTACGTTGATTGTAATTTAAGATACCATGACAAATGCAACACTGATTATTTAAATTGCATTATATGTTTAAATAATCAATGTGTAAATTTGAGCTTATAACATTGTGATTATTTTTTGTGATTAAACATATTTTATATTTAAACATATAAATAATGAATTTGCATATACACACACATATATATATTTTTTTTTGTTTCTCTCTGTATGTTCTATACATGCTGTTTTTATTTTTAATAATAGATTCTTTGGGTAATTAAATTTTTTTGATGTAAATGTGTGACACGCTGTCTATAAAAGTTGTGCTTAAGATCCAATTTAAGAACATCTGTGCGAATAGTCTTGTGCAAAGTAGTTTGATCCTCGTTTAGCGATCGGGATCGGTAGACATACCGGCATTGTTACGCAAAGTTTTACAGCCGACGTGACTCATTGTCGTTCTTAAACAATTTATATCGGCGGCTCTGAAGGCGGCTTTTAACGGAAGATTACGCGCAAGGACATCGAGGAACAGGAGATATAGATAGAATGCATAACTATGTCTGCACGCGCGACTTTTCAAAGTGCAACAATAGTCAATGAGTCATGTCACTCTTGATACCGACATATTTATAAAAATTGCAAGAATACTCTCTCGCGCGCTCGTAACGAGCTTCCTGCATAATTATACTTAATATAGCGTGGTCTCTCTGACTATTTTGGTAGACCACACATCCTGGGTTGCGCACTATATATATTTAATATCATATATATTTAATATAATTAATCTCACACGTGAGATTTTATGATTGATACATACACATATATTCGCCAAAGTAAAATTTCTTTTGAATGAATTTTAAGCAGAGTTTCTTTTTCTTATTTTTCAAATATAATTTTTGTCGATTTATAACGAGAGAAAACTATTTTCGTCAACGTTATAGGACCAGCTTTTTTAACTTTTCTCCGAAATCTGCTTGGATGTTGTTTGGCAGCGTGGAACAATTTTATATTTTGATATCGTGATTCACACACGCTGGTTACTCATTAGCTGCTCTTACAGCTTTTTTTGGCATGTGATGGCACATCTTGATTATGCAAATGCGTTCGGGACGAAAAATAGCGAGTTGTTACAATGTATAACTAGCGTGAGTAACACGTGGTAAAACGCGGTTGAATACACACGCTCTGTGTGATAAAAGTACGTTTTCGTAAGACGGTCTTTTTACATATGAATTATCTGTTTTGCTGTTAATTCTACTGGAAATGTATTTTCGGCACATCCAAAATTGGCAATTTCGCGATACATTCGTGATTCATTCGTTAAAAAAAAAAAAAAAAACATGCGGGATACAGTTAAGTGAATTTCGAAAAACTGGAAAACTTTATCATGTCATTATAGCCTCTAATCGCGATGGTATCATTTCGTGAATAAGTAGACCTTTACAGTTTATTAAGTATTCCTTCTATTAGCACAATTATCTTATCTTCAATTAAATATAATTAGACGTCAATAATTGCTCTAAGAAGGAGAGTTCCAATTTTCTTAGGCTGGATATCCGATATCCTTGGCGGAATATATATATATATAGGCCTGCCATATTAGGAACCCACTGACCGAAAGACCGATTGAACGAACTCTGGCTTCTCTTCCATTGAGCCATCGTGCAAGGTAAAAGCAATTTTCGTCATTCGAGCGTGGAGCCGGTTATTACTCATCGCGAGTTACGGTAGATAAAACTTTCCATTGATTTCGTAGCAGCTAACCGTATAGTATCCTGAATAGTAGGCTGCTCCCTGCTCCGTTATAACGGAACGGTAAAAGAGAGAAAGAAATAGAGATAGATAGATAGATAGAGAGAAAGAGAGAGAGAGAGAGAGAGAGAGAGAGAGAGAAAGCAAAAGAAGTAAAACGAGAAGATAGAATATGTCGAGAAGACGCGGATATGAAAATAGGGAAATGGTAAGAACAAACTAATGAAGCGAGAAAGAAAGAATAATAAAAGGCGAATTAGAGAGAGAAAGAGAGAGAGTGTATGTGTGTATGGATCGTATCATGTTTAGAGAAAAGAGAGGCTTAGCGGGATAAATTGATATGGAGCGATGTTATGACAGTCTGAAGACAGCGATGACCGACTGACAGTTAATACGAAGGGAAGAGAAGTAGGCGCGCCTTTTTTCTCAGAGGTATTGATCATATTTAGTTCGCTGGTCATGTGATATTTTTAAGTTCTCTCTGTCGTATTATTGAGAATAGAGACACATTCGCATAAAAAAAAAAAAAAAACCCTTCGTAAGTTTGCGCGAAAACGGTACATCCGTCCATTCACTTCTTACAAGAGTAAGGCGCAAAATTTTATTTACCTTTATTCATTAATTTTTATTAACATTATAATGCGGTTTCTTATCTCTATACGAAGGCTCGAAGAACTCCGCTGCAAAAGCATGGAGTGCAAAATAAAAAAGACGACGATCTTCGTCAGCTGATTCGCCAAATCATCATAGCCCCGCAGCTAATAACATAAGGAAGAGAAGGAACGGATGATTTAGTTAACCGTGGGGTGTCCAATATCGCGTCCCAATAAAGTAAGCTAGAATAACAAAGCAAGCCAAGAGAAACAGAAACAATGGCGGATTCTTCAACGGATCGAGTCTCAGCCCCCGTCATTCGTAAGGGATGAAATCGAGCGAAGAAAACGGCGAGGAAGGGGGTTGGCAAGGGCCAGAGAGGGACGCGTTGCTGTAAGTGCAGAGGCAAAATGATGGAGCGTTCGAGGAAGCGGGAGAGGCGATCGAGCAATCGAGCTCGATGGAGATAGAGGAATAGAGGGATAGAGAGAGAGAGACAGAGAGAGATGGAGACACGTACATGGAGCGATTGCGGGGCGGGGGGGTTGACAGGGGGGGGGGGAACAGGGATATCCAAGCGACGGTCTGGTAATATCGTATGGCAGTGCCGTAACGAGAGGCGCTTTTCCGAGCGTTGACCCCTTCGTTCTTCCAATACTAACCTCGCCCAAGAGCCTGTATCCGCCTTCTCCTGGGAATACGAAATAATAGAAACTTCACACAGTGCGCTCGGGAGAAAGAGAGAGATCCCTCGTCTTCGCGGAAATCATGATTGACCGGGAGTTCACGCGAAACTCGACTAAAATATCTAGCTCGCCTGACGAATGTTGAAGACTTAGAATGAATTCGAGCGCATACGAGTATACTGTATACGTATATTCACTGATGCAGAGAGGTGCAAGAAAAGTAGAGGGTAAAAAAAAAAAGACTAGAATGAACCGCGCGACATTAATTTAATAACTTAATTATTATAAGAACCTCGCTTATTATAATTTACAATTAAATTTATATCCGCGCCTCGTTTATATATTTAAATTTATATAAGTCCATATTAAATGTAGTAATTAATATATTCACAGTCCGGAACTCTATGTATCTTATATAATATCAATTACGCTCTATCTCTCGAGATGTGGAAAAATGTATGATACAATCTTGACTCGAATACATACATATATAATTCCGATTGTAAGGAACTGAACTCGCGGAACATTCTCGTGCGTTACTTTCTTTCAGCTAATCTATCTATCTACTTATCCAATAATCTAGCCTGTCAATTCACGCGTGAAATACGTTTCCTGGTTCAGTTCAATACCTGCTTCTGCGGACAAGTCAGGAAAGAACTGTTACCGCTGCTGCGTTTTGACGTTTCATTCAAGAGCGGGAACAAAATCTACGTTTCATATGTTAATCCTTGCACATATAAAAAAGTCTTTGATAGACTGTCTGCAATGTTTTCTTTACGATACTCTCAATAAATTCTTCAATTAAACCATTTCTTCCTTCCTCGAGGATAAGGTATTTTTTTTATCGTATGGTTATTTTTTTTTTTTTTTTTGGTTTAAAATTATCGAAATTAATTTTCTGCTATTTGCAAACTACCCACGATTCGTTCGCATTTGATCCCTGCCGATTGACGTCTCCGGAATCCGATCCGCGCCAGAGAAATATCCGCCCAAATCATCGATGACTGTCGCACGCAGAAATCGAACGCAGCCGCCCTGTTCCGCGGAAATCGCATTACGCATTTGTCGTTATCGGCGATAATTAACGCGGGGATCGTCGCTTTTTCCTCTCGTGGCTTCTTATCGAATCCGCGTGACGCGTGCCTCTCTTCCCAGCATGCGATCGAGGTGAAAGCTATACGCATGTGTTCATCCGCTATTTATCGACTCGAGAGCATAGAGTAATTGATGGTAGTAATCGAATCGGATGTGATCTAATATTGCGTCCGTCATTATACATATATATATATACACGACGTTTTTTTACAACAAATACAGCGAATATAGTATTTCTGCGCAGTAATTTCTCGTTCGGATTATACGGACGTACTTACGTTCTCCCTCTCTCTTTCTCCCTCCCTCTCTCTCTCTCTCTCTCTCACGCGACATTTCGTGCTCGTAACAAAGACTCATTAAAGGGCTCGCGGAAATGAAGGGTCGATCCCCCCGGCGCCTTCATTTCTCCGTATCCTTGGAAGACAAAGGAACAAGGAATCGCGCGAAGGTCTCGGATGATGGTGATGCCACTTCATCTGCGTCTCATCTACCCCCGCGAAGAGATGAAGGGTGGAGGGGGAGGAGGAGGGAGGGGGAAGATGTGGTTTCATTGATCCCAACATTTACGACGCACGAAACTGTTATGTCACATGATACGTTTCCCGTACTTAATTGAATTTCAGGACCCACTTTTGCAGGAGGATGACATCACAGACGTGTCTCTCATTTATTTCTGACTCTTGTCCCTTAAATTAAGGAGTGGATCTAATTTTCTTGCTCTCTTCGCGTTATATCGACATAGACTCGTGTCGCTTGTTTTGATGACTTCCTTGACGATTAAGATTAATAATCTATTATCTGCGAATATTAGCTTCGATAGTAAGCGGTATTAATCATCAACATAATTGCAAGAATATCAACAATGTAATAATGACAAATATCATCATCGAAATATGTTTCAGTGGAATCACACTTAGCGATGTTTGGTAGTTAGAGATAGCTTATCAGCAATCTGGAAATTACTTTTATAAGTTGTATTTAGGTCAGATTACACTTGTGACTTCTTCGAGTTCTAGGAAAAAGAGATGATACAATTTATGAGAATATAATCGATTATTTTACCGTACTAAAGTTATCATCGAATTAACTAATATAAACATATTAGTTGACATAAAATTTTTTAACATACATTAATATCTTTATAAAAAGAAAAATATATACAATCTTGACTGATTACTTATACACTATATATTTGATTCTTTGTATAAAGTATTTTCAAACTATGAATTTTTCAAATTCTTTCTTACGTAATTTGTGTGATAAAAAATCGTTGAGAAAAAAAATGAAATTCTTAGTCGATACGTGTGCATGTCATAGTTAATGTACACGCCAAGTACTAACTTTTTTAATATCGCACGTTAAACAATTTTTATAGTCACGTCTTTTTGTTTTCCTCCTGTCGAATCTTTTTTTAAAAGGCAACATCGCGTCGGAATTCTTTACGTGATTGTAATCGAAACCGGCAAATTATATACGAGTAATATTCGTTGATGAGAAAGTGTCGTCCCTTAAATCGATACGTATAGCAGTTACACGTCATCGACGCGATTATACGTTTAATTGCATGACGAAACTATATATTATCACTCGATGCCGGCACTCTTTCTCTCATCGTTCTTGCCGTTACAAGTTGCATTGTGCCGAGACGTGAACTCTCTCTGATATATTTAGCGCGGTTAATACCACTGTTGCTAAGGCATCAGCTGATCAAGCCGGCCGTGCTGTCAGCGTGCAGGGCCGTCTCTTCAATCTCGACCAACGTGCGCTTTTTCCCTGTTTCTTCTTAACACTATATAGACCCGCAGACAAAACAACATGCGTAAATATTTACAGGTAGAGTTCCGAAATCTTTGGAGAATTTGTTGATTTTAAGATATTTAGATTATATATAATTAAACTCCATGAGAGTCATACAGAATAAAGTAAGTTAAAAATTAAAGTCTCCAAATGCGATTATTCTCGAAGATTAATATGTAGCGTGAATACATAAGAGAGATCACTATAATTCTATACAAACAATACCAAATATAAAAGTAATTAAAATAAAATAAGTTTATATTATCGCACGCACAGACATCCACACATAATTTCAGATCATTTCGTCGTAGTTCTCATAAATGTTATTCAAAGTTAATGAAGTTCGACTGATCCTCTTTCTTCTTATTTACATCAAAGAAAAAAAAAGGGAGAAAGAGAGAGAGCTGAGTAATCAATTAAACTTTAACCTGATGTTTAGCCTTATGCATATTAATTAAAGAGAAAGCGGTAAGAGTTAAGGTGAGAGAAACTAAAGAGATGTAGATTTTTCGGACTGCGAGAGATCCGATCCGCCAGAAATCTGTCCTCTCTCCTGTCTCTCTCTCTCTCTCTCTCTCTCTCTCTCTCTCTCTCTCTCTCTCTCTCTCTCTCGCACAAATTATGCCGAACATTTCGACGGACTAGGACGCTAATCGTACGGGCCTTGTCGTGACCAATAACAGACGCGTAAAACCGGCGTGCGTTTCCCTACCGAGCTCCTCATCCATCTCCCTTCCTCTCTCGTTTTCCCCCAGGTTTTCCCCCCGTTTTCCCCCACTACTTCGCCACCCGGCAGCCGGCCAGATGATCGCGACTCGCACAGGGCACCGCTTGGCGGCGTCAGTTAGTAACCGGCTGTCTTGAGGTGCGGATCATCGTTTTTTTTTGTACTCTCCGCCGTATAGCGCTCAGCTTAACCTGATTTCTCTTGTCCGACCTCTCGTCTCGCCTGGTGTGCCGGTACAGTACGCAGTGTGACGCAGTCTCCGCGATTAGTCCCGGAGAGACGACTCGAGAGAGTCCATTTGTGATAAATATTATGACTGGTAATAATCGCGCGACGTCAAACCTCCTTCTTCTGCTCGTTGCGTATAGTGACAATCGACGGACGTGTCGCGCCGAATCTGGGCCGCCGATTCGCCGGTGATAAATAATATTCGTCGGGATATCTCTCGGGTAATAATACCGTCGGTAGATCGTTGTACTTTATCGTCGCGCGACTTGTCGTCGAGAGAAAAAGAGAGCGATAAATCTCGGGAACTCTTGTTAAGCCGGGGTGCGCGTATTACCTATCTTCAGTGTCTTTATCGAAGGCCGCCAAGATTCCTATCGCCAACGAGAACGATTCGCAGCCGGTGGCTGCCGATACGATCGCGAATCGTCCCACGATGGGCAGCATGGGTCAAATGGGGCCGAACGAGGTGAGTCCGCGCCGACATTTTTTTGTTTCTTTTCTCATTTTTCCGCTTTCCTCGAAAGAGCTCTCCGAAGTTGGCCGCGCGTCGACGTATCGAGTCGCTGTTAATGTATACGCGAGTACCGTCGTGCATCCAATTCATTCGAATTTTCTCGACGAATTTTTTCGCTCGAGGTGAAGCGAAGGCGCCGGTACACCGAATTCTTAGAAATGGAAGCGAAAAGTGAGAACACATTCTTTGGATTTGCCTGAAATATAGCCGACATCGGCGCGAATGTACACAAAGCGCTGCTCGCACACAAGCGGAAAGTTCCTTGCCTCGAAAGATCGAGAGAGAGAGAGATATTCTTTTACATAAATCTAGACTTGATTTTTCAGTTCTCTGGAACTTTCCACGCGAGGTGTTGGAGCACCTTTGTTACGTACTGATAAGCACTTGTATCGGAAATGTTACTTTTAGAACTAATTTTGCCCCGCATTTTTTTGTCTCGTATGTGTCACTTCGGGATATTTGCACAGAAATGATTTACGCCCACCGATATCTGTTATTGTCGCTCTAAGCGTAATTGTCTTTAGAACTAAATAGACGAAATAATTTTTTCACACGTGATAAAACTACCACGAAAGATATCACGCTGTTTCATTATGTAGTCATTTTTTGTTTTAATCATATACAATCTTGCTGCGTTAATCGCTGTTAACATATATTGTATATAAAATTAATCTCGTCACTCTTCATTTCTCGTTCTCTTCAGAATCGATCAACAATTTCTCTTTTATCGCATGTCGCGGGATATAACAAATACGAATAATTTACACATTTAAATGTAAACGAGACGTAAGGCAGAAATACATATTCCGAATGCTATATTCGGGGTTAAAATGAGCGATCAAAATTCTTCTCTTCGGATGACAACGTTCCTCGTAAATTTTTTTTATTTCAAAACAATCTTTCCTATTTTTTTTTTTTAACTAAAATAAAATATATATTCTCTGGTTCTCGTCGCAAATTTCTTTGTCCGATATGTGTATACTCGAGACGATCGACGGTGCCTTTGATGCACTCGAAAAGATGCATCTCTCGCTACTCTCGGGATTGGTTGGTTGGTTGCTTTCTTTCTTTCGCGCACACATGTGCACTCTCGACACGCATTCGGAAAGTCACCGAGACCTTACTCGGCTCATCGGTAGAAATAGAGTACAATTAATGCGCTGGTGGTGGAGCGAGAGTAACCAGCCGGCCGGTCGCGTGAGTGCGAGAGAGAGAGAGAGAGAGAGAGAGAGAGAGAGAGAAACAGAGAGAGAAAGATGGCCGCTTGGCAGCGGAGAGAGACGGAAGGTCGGAGTCGCGTGATCGTGTTCCGACGTTGCCGGTTGGTCGGGAAGCCTCGGGATTTAACAGAGACCAAGTGATTCCTCTTCTCTGTTTACGCACATTTGTTTTATACCGCTTTTCCGCCCGTCCCTTACCTGATTAATCACACACCGATCGCGCATCGAGATAACGAGATAACGAGACAGACACATCACTGTGTCTATGTGTGCGAGCCATTTCTCGGCTTTCTAGAAGTTTCTCGGGTTTTCCTTTATTATCCGAACCACGCGCGCGCCTCTCGACATATGTGGTTGTCCGAAAGTTTTTACAGATCTTTGGAAAATCCAACTTGGGCAAATATGAATATTCGAATATGATATTGAACGATACGCGAAAGTTTGTTTAGCTCCATCCTTATATGATATAATAATTGTATAAAGGAACTTATGGTACACGTGCCAAGTATCGAAGTATTTGGCACGCATTAGAGAAAAGCAAGGTCAGTTCTAGTATAGATGTGAAAGATAAATGATGTTTTCTGAGAAAATGTGGATTGTGTACACAGAGTGTATTTTATACTTAAATAAGTTAAAGCTATACCTAAATAAGTTAAAGCTAATAGTTTTGTTCTGAAAGAAGTGATCGATCGAATTATATTTTTGCGCATATTTCATAATTTCTTTAAAAAGAAAAAGATGTAAGAGATGAACTTTCTAGAATTTTTTAATCTATATTTATTTCAAGTTCCATTATAGGAGGCTCGAAATTGTGATTTGTCACGCATGATTCACTTCCGAATTTTACGCAATTTTCATGAAGATCGTCATAACACATTCTTACGAGATTCGTTATCGTCGATAATGACGAGTATATATACTTACGAGCTGCTCTTTGTACTCTTGTCACAAATTAAGTCTGGATTTCTTTTTCTTTGTCCTTCTCACTTGTCATACGTTTACCAATCTCGATTACCAATTCTAATCCGCTGGCCGAGCGATGATTCTACCGATTAATTCTATTCGAAGGAAAAAAAGAATGTTTCGATTCCAGCTTATATACTAATTTAATCGCGGTTAAGTCGGTTCACGATTGTACTCTCCGCCACGTGCCTCGCCCGATAAGTTATTGCTGGTGACTTGGTAATCAGGCGATAAATCAGGTGATCATCCGATTTAATCTTGCGCTCGCGTAACAATCATATTTTTTGGCTTTTGATTCCGACGTTGATAATGTAGCGTAACGTCGTAATAATGTAACAAAAATAAAGTAATCTATAATGGACGCAAACAATTCGTTATTGAAATACGATGAAATACAATTTATTCACTCTTTGTGTACCTTGTATAACTTTCGACGTATGTATTTTCAAAGACTATATTGTGCATAATTTTTCTATGAATTGTTTTTTTTTTTTTTTTTACATATTTTTAGTTGCTTTATTGTCAGTCGTGACACGTGCGACGAGATTAGATCATAGATGATTGTAAGAATGGTCAGCTGGTTTGAAATTAACAGTCGTTTAGAGCGACGAATTTAAACTAGAAATCCGGAAGGTTTCTCGTAAACAAAGTCGACGTATGAATATTCATTCTTTATCTATTTTTACGACCACGCTGAGCGTGCCATGAAATCGTGAGCCACTATTGCGTGCATTTATAGGAAGCAGCTGTGTTTTCGAATAATTTGTCCTCCGTATCGTAAACGTGTGCAAGACAGTGACACATAAGAATTTTCGATCTTGCGTCAGCTTCATCCCTCTTTCATCAGCTTGTGCTTTAATATCAGATTGAGAATTTTCGTCCTTGAAAACACGTAAAACGTTTCTCATATAACATTTATAGCGCGATTACGTGTTTACGCGCCGATCATTTTCAATGAGGAAAATAGATTTAACCTCCGCAAAACGAATATATTATAATATAACGTATACAATATAGAATTATATTAAATTAAAATTATTAAACCTTTAATTTAGATTCATTAAATATTTAATTAAAACTATTAATAATCTAGAATTATTAAAGAGTTAAAATTAATTTTATGAAAAATAACTCGTTATTTTCAGCAAAATTAATTTTAATAAAATTTATTATTTATTTAAAGCCTATTTTTCCACATTATTTAATTTTATTTTTCCACATTATTTAATTTTCAACATCTTGTGTGATAACTAGAGAGGACAAAAAATCTAAATTAAAAGTACGAAGGTTTAGGTTGATCCAAATAAATAACTCATACCAATCATAAATAAAGTAAATTAGAAGGAACAAAATAACGCGTATATATATATATTTGAAGAATTTAGGATTTTTTCCGAACTTTCGGAAAATATACGCTGTCGGACGCTTCTTTCAAGCTTCTTTTTAGCTGCGTATCTGAAACATCATCTTTTATAGAGAGTGCTATCAAGGTCCACCTTATTCAATTTCTTCGGCACCTTTCGTCATCCCTCGCCCGATCGAAGACGGTGGCTCTCGCGGCAATAAGAGACCATGACAAATTTACTCGACATATACGTCGACGTAACATACCTGGCATATATTTCTTTCGATCGTTCGCACTTTCCACGTGTCGCCGTGTTTACTTATTAACGCGAGAAATGCGAGGTTCTTTCAAGGCGATTGACTCGTTAGAAACTCGTTAACGGCTACGGTAATACCGTTGTTGATTTAAGCTTTAAGCTAATTTTTAGCAACATCGTGTGACCGAGGATGTAAGTTACTTAACCGTAGCTCTAAAGAGGCGCGCATAACTTTCCAACTAAGCCCTTTCCAACCCGCCTTTTTCCAACATACACACACACGCACACATAAAGGAGAAAAGGGAACCCCCTAGCTAATAAGTATCAGCTCTCTACCTGGCGCTCTTCTCTCGCGCAGCATCCGCTATTACGGACGACGGACGCGTGTTTTGTTTGCTTTTGCATGTTTAACGTTTCCCTCGCCGCCGCGCTTGTTGCTCGTTACGCAATCGAGCGGCGTCGGTTTAATTTCTGCGGGAAATTGGAAATTCGCCGCACGCTCCCGATGTAGTAGCCGGTTTATTTTCGTTCGCGCCGTTTCTACCGGGAGAGGCAAATAGAGGAAGGTGAAATTAAGCGGGGGCCCCGTCTTTGCGCAATATCAGACGGCGGCTCGTCTATTTTTATCGCCGCCACCGTTTTCGATTTCCCTTCCTTTGTCTTTTTTGGCCCCCTCCCCCCTCTTCCCCCTTGGTTTTTTTTCCTCTTCCTCCTCGTTTCCTTTAACACGCCTGACGAGTTTCAGCGGCGGATGGCTTGTACTCCTCCCCTCCGGGGGATACGAACACGATTATCGAATTTTCTCTCTTTTTTTTTCCTCATCTCCTTCTCCCGCCCGCGCGCTCCTTTTTCTCCGTCTTCGTCGAGACATATACCTGTCACGATTACTCGATGTAGGATGTATAGGATGCATCCCTTTTCCCTTTTCCCTTTTCAAATTTATCTGTCCCCTACCATACGAGAATCGGAAGATCTCGGTTGTTATATACCACGTTCGGTAGGGGGTCGGTGAATAGAACGATACTCTCTCTGCTGGAAACCAGAATAATTCTTTCCCACTACGCGTTGTACGAAATATTATCAGGGGGGGATGGAAAAGTGTCGTTTTTCCTCTTTTAAACTCGTTATATTAAATATTTTGAACACACATCTCGTGTACGTGTAATGGAAGCCTTTCGACGAGTCAGTTTTATTCACGAAATACGAAGTTGCATTTTTCATATTCTTCGCGCATCTCTAAGCAGACTTACGTTCCTTAATCTACGCATGTTTCTTCGTGCTCGTCCTTGAAGGGCCTTCCCTAAGGCGGAAATAAACGCCGCGCTCTCGCTTACCTCCCCTTTCTCTTTTTTCTCTCTCTCTCTCTCTCTCTCTCTCGTTCTGTGTTCCCTTCTCTTGTTCCTTCTTTCTTCCGTTATGGTATCCTTCTCGCGCTCCCCCCATGTCGTAAAATTATTTTCCAACCGCTGGAACTGGTTTCGGAGATCGGGGTTCTAGTTTTCAACGTTGTTTACGGATCCGGTCATAGGCCGCCTTCGCTCTTCTCGCGTACGGCAGGTTCTTCCCATTTTCCTTTCCTTTTTTTTTTTTTCTTGACATCACCACGGCGATGTTAAAGGCTTTTGCTGAGTGAAAGACGAGGGGGCCCCTTCTTTGATGCTAAACTATTCAAAACCGGCCGCGAGTCTCTTTGCTTTTTGCGACCGGTGGGCGAACTCGTCGCGATAAATTTTATTCCATCGCGCTAATGTTCCGATTAACGATTACATAAGCGACTGAATATCTTTGGTGTCTGAAAGAGTATACGACGGAGATATACCGCTAAGAATTTTGATGAAAAGATAAACACGTTAAATTTATTGGGGAGGGATTTATATCTCTGAAGAGAAACTCAAGTGTTATTATAAGTCGCTAGAAATATACTATATCTGCGGATAAATCAGGAAGAATTTAAAGCAATTAATAAAACCGTCGGCGTTTGTTGCTATACAAAGACATTGCGTGTTACACTCATTATTTACAATTTATTCGCAGCACAATCTGGAATTAAGTCATAAAATTCAATCTAATCCGCGATGAATGTAATATTGTAATAACATAAAATTGAAAAAATGCATTAAATTAATATTAATTTAATACTTTAAAAATAAAAATATTAAATTATATAAAAATAATGTAAATCATTAATGCTTATAATGTTATAATATAATGCTTAAAAAATAATTTGAATTATTTGTAGTAATCAATTTTAATGAGATTTATTATAATTCAATTAGTTGATTGCAGTTTTTGTGTAAGATCTTATTTTTTCACATTACTTGATATATATTATCAAGATCTTGCAATATAATTGAGATTAAAATAAAAAATGCATCAAATGTTAAAATATAAAGATTTACAAGTTTGTTTAAAATAAATTCTCAAATGGAGCGAGGCCAAGTCTGCTCGAATTTTCAACTATTTTGAATGAAATCCTAGTGACGTCTTGATTACATATGACTTTGCTACCCGTAGCTTTCTGAAATCTAAAGAGTTCTTTTCGGCCTTATCTTGAAATTGCGCATAAACGTCATTTATAATTTATAAGACGCACGGCGCCATCCGGAAACTCGACTCGTCGCAATTCTCGAGATTTACGGTCGCGTCGGAAGTGTTTGCGTGCTTCCTGGTTCAGAATCGGAGAGAAGACCTAAGGTCTCTGTGCATCATCGGCCTCGAATCGGCCAGTGGGACACAGAGTGATCTCAAGTGCGACGAGGACAGATCGTAAGAACGGAGAACGTGAGAAAGAGAAAGAGAGAGAAATGTGCGGTCGTCACGTGGCAGGCCGGCAATCAATACGATGACGTCGACATCGCTGGCGACCAATGAGGCAGCCGTTCTCTCTCTCTCTCGTACCTTGGTTATAACACTCTGCCATCTACTGATAAGAAGGGAGCATCGAACTCGCGAAGTTTCCTTTGTTCGCGACCTCGGTCCTCCTTTCCCTCCTCCTCTTTTCTTCCCTCCTCGTCGCTTCTTCTCGTTTTCGTATTTTCCAGCTGAGTTTATTTTCTCTCTAGCAATTTCTCTCTCTCTCTCTCTCTCTCTCTCTCTCTCTCTCTCTCTCTCTTTCTCTCTCTTCTCGGCCTTCACCCGCCTTATTTTTTACAAGGTGTCCCAAAAACTCCGCTTAACTTTTAATGACAAATTCTTTAACGAATATAAAGTCGACTTTTTCATCGGAAGAGGTTCTAAAATCAGAAAATTGCTAAAGGGAAGATCGGCTTTAAATCGTAGACTTTAAATTGAAAGATCTATCGTGAAAGTTAAGAACGAACTGGATCACTCTGTATATTCGTCTTGACTTTTTTTCGCATTGAAAGATATTTCTCGAGACGATGACTATTGCGGCGTCCGGCGTCCGTGATAGAACGAGAGAGACGGGGATTGGAATGAAGAGGGATTGGGGGAAATACGTATTTTGTTCTAGAAATCTGGCCGGTCAAATCGCTTGAATTAAATTATCGGATTTTATCCGAGCGACCTTGGGAACCCGCGCCGATATCGGTAGATACGTCGTCGCGAAGCACAGATCACTCACGTGACTCGATCCGGCAAGGAGAGAAAGAAAGACGCCCGTTCTTCCTGCTGATTAATGTGTTTGCTCGCGCATTGGGTAATTCGCAAATATTCTGCCAGAGTATTAGCTATTATTACCGCACTTATTTGCGCGTAGAATATCAGTTATGTCATTCTGTACATTTTTTTTTATCGATCCGTAACTACGTTGATTAAAATATTTTATTTGCAATGCGTGTGTGAGACCCGCGGTAAGGAAGATGCACGATGTATATACTTTAATTTTATGCAACTATCTTTCAGAGATAGAATACAGTGAAAATATAATTTCTTCTTTTCTGCATGTTTGACACAAAATGTCATGTTTAATTATATTATGAGCATTGTCATAAGCAAGAAAGAGAGATGCTAGCGTTGATTCTTTTTTCCTATTGTAACATTATAATCCAGGGTTTCTACTTCTTGGGAAAACCGGGGATTATCAGGGATTTTTTTTTACCTTGAAAAATCCAGGAATTTTTATGGAATTTTATTGAGACTCAGGGAATTTTTTCAAAAATTGTGTCTGATAATTTTATTGACGATCTCTTTCAAGGTTTTGTAAGTTTCATAGAAAATTGTTCAATTTTTTAATTATAATTAAATAAATTAGTACTCTTTAAGATGTTTCTAATAAATTATTTTTTGTTATATATTTTTATTTTATATTTTTGTACATATCTTTAGCGTTTAGATGTAGTGATATGTATTGCACTTTGTTATTGTCCAAATTAATTTTACGATTAATAAATCAATATTGAATGCTAGAAAAACTGCATTCTTGGTAACTTTCTTTGTAATCGTATGAATAGAAAACATTAGAATATAATGCGTATACAATAAAGAAACTTATTTTAAGACGCTGCAACTATAAAATTTTTTTATTTTACCTGGAATTTTAAACGAAAATACCTGATCAGAGAATTCTCAGGGAATTTTTTTATAAGATTTGAGTAGACATCCTGTAATCGCGTTCGAATATGTAGTTATCTTGCGGAATAGTAGATAGTAAACAAACGTTCTGGACTGGCTATAGTGCTTGAAATTGCGATTATAAATTTGAACATGATTGATTGAGGATTTAAATGGCCGAAACATAGAGGAACCGTGCCGATAATAGTCGGGACAATCGGTATTCATAGTGCGTAATACGGCGCATGGAGACAGAATGTGTGCGTCCTTGGGAGTTGTAATGCGGACACGTGTAGAGAGAGAGACCTTAGATCATTCGGTCGTGGTGGATGGCGTTTACACGGTTGAATTGATCCGTATGTATTTGGAGGCAGTGGCGTAGTTATTTACATATAAAGTAAGACGATCGAATATATAGAGAGGGAGCTTTTCTCTTCTCTCTCGATATGGAAAGATACGCGGGCAATGTTATGTCGGAAAAATATAATTTTTTAAATTAAGATTTTATTGCGATATTGAAATAATTGTTGGGGATTAGGGATTAAATTAATAAGTTCATTCTGACATATACATATACATATTATGTTAAAGAATTTCATAGATAGGTATAACATGTTAAAGAATACAAGGTTGACACATGATATAATCCATAAAAAAAAAGATAAAAGAAATGGTCCATTAGCAAACTTTGCTCTGTCGTTATCCCTTTCGAGATACTGATTCTTCGCTAATAGGGATAATAACTTGTATCTATCTATGTATGTATCTATGTCTCTGTGGTATGTATAGTGTGAGATGAATGGTGCCCTTCGTCAAATTAATAGACAAACGGAATCCCTCGACAGCCTTGAATAGCTCCGAACAAGTTGTGACAGAAAAATTATTTTTGTGTATGCATACATAAAAAGGTGTTTCCCGAAATTAAATCTTCGACCGCTTTAGCGTCATTGTTTTGATATTTCTTGATGAAAATACTAGAAAATACATGCAACAAAAAATAAGAATAATTATAATAGAACTTTCTAATGCAACAATAATTATTTACAATTAAATATTAGCTATTTAATTGATAATAGTTATTAAATATAATATCATCGTATAAAAAAAAAAGGTTTTATATTAATTTACAGAAAATAAGGGAAAAATGTTGCTTGCTATATTTCTCTTGTGAAAGATTTCTTTAAACGTCACTGTCTTTCTATTGATCGCATTTTCTTGCAAATTCTCGTAAAACCCTAACTTCAGATTCGCAGAAGCTGCGAATATTTTTCGCCTCTTATAGAGGAAAAAAAAGAAAGCATAGTCAATCCTGTGTTTATCATTTAATTCGCGCAAACATCCATCATTTTCTTCGCAATTCTTTATCGATTACTCTAGATTTAGCAGGCTGTCTCGCGCCACACTACTCGCAATAAATCTCGCGCAAGATTAATTTTTTTATCGCCTGCGCGTGTTGTTTTCTCCGCCGAAGAGGAGAGATATTTTTTTCACACGTCCTTTGATATCTTTGAGAGCGAATCTGCCGAGTCTAGCGACTTATGCCTTGATTCGGCAACGCCTTGATTTGCTCCGCTCAAAATGGCCGCACTTTTTGTCGGATCACCATGTGTGGAGCATCGACGAAATGTGTGGCAAATGGTCCACACACGCACACGCACGCACACATTAGATTTGTCCTAATTTCGATTACGCGCCTCGTATAACTTTTGTTCTCTTTATAAAAATAATAAACAAGATGATTTATAAAATATATATTTAAAAGATATATATACATGTTTTTTCTTTTTGGTAAATTATTTTGTATGTATGCAATATTTATATGTATGCAAAAAAAAAAAAGGAAATAAATAAATCTTTTAAATATATATTTTATAAATTATTTTGTTTGCGTGTCACACGAGTATGTGTTAAAACATATCATTTCATGCCGTTTAACTGCTTGCAGTATTTTGTGTTTAATCGTGCTCGACCGAAATTGCTGGATCGGCCAGACTCGAGTGTAAGTCTGGCTGTCACGCTCACGACGCACGAACGCACGCGCGCGCGTGATAAGACCGGCGACACACACGTACACAGGCTTCTTTCTCCAGGCATACACGCCACTCGAGCAGAGAAGACGTGTTGTTTTAGGCCAGGCAAACAAGTGCCGTAACCCGGTACACTGTTGTCTCACGGCCGGGCAGCATGTTTAGACGGGGTTTATCGTTTCGCTTTAAAAGGAGATGCGAATCTTTCCCCTTGAAAACTCGCATCCTCGTAAATGCGATGGGAAGTATATTTGAGCTGCATTATATGCAACGCGGGACGCGACGGGATATTGTAACGTAATATGACGTTGACGTAAAACGATAAAACGGTCGTATCGCGTTGAATATGTACCGTTTGATCATCTTCCTTAACATACGGTATTCTCACCGATAATTCCGCGACATCCGGTATATGGCGGATTTTTTAAATCAATTATTACTTGTAATAATAATACCTCTTGTGTTCTTGATAAGCAACGTCAAAAAGTGCGCATTATCACAATCGCGGCAAACACGGCTTTGAAAAAAATGTCGATGACCGGAGAGCGTCTCGTCTTCTCGTCCAAGGTGCACTCTGATTCTTTTCTCTTTTTGTTTTCGTATCGTGTGTTATATAAGCGAGATCGCCGACCTCATAAGTGGGTGATGAAATAGACATAATTCGATCGGCAGACATGTACACTTGATATCTCTCATCTCTCCTTATAAATAATATGAGATTCAGACTGTAGTATAATACACACACACACATCGAGTATATATTGTATTTTATTATTAAATTTTAGACATCGCGTTAATCAACATAGTATTTCAAGAACTAGCTCTGTGAGAAATAGCTCTTGTCAGAAATAGTTTTTCTATAATATTATAACGATATAGCTGGATAAAAAGCTGAATAGCTTTTTATTTAGATAAAGATGACTCACTCCCATTAGATTTTATTACGACTTTTCTCTCTGATAACATCTTAAATGACAAGACTATGTGAGTCACTTAAAATGAAGCAAATATTTATGTTTTTCTATCTATCGAAGCAAACATTTTGAGAAATAAAAAAGATTAGTGTATTCTGTTATATTTTGAAATTGAAGCGTTTGTGTCTACAAATAAGCGGTTCTAGTACTGTGAAAACGTATGAATAATAGAAAGTGTAAGCTTTTTCATACGATTATATAATATAATAATTTTATTCAATTATGTGATTGTAACATCGATGCTTCTCTGCCATCTTAATGGAATTTACAAAAGAATACTTTAAAATATAAATTTGAAATATTAATTAAATGTCGTAAAGACAAAAAATTATTTGCATGGAATGTAGGATGCTTTTGCTTCTATTAAAAAAATTAGTTATTTTACGATAATTTCGTGATTATGTAAATGAACGATATTTGAAACAAATTGCTCGAACGTGCGTGCCAATTTTGCACTTTGGCTCGCGATAAGCAAGATACTAATGTCGAGTTTGACATTTCGATTTATTAACCGGTATAACAACCAACATACGCGTAATAACGGCCAGTTAGAAATGGCTGTCATTCGTATGTGTGAGCACTACGCGCTGATACTGTATAGAGGGTGTCTCAGAAATCATTTCCTATTCTAAATCGTTGAACAATTTTTCCAGCGAAAATAGACCAATAGTCATTGCCGACATGATTGACGCGATATTTTAATTTTGATGAAGTGTCTTGTAAATTGCTTCTTTCGGAACATAAGATTACATAAGATTCATCTTACGCATCGAAGATTATTTGCGGATTTCGGGACACCCTATGCATCCACGCGGTTACATTGTAATGCATATCGTCTGGCAGACTAATCGACCATTTGTGGGAAACGAGATGGTGAAGAGAAAACAATTGTTGGATACGTTCAATTGTCGGTGCCGTCGCGAGTGCACGACACACACACACCCGTTCGTTTAATTGCCGATCTTAATTAAGTCGTATCGCGGTAGATTGCAATTAATTTCCGCGTGGGTGGCAACATTATATTCTATCATTCCCTTTTCCGCTTCTTACGCGACACTCCTCCATCCTTCTTCGAGATCGTCCGACGACTCTCTTCAGTCACGTAGCGACGGTAAAAACCCACCGCTTCTTTATGCCACTTTAATTCTCGCTTTATGCTCCCGCACGTAATTGGCACTTTGCTCCGTATCTTCGATGGAATTATTTCTCTGTGACCGATTGATGGTCGGCCATTACCGTCATTAGCGAATGCCCGATTTCGCGAATCAGCTGTTATTAACTCCTTTTCATGTTCACTTCGACTTATGGTATTTCTGTACATGCAACGCTTCTATCGAAAAATGAATGAGAGCATATAATTCGTGTGAATTATATTCCCCGCAATTTAAAGGATATTAAAAGTCTTTATAAAAGACTCTCCTCGAACGGAGATATTATTGGGCAACGCCAATGATGATGACGTTGGACGATGAAGAAATAAAATTTGATTCCCTAATTTATTTTTTTCGCTAACTCTTTATTTCTAATATAAAAACATGGGCGATAAATTATGCCTGTCGTTTTAATAATCTTCTCTCTCCTACGTATATCGAATGAACAAAAAATATATTACTGAATTTCATTTAAAAATTATTGCTGAATTTCATTTAAATTGTATTTTGCAATTGCCGAAGGTAGAGGCGATCGTGTCGATACACGGTATGTAAATTCGCGCCGATGTAAAATAACGTCATCCGGACAACCGGATTTCGCATTTTATGCGATTACAATTTAGCCGTAGAGTTAACGTTTTATCACGCCACTCGTAACGTCAATCCGGGTTTCGCTTCCTATCAGGGAGATTCAACGGCACTTCACACGCATATTTTATTATTCGCCCCGGATATATTATGCGATATAATGCCTGGAATTCGCGTATCACCTCGCGCTCGATTTTGCAAACGGCGCGAATAAATTTCACCGTCACGTCGAGCTCCCTCATTTTCCCCATTTTCCGATTGATAGATTGAAATATAAAAGTTGAAGCATCTCCGATTTAATCAAACTTTCTCCGCTAATCGTTCGAATTCCCTAATCGATAAAACGCACGTTTCCCTAAGTAGAGTTTCCTTACGGAGGGATCATTTCTATCATTTTTATGTAAACTTAATTGATATAAATGCGATGATATTTTAAGGTGAGAAAGAGAGAGAGAGAGAGAGATAGAAAAAGCTCTCTTTCGCTCGCAATACAAAATACGACGCGCTACGAATTTATTTAGAGTGGATGATATTTTTTCTACGATCGCGTGGCGTAAAAGAAAGGGGAATAACCTTCAATCTTGGCGCCAGCCAGTTAGTTCATAGAGCGGAAATTCGCCGAAAAATTCCGGTGCCGCTACACGACAGCACGTGTGGGAGTGATATACGCAATACACAATGTAGCACAAGGCCCTTCGGTCAATAGTCGACCTTTTCTTTTTTTTTCTATCGTGGACGTAAATCCTTTTCTTCCGCGCTACTTCTTGGCGTCTCGCCGTTCAAAGTTGTACGCCTCGACTCCGGAGATTTATTCCGGTGATTATATACTCTTCGCGATACTCTCGCCCTGGTGTAGAGTTTGCTCTCGGCTGTTCGAGATGATGAAAAGATTTCGTCCGATGGCGAAATGAAGCTCGCGATTAATACGAGAACGTTCACGGAGAGTAGCCTCGATGTTGCCGCGAGAGATGAGAACCAAAAACGGAAATTATGGTAATCCGCTCGCTCTTACTCAAACTTTTTATGGACACGGGGCGAGAAAATCGGAGTCAATAACTGTAAAATGTTGCGTGTAGCGGCGCGAAGTGCGAGATGATATTTTTAGAATGTCTCGAGAGATATTTTCGGGGAACATTGTCAGAGGGATTATTCCGCCGAAAATATTTTTATCTCGCGTCATTGTCGGGACATCGAAGCGATCTCTATAGACGCGATGCTGATTTAGCATGTGCCCCGTTGAGAGAATATCAGTCAATTATTTCTATATTATTCCCGAGGGAAAGAATAATATAATAAAATTCGTATTTTACCCATCGTTTTCGCGGCACGCCGTCGAAATATACCGTTAAATATTCATCTACAGAATTTTATAAGGTTCTCCCGACCTCATATTTTTTTCTCGATTTACTCCGGCGAAGACTCCTACCAGGCAACTCCTGTGTATAAAGCTCCTATAAAGCGGCATCGCAATTTACTCTATTCGGACCGAGGGATACCTCTGGCGATCGATAAAATTTTCATTTCATGCGTCCTAAGCGGGGACGTCAGAATCTCTCTCTCTCTCTCTCCGCTTGCGAAACTGGGCACGCATGACCGAACAATCGAATCGACTTTTAAACAGGCGCTACCGCCCCACCTGTCGCTGTTTGTCGCGTTTCTGTCCTGTCCGACACAAAACGTTGGAAAAATATATTTTGACATGTATATATCCGGAAGCATTCCATCTCTTTCTTTCTTTGCGGGATGAAGTCTCAGTCGCGGTATCTTTCAGCTTATCTGTTAATTTAATGAGAACAGGGTGTCTACTGCCTGGAAAAACCGGGAAAACCGGGGATTGTCAGGGATTTTTTTTTACCTTGAAAAATCCGGGAATTTTTATGGAGTTTTATTGAGACTCAGGGAATTTTTTCAAAAATTGTGTCTTTGATAATTTTATTGACGATCTCTTTTTAGTATCGAGGTTTTATGAAAAGTTTCATAGAAAATTGTTCAATTTTTAAATAATATTTAAATAAATTAGTACTCTTTAGGACGTTTATAATAAATTATTTTCTGTTTTATATTTTTGCATATATCTTTAGCGTTTAGATATATTGCACTTTGTTATTGTCCAAATTAATTTTACGATTAATAAATCAATATTAAATGCTAGAAAAAAGGCATTTTTAGTAACTTTCTTTGTAATCGTATGAATAGAAGACATTAGAATATAATGCGCATATAATAAAGAAACTTATTTAAAAAAACTGCATCTACAAATTTTCTTATTTTACTTGGAATTTTAAACGAAAATACCAGGAAGATCAGGGAATTCTCAAGGAATTTTTTTTACAAGATTTGAGTAGACACCCTGAAGAAACGCGAATTTGCGCTTTCGATCTCAGTTATGTAATCATCGTCACCTTCGTATATCGGTAGTTTCTTTACTCTCCGACACCTCTCGCTTGAAACAAGCAGCGTCGCTCATTGATCAAGTCCGTGTGTATTCGATGTAAATAGCGGTTTAAACGTCTACAGCGTTGAAACGTGGCGTGAATATGTACGTTCGCGTTTAACTCGGCCGAACGTGACGAGATTTGCGAAGCGCGCGGAGCACGTGTGACGATAATTGACGGCGTCGGAGAAATTGGGTCAGGTTTTTCCAAATCTCCTCAAAGCGCGCGATGTGTTCGATATATCGGTGCTTTGTGGCCGGACGCCGCGATTTTACGACCGTTTCGTTTTCGGCCATCTGGCGAGCAACGAGCGTTGTTGGAGAGAATGTTCGCTCCCTTCCTTTGAGAACCTTTCAGCGACAAGAACCGAGAAACGTTTTTCTCAAACAGCACGAGGAGTCGTTTTCGCTCGTAACGAGGCGAAAGGCACGCTCGAAAGGCTCGCTCTCCGGCGCTCTTTTTACAAAAAGAAGTTCGTTAATCACGGTGGCGTGCAATAATTGAAGCTGGTGCATCTTCGAGCAATTAAGTCTTTTCACGCGTTGCATTTTGCATTTAGAAAGGGTAATGTGTATCTTTTAATTTTTTTAATTTTACGATTTTTGTTGTCTCGGCTATAAGGGGAATGGAGACATTGTCAACGACATCGTTTATGAGCAAAGCTTAATAAGGCAAGTTTGTTAGCAAACAAATATTATCTAATTTGGTGCTATATATACGCCAATAAAGAGACTGTTAATGCGAAATCTGCATTTGAAGTCTCCTTGTACGAGGACCAAAGGGAAACAACAAAAGGGGAGCCCTACGGGCGTCAGTTCGTCGGCAATTTGCGCGAAATTTCGCGAATAACTCTGGACGTATTGTCTCGGGAATAACTTGGTTAGCGTCGAAACGGGAGAGGCAAAGGGCTGTGTGACCCTTCCGCCGAAGCAGAAACCGACGACGGCGAAACGCGAAACGGGTTTCCCATAACGGACTTCGTTCGGAAACGGCGTCAATTACCGGACAACAAAGCGGAGCGTGGATAAATCGCGAGGCTAATAGCCCCTTTGTTCACCTGAATCTAGCACGTCCGTTTTGCCGCCGCGCGCGAGCTCGACGATAAAATAAACGGCTTCGCGCGCACGCGTAACGTTTTATTATCGCGCTTAAACCGAGTTACTTGGCGCCTATTGAGTCGTAATAGAGCATGTAAGTAGCGCGAGTCTAGGGAACCGCCTTGAAAGAACTCGTCCGACTCGCTCCATCTTTCTATCTTAACCCTTCTGTCAATCTGAACGGGTACCCGGGTACCCAAAGCAATTTTAAATGTTAAAAATGTGTCCGGAACTTTTCTCCGCCCCCGAAAAAAATACAAAGGGTCTTTTTGTATTCGGAAATCTCCTGAAATATAACGGGAAAGAATGTTCGATGCCCAGCAGCTGCTATAAAGAAATTGTCGCAGTGCAATGTGTCGAGAACACACAGTTGGTATCCGGGTATTCATACATTGACAGAGTGTCTACTTCCTGGGAAAACCGGGAAAACCGGGGATTTTTGTCAGGAATTTTTTTTTACCGTGAAAAATCTGGAAATTCTCATGAAATTTTATTGAGACTCGGGAAATTTTTTCAAAAACTTTGTCTTTGATAATTTTATTGATATGATATATAAGTTTCATAGAAAATTGTTTAATTTTTTAATAATATTTAAATAAATTAGTACTCCTTAAAAGCGTTTACAATAAATTATTTTCTGTTTTATATTTTATATTTTTGCATATGTCTTTAGCGTTTAGATATAGCGATATATTACACTTTGTTATTGTCCAGATTAATTTTACGATTAATAAATTAATATTAAATGGTAGAAAAACTGCATTCTTGGTAACTTTTTTTGTAATCGTATGAATAGAAAATATTAGAATATAATGTGCATATAATAAAGAAACTTATTTTAAAAATTTGCATCTACAAATTTTTTTTCAAATTTTACCTGGATACTTTAAAATATCTGCAAGATCAGGGAATTCTCAGGGAATTTTTTTAGTAGATTTGAGTAGACATCCTGATTGATGAAAAATGCATTGACCGAAGGGTTAACGATCTCGATGGCGAGAGATTCGAATGAAGACTTTTCGCACAGTTTACTAATGTAACCGACGACACTCGCCAATAGTTGAAAATTCCAGCTGCAGCTCGAACCTTTCTTCAGGCCATCAAGATTAACGACCGTCGTATTCTCGAAATAACTTTATTATTATTTATGCGCGCACGCCGCATAACTACGATAATGGACGTGGCGTGACTAAATCGATTAGAAAAACATATTGTGTTTCGTGACTCGCGCACAATACGTGACAATACGCCCATAAGTGACCGATGACAACATGTTTGGGCCTCGCGATTGTTTTTTTGTTTGTCTTACATGTTCGCAGCGTCGTCGTCGTCGCACGTCACATCTCCCGCATAGATAATTACCATTTGCCACCGATCGTTAAATAATTTAGCAATCCCGGCGGCAATTCCGGCGCGACACTGAAAGTATTCGCCGTATTATTACGGAGATTATCGGGCTTCTCTCTGTTCTCGTGTGCGATAATCGAACCGCAATCATGATCAGCCTCCGCCACGGTTGATCAATGGACCACGTGGGGATAGTCGGTGAAATTATGGCAATTGAAGGCAGGCGAACGAGGCCATTTTTAAATTAAACTAATGATCATCCGTGTAACGTGAAACGACATTACATCGTGTCGTGTCGCTAAATTTGTACGAGATATAATACAAGATATTTCGCAAATTTGCACCCAACTTCTCTAGATTTAATATCGTTAGGATGTCACGTGCGGAAGTGCACTAATTCAAAGAAATCAAATGTTTCCTCATCTTCACACATCGTTCGTATAATTAAACTTGAAATTCCTCGAAGTCGCTTCTTGCCAAGAAACCCCTTCGTCACCTGCGCTTTTAACGCGGATGGATGTAATGTGTTTTGATGACTGTCACACGACGTTACGCTGCACTTTGCGCTCGCGTTGCGGCAATCGAAGCGAAATGTTAAGTTCGCGTGGTAAATAATCGCGCTGAATAAAAAGGCCGCGTAAATATAGCGGGGCGATTGGCAAGGCTTCGTGTTTGTGTGCAGATACACACGCGGCCGCGTCATTCGCGCGTCTTAAGACGTTCAAGCGTGACAAACATACGATCCCCGGGATGCTGCCGGTGGTGTTTATTCGCGATAAATGTCGGTGACGCGCGTGGCATTTTTTTCATTCTTTCGCGGGGCACATTATTTGCCCCGCTGTATCGCGCCCACGCAAAATCGCACTGTTAGCGTCTCTAGTCTGATCTTGCTTGCAGATTCTGTCCAAAAAACAGAGTGTCTACTCCCTGGAAAAACTGGGAAAACCGGGGATTGTCAGGGATTTTTTTTTACCTTGAAAAATTCGGGAATTCTCATGGAATTTTATTGAGACAGGGAATTTTTTCAAAAATTGTGTCTGATAATTTTATTGATGATCTCTTTTTAGTATCAAGGTCTTATGTGAGTTTTATAGAAAATTGTTCAATTTTTTAATAATATTTAAATAAATTAGTCCTTTAGACGTTCATAATAAATTATTTTTGTTTTATATTTTTATTTTCTATTTTTGCATATATTTTTAGCGTTTAGATATAGTGACATATTGCACTTTGTTATTGTGCAAATTAATTTTACGATTAATAAATCAATATTAAATGCTAGAAAAACTGCATTCTTGGTAACTTTTTTGTAATCGTATGAATAGAAAACATTAGAAAGCGCATACAATAAAGAAACTTATTTTAAAAAGCTGCATCTACAAATTTTATTTTACTTGGAATTTTAAACGAAAATACCTGAAAGATCAGGGAATTCTCAGGGAATTTTTTTACAAGATTTGAGTAGACACTCTGGGGGAAAAAAAGAAACAGTTGACTGACTTCTTCTCAAAATCCGCTAACTTGAACTATCTCAATTGTCAAAATGTTGCGCGCGCATATGTGGAACAATAAGATAGCGATAGAAAATTTTCCAAGTTCGAATGTCGTCGTTAAAAATTTATGCGGCTTTAATATCCGCGATTTTATATCGATAAAAGTTTGAAACTCTCGCAACGTCATTACTGCACATGTGCAACTTTGCGCGATAATTTCGCTCGGTAAATGTACTATGCACTTTTCCATATAAATCACCGTACACTCGGCGCATAAATTACAATTCTTCCCATTACAAACTTCGCCAATAAGGTCCCAAGGAGCATGTCCCGCTCGCGACTTGCACGAGCAACGATTCCGAGACTTCTCTCTATCGTAGAATTATAAAGAAGTTCAGACTTTCTCTCTCTTTCCGCATCGAAACGATGCATTATGCTTCCATTTCTCGAAAGGCCGTATCGAATCGGATCGATTTTATTGATCTCTCTCTCTTGCGGTTCTTATCTGAAATGTATTAGTGTAATCATCAAATACGCTGTAATTTCGTAACCTTGTACCGCAACTTTTTCACAGATGCTAATTTACAAGTCAAACGTGGTCTCCACCTCCATCTTCTTGCGGAAGCTTTCTCCTACGTCCTTGAAAATTCTCTTTAATTTTAAGACCGAATTTTTTTTTATTTAACGGTCCATTTACGATGCGAGCGTAAATTTTTTAACGATCTTCAGATATCTCGGCTGCCTATTTTACCTTATTTAAATTTGTATTTGCAAATGCACGAGAGGAAAATTAGGAGGCTGTAAAAGCACGTGGAAAATAAAAGTGCGATTTTTTTCGCTCCCGATCTATCAGTATTTTAGAGAACCGCAAATGTTTGAGAGACATCTTTTTAACGGAACTTCTTGCCTCTTTGCACGGACGTTACGAGAATGTAACGTGTATCGTTTCCGTTGTTACAACGAAATTTTCAGCCGGATTTTTCAGCCGCGACACACCGACGCACATATACGCGTGTCCTTAGTGTGTCGCATACATAATTTACGCGGCTTTGTTCCAGTAATTATTGCCGCGACTGACAATGGACAATAGCGTTTAATGTATCATTATGAAAAGAAATATTCGTCCATGCATTGTCGTCCGTTACGGAGAGACGTGCGGCACGTCGGTTATGAAATATGGATATCGCAATAACGATACAATGAAAGAGGGGCGAAGGAGAGATGTACTGTCTTGTATATATCGTCATTTATCGCATGTTTATTGCCTATTGACTGTCAAGATATACGATTCTGGTATTAGGAACCGGACACTTGTCTCTAGGCGAAAAACGCGATTTTTCTTCCGACGATGATTGCATCGCCAGAATTTGAGAATCGCATCAACGATCACGATGATCTGAACGAGAAACGTTTTTGCTACCTTCTCTACGTAGCGTATCTCCATCGCACACAATCGCATCTCGTGCAGAAATCACGTAGCATAATTTTCTGGTCTCTATTCTATGGCCGCAGCCCATCACGATTCGACACGGGAGGGAATGGCCAATTGTCCTCTTTTTTTCCTTTTTTTTTTAAAGATCGCGATGCTTCCGGCACTCTTTCATTGTCCTAGTCACGTACGGAGAGAGATACGGTCACTCTGCTTGAAGTAAATGACATTCGATCGCAAGGCGCGTGCGCATATTTGGCGAAGGAAAATTCTCGACGTGACGCGAAATCCTTAGGATGCGACGAGAGGTGAGCCAGGGTCGAGGAAACCGGATCTCGCCACGAAGTCTCAGCGAGTCTCGGGCCGATCGCCAGGAGTCTCCGCCAAGAGAAAAAGGGTTCCTCTCGGAAGGAGTGAAGAAGGTAAAGAGGAGAGACTTGCCAAATCGCGTATACGAGTTAATTGAGTAATGTCTAACCGCGTCTATGACGTAGCTGGCTATTTTCGCAAAGCGAGTCACGTCTATATAATCGCGGCTCCTTTCATCTTGAGTCGTAATATTTGTTTTTTTTTTATGATTAAATAATTAATTTAATCTGTTGAGGAGATGACCTTCTTGACCAAACAAGATGCAACAAGTAACTACTAGTGTTGGATGGATATACATGTATAATAATAAGAAAAGCGAAAAAAAGAAAGGTATATAATATGTATAATATAGTATGATTAATGAATATAATGTAAATATTAAATAAGTAAATATTATAAGAGACACAAGAGGCGTACTAATTAAGAAAGACTAGAAAACAAAAAATTCTAAATATAAAATTGACAATATAAAAAGAGTTACATATATATACATACGTCACATAATAAGAAATTAAAAAAACGCGATAGGAGGCGGCAGCTCGAAAAGAGAGGAAGAAGAATGAATATTAGGGTTTAAGAAATTAAAATATTTTACAGCGGAGTAGAAAAATGAGGAGTTCCATGGTACGAATGAATAAAAAGGGAAATTAGTGATGGAAATTAAGGATTAGAATAGAAAATGCATGAATCAATGCAGTCGATGCATCTATGTCGACTATTTTTTAGATAAAGCGTTATAATTTCGACGAGATCTTAATTTCCGGTGCTCTAGATACACGGAAGTTTCCATGATCGCAAATAAGCATAGAAGATCATTTCTGTCAGTTTGTAGTTTCGAAAATTGAGTTCGGCAAAATTATACTGGTTTCGCAAGCTACCTTGGATCGTGATGTCAGCGAGAAAATTGCGAGGAAATACATGAGATAGAGAGAGAGAGAAAGAGAGAGAAGAGAGAGAGAATTTCTCTGTGCAGCTTATGTCCACACAAATAACTTCATCAATGGAATTGTTCCGGTTAGGTCGGAATAAAATAGCAATTTCGCAGAGTCCCTGAAAGCGCGCTTGTGTTTGATGAATAGCTGATAGCTAATTTAACGGGTAGGAAAAAAATACGCCGCGAAAAAATAGACTGATGTTGAAAACAACTTAACAACTTGTCTCTGGCATCACATGTCCAGCGTTTAACGGTTAATGACTGTCGATTGTCGATGGAACGTATATCGCAATGCAGATTGTTGTTCGCGTTTTTTTTTTATGTTCGTCAACGTAACGCAGAAAAATACCGGCTTCGAGAACGAAGCGGGTCATCAAGCAGATGTTTACGTAGTAAAATGATGAGTGTGTTAGATAATCGTCGGTATTAATATTAATATCAGTTCGCGTGCGTTTCTTGCGATGATCGCACAGTAAAACATTTATGGAGTTTCAGCTAATAAAATGATGTGTGTGTGTGACGGTCAGTAAAAATACAATTTCACGATAAACGTGTTGAACGACGGAGATGATTCACGTTCGCGTCGATCAACCAAATATATATTTCTCTTGGAGGATCTTTTTCTCTCTTTCGAGGATGTCCTCGTCGAGGTCTGCCGAAAAGTATCGAATAAATTGTTTCGAGTACTCGGACTACTCTCGCAATTTCCGGCCGTCACGCTGGTTAACTGACACTGAGTAATCTGTTATTTCCGCCAACGCGTTGAACTTCTCTCGGCAACGCAAACGTCGCTTAATAACAGATGAGCCGATTCGAGGGCGGTTGTTCCTTAATGAGACACATAACTCTCGATTATTAAATTCACTTTTGTGTACATGCGACAGCGAGTCCACGTGTGCGACCTGCTCGATAAATCGGCGAAGTATATTAAGGTGGGTGTGAAATGAAGAAAATTTGGCGGAAAAAATTCGCTAAGATGCGAAACCCTCTTAGCTTCTTGCAGCACGCAAAAGGAATCTGAATTAAGCGCGTCTGCATTAATTTACATGAATTTACATGAGTGTAATGTTATATACTCGACCATTTAAATGCCTGGAGTACAATTTTTGCAAAAATAAAAAAGAGCGGCGATTGATATTTATTTTTATAAAGATTGATATTTATTTTTACAACACATGAGGGGAGAGAGAGAGAGAGAGAGTAGGGCCACATATATACCCCCTTTTTTCCTTCCGTTATTTATAAACTCGCGCGTTTACATCGATCTCGATATCTGGTGAGAATCCCAGCGAACCTGACGCTCGGATAAGGTTTTTTTTATAATCGAACGTGCAACAAGAATAATGATAATAAATGTCGAAAGCGCGCGCGTTCGAGTTGTCGATTAATCATTCCGCGGTGTTGATTTTAACTCGGTAAGCATGTTTATTTAAATTCGTTTTTTATTTCGCTTGTTTGCATCGAGTTTCGGGGAAACCGAGATCGCGTGATGAGCGATCTAATACGTTAACGAATATAATTAATACGTTCAGCGTAATCTCAGCTGGTTTCTTTTTCTCTCTTCAATCGTAATCCGATTAAGAGTGATGACGATTTATCGAGTCGAGGCCGAAAGCGCGTTTCGACGTGACGTTTCGTCGTCACGTAAAATCGTGTCCCGCTATTGTCGCACTTAGTGTTCACGATAGTTGTTTTACGATGATTATAATGGGTGACGCGACGTGTCCCGTTTGCGTATGTCCGGTGAAACACCGTTTGACATCTTCTCCAGGCGAAAGTCCGCGCCAAAAGCATAAAAGCTTTCTGTCTTCGACGTGCGTGTATTATAAGAGGAATAAATCGCTGAGACTTCAAAATTTTGTGCCTAGTAATGTCCAAGAACAAGGCATCTACTCCCTGGAAAAACCGACAAAATCGGGGATTGTCGGGGAATTTTTTTTACCTTGAAAAATCTGGGAATTTTCATGGAATTTTATTGAGACTCTGGGAATTTTTTCAAAAATTGTATCTGATAATTTTATTGACGATCTCTTTTTAGTATTAAGGTCGTATGTAAGTTTCATAGAAAATTGTTCAATTTTTAAATAATATTTAAATGAATTAGTACTCCTTAAGGCGTTTATAATAAATTACTTTTTAGAAATGCTTGCACATTTGCGTTTCGAATAGGAAAGGGAAAAACTTCTTCGAGGTAGTAATATATACTAATATTGAATAATGTCATATAACAATACTCACTTTTTTAAGTACCCATTAAAATCAAAGCGATTTCGATTTGTACATCACTTTACTGGAATACTTTCAGTGGTTTACTCCCCCAGTATTATATATGTATATATTTGCACAGGTTAGCGACCCATTACAAGGTCGACCGCATCATTGCGGGACAAATCATGCCTGCATTTGTGTACACTTGTGTCATAGCTACTTACTTTCAGTTCGTTTCGCGACAGTCGCATAAGTTACACTTTAATGCTTATTGGCTCGGTCAGTATTTTTATTATCACTTCGCTTCGGACGTGACGTCCGCATATGTATAGCATATTGCAAGATGTGAAAATCGATAAGATAATTTCCTAGAAATATTTTTCGAATTGCTAATGAACATTGATAATACGTAGACAACATATATTAACAATGTATTAACAATTGCTTTAATGACTAAGCAACCGATATATATGAAAGTGACTTGCGAAATAATACTCGTCATCGATTGTCAAGATACTGCGAGAGATATTGATGAGAATTATTTTCTACTTGCGCTCTTTTGGAAAAAAAGAAAAACATTCTCTTTTACCCTTCTACAGATATCATCGAAACTTAATCCTTCTGTCAGTGCATAATTTTTCATCTTTTTATCAATGTAGTATGGGTATCATATGTTTTTGACACATTGCACTGCGACAATTCCTTTATAGCAGCTGCTGGGCATCGAACATTCTTTCCCGTTATATTTCAGGTTTCTGAATATAAAGGCCCTTTGTATTTTGTTTTGGGCGGAGAAAAATTCCAATACACTTTTAACATTTAATTAAATAAAACAAAGGCTCTGAACATGTTAACATAAGTATACAAACGGTTAATAAGAGCCAACTGCGGGTCAAGACGCGAGTAGAAAAAAAACTCGAACAATTATAGTCACTATTTATTAGTTTAAAAAATTAATTTTTATATATTATTTTTATATTAATTTTTATCGCGTCTTGATCTGCGGTTGGTTCTTATTAGCCGTTTTTATACACTTAGTTTAATATTTAAAGTTGCTTAGAGTACTCGGGTACTCGTTCATTGAGAGAAGGGTTAAGCGAATGCCTAAAGTCTGACATTCCCGCGCGAAATAACCTTCGCGCGAGACGGAAGACAAAGGATTTCGAGTCCGAGCCAATCGATTTGCATGAGTGATCCGTCGATTTCGTAGCGCGAGCACGCGCATGACGAACGACCGTGTTTACTCGTACATATATCTCGTACTCCTTATACATTCGAGGCGATCCTAAAATGCGATTGCGTCAGCGTTCATCGATCACCGGAGCGCTCTTCCGACCTGCGAAAGCCTTGGCTAATAAGTTTAACAGTAGGCGGAATATTTACAACGGATGAGTTGATTTCAATATTGGTAATACAAGAAACTGGTAAACAGGAACTATAAATATTAACGAACCGGTAAATTGCATTAAGCGGTGAGAAACGTGACTCGGTGGAAAAGTCACGTTCGTTCATTCCCAGACAACAGATTATTTTCTATATTATGACAGGAAATGTAAACATTTACATTAAATTTACACGTTAATAAATCTCGATCATTTTTCTTTTTTTTTTTTTAAACGTACAATGCTATCGTAGCGAAGCCATCTAATCTGTAAATTACTCGAATATCCCATGGATTGAATATATGAAGGGTCATTTGTATAATTTTTTTTTTTAAATATTTATTTCGATATGTCCAAATCCTCTTTGATGACAGATCTTTGTGCTATGTTTTGTCTTTAAATAACCTCGCGTAGTAATCTTGTACATATATATTCTGCCGCGATTGATTAAGAAACGATCACAAGTTGTAACGGTCATTAAACGCGCGATACTCTAGTGTGACGTGTCTATTACGCGCGATGCTGTAATTTATGCCGATATTTATTTTACCCGGCCTTATCTCTCGCGACAGTATGCACAAAGGCATGAGGTGATATATTAATCAGTAGTAGTCAAGACGAACTGTCGAATGATGCAACGCAAACACCTGATTGCGCGGATCGCTTTCGGATGACCCGGATATTTCACTCCTCCATATTCGAGCACGTGTTATAAAGCGCGATTATGTAATTGATATCGCGATCAACGTATATCAATGTCCTACCCCTCCCCCTCCCCCTCCCCCTCCCTCGCCATTTCGCTCTTGTCACAACGATACAAGCTGTGTGAAATAAAGTGCGATAAGGTAGCAAAATCGGTCGCGCCAGACACGTGTATGCAGACACGTAGATGAAAACGCGCCGACTTTCTAATGTTCAAAATTTATCGCGGGACACTCGGGAAGGACTAACAGGTTTTAGGCACAACCACAAATAATGTGACCGGATTGACCAATTACCCGAATGGCAATTCTAATGCGGGGATATATCTTTTTCTACTCGAAAAAGAGAAAAATCAAGCGAAACTTGAATACATTTTTAACGTTTCGAGGCGAAGCGTATATAAATAGCGCTGAAGATAATTTCCATAATCCGTAGTAATGATTGAATTTTTAATTAAATTCGATTATCTCTTGTCTCTTTCATCCCTTGACATTAAACATTTCTAAATTTTAAGTCGGATTCAAGTGTTTCGAGATATATATGTTCGCGAAGCATTTTAATCTAATATACACGCGTGACACGCGCTTACGCTTTTATTTATGTGTGCAATGTGCTTCGATTGTGTTACAGACGCATGTGCTGTTGATGGATGCTTTCGTACAGAACAACAGGCTGGATCATGTCTCGAGGGTAATGTCATCGCATCCATCGTACCTGGAACATTTCCTGCGGACTCAGCATTTCATCCTTCGGGGTGACGGACCACTTCCTTACGACTACCGACATCTCATCGCCATTATGGTGAGTCCTCATTCTGGTCTTCTATGGAAAGTTTCACAAGTTCTGCGTCGAACATTTCGTATCAAGAGAGAGAATTTTTTTCTATTCTCGCGCGCATTAATTGATTTTTTGGGGACGTTATTTTAAAAATGTTTCTCGTCTTTTTTTTTCTTGAAAAATGTTCCTTCCAAGTGTTTTCTTTCGCGAGATCCTTAATTACGTTCGGTCGAAGTCAAGTTGGATTTGTAAATAGAAGAAATATTAAATTTGCAGATAAGTAAAAATAAAATCTGGACATTTAATAAAAATGATAGTAAATATTTATCGAATTTTAAGATAATTTGTTCATTTGAAATTAAACTTGAATAATATAAAAAAATAATTAGTATATCTTTAATTGTAATTAAAAATAGTATAATTGAATATAAATAATTTGATTTCCATATTGATAAGTAATTTGATTTCCATATTAAGTTAAACAAATTATTAAAGAGTACATTAATAAAATAATAATAATAATGAGATGTATATGATATTTGTTGATAGAATGAATATAATTGAAATTAACGTTATAATGATAAAACAATTAGAAAAAATAATTCTTTGTTCATAAGGATATATATTAAGTTTATGATTAATTTAAAAATATTAATTTTATTAATAAGAAAAATTGGCAAAAAAATTATAAAAATAAGAATATTAATTGTGGAGAGATTAAAGGTATAATTTAAAATATTATTTTTTTGATTAATGAATATTATTATAAAATGTAATTGAATGTGAAATTAAGTTTAAATATATAAGTAAGGTTGAGATATAAATATATAATTAAAAGAAGATATAGAGGTGGGGCTAATTAATTAAGTTAATCAGGCGTGCGAGAGGAGAATCGTTGCTCGCGAGGCTGAACTTTACTTTCCTTCGCCGTCATTTTCGTCTTTTCTCTAAAGTTCCTCGATCACCCTCGAGCGACAGCGGGTCAACGGGTCGAGGGTTATCAACGTCCGAGTAAATGCAACGCGCGTGCGTTTCGTAACGTCACGCACGTTGTCGTAGAAAAGATGTGAAAAATAACACTGACTGTTCCTTTATAATCTTTACCACTCGACGATCCATGTGCGCTCGTTCGTCATTACTTTTAGCTATTCTTGCATCAAAACATGCCGTTTTATTATATGCAATTATATAACTATGACTATCTTAGATATACACGCATATAAAAAAATATAAACGCGTGTAGGAATTATCTTGAAAACAACTTCTCTTTCTTCATAAAATTGTGTTATAATTAAGACAGAATTTTATAGAAGTGCTCGATGCTCAGATAAGATTTTATTTTTCAATTAGATAGAGTTTTTTTCTGTTCTTATCGACGACTTGAATCATAAAATGGAAATAGAGTTTAATTCCAATGCATATAAGTGTTTTATAGAATATAAATAATACATAGGTGAATGTATCTAATCGATCAATCGAAAACCTGCTTGCAAGGATCAGGCAAGCCTATATTTTTCAGCAAATGAATCATTTATCGTTTAACACTCGAAATATACAGATTTGTGCGAGAAACAGGCTTGTCTAGATAACACACACAGAGCAGAGAGATAAAATAGATTTGCCGGCTTTACTTTGTATAGCAAGAACCACACAAATTCGTAATATGTTTGTTCACGAAAATAAAATTGTAGTATATCTTCTTTGGAAACATTATACGAAATTTCGACATTTTTATTCGTCTTTTAAAATATAGGATAATTTATAAAATTTCAAGAGTTTTTATATAGACAAATATTCCAGCATCTTTTTGGCTTTTCTGCGATATTCGAAAAAGCAAATTTACTATGTTTTCCGTAATTATTTGAAACGAGTATATTTGATTTCTTGTTTTTTTTTTATATCTTCTCTTGTTGCAAAATTGAGACGACTTGTCAAAAAACTCGTTCCTCGATTAAGATTTCGTTTCATCTCTTCTGGAGATGAGCTCAGATTAGTCAATGCATAATTATTCATTGAATGTATTTTCGTGTATGAACACAATATGAAATCGATGAGAACTTACGGTGTTGTCAGAGAGACTCGATATAAGCGCGAGAACAGGTATGCAGATTCTATAAACTGGTTTAGTTTAAATTGTCGAGTTAACGGGTGCTGAACGAGCATTCACGCGGCCGTAACTGACTTTGTTTCTTGCAAGATCTTGGGCAAACTGCACATTGTTATCTCTTCAGGATATATTATAATATTGAGGTCACAGTTTCCGTCTTTGACGCAGTCGTAATCGGAAGTCGTTGCGAGCCGTCGCGAGTTTCATCCTATAATCAGTTGATAATTCGAACAATTTTCGTACATCTTATTTATTTATTTTAAAGATTTGTATTGATTTAAAGATTGTAAAGATTCATATTTATTTTTTAAAAGAATTCAATTATTTTAAAAGATTTTCTCGATGATATACTCCAAATTCGAATCGAAAAGAAAAATTTTGTATTTATATATTATTTAAACTTAATATCCGAGTCCTCGCGATTTTATATTAATGTCGCGAAATTCAAACATTCCAAGTTTGTTCCAATTTAAATTTGATTGTCGCGCCTTCCGCGCGTTTCTCGGTCTTCGAATTATCTCGATCTGATAATTCGGGAGACGTACTGGCAGGCCAGCGCGACATAAACGAAATATCATCGCGGCGCGTAACGATCGCTCGAGAAAGACTTTATCTCGTGGCGGGGTGCGGACGGGGACGAGGATAAATTGTTGGTTGGTACACGCAGAATGGAGCGCGATAAAGTGATAAGGTATTTGAAAAACAGCTTTTCTACCGGTAAACATTTCGCGCGGTATGCGAGGGACGGACTCTCTTCTTCTTCGGGATTCGTTTCGCGGTGAAGATGACAATTGCTGGAAAAGTCAATTGCATCGCATCTCATCGCGCAAAGATTTATTACAAATTGTAACGAGCTCAAAAATAGCTGTATAAAAAAATTAATCTCGAGATCTCACTTGAACATAGAAATAATAAAAAAAAATATATAATATATAAAATATTAAAAATATATATAAAAAAAATATATAAAAATATTCCTTTATCTATTTATTCTAATACTTTTAGAGAGCTATACTTTATTAATTTTTTTGTCTGAATGAGAGATTAAACATCGCGTAAATTCCTTTTCTCGAATATCACGAGAAAGCAAAAAAAAGAGGTGCTCAAATATTTGTCTAAAATATCTTGGAATTCCATTTTTTAGATATGAGTAGATATATCTATATCTAATTTACATCTATATCTATATCTAGAAATATTTATATCTAAAAAAAATAATATTATATATAGATAGAGAGAAATTCCATATTTTTTTTATATAGATAAATATTCTACATTTATTCCCTAGAGATGAATAAAACTGTCACAGCTTTTTGTGATATTAAAAAAAATATATACAATAAATTTCTTTTTCATAAGCATCAAGCACATCGCGAATTTGTGTGATTCTTGCAGTACAAAATAAATGCAACATCCTATTGTGTGTGTAAATGAAAGAAAACATAATACCAGACTGACTTCGAAAGATATAAGTGTCATTTAATTGTCGCCAATCTATATCTGCTCTGTCTCCAATTTATATCTGCCAACTAATGCAGATATAAATTTCTTGCGATTATTATTGTTTGTTATCGACGATTATAATAAGCTTAACGACTGTCAATTTATTCAGCCTCTTTTGAAAATTATGTGCATAGCATAAGAAAATGCATAATATGAATATTGCGAATCGGACGAATTCGCTGATTTCGAATTATGACGAAACGCTGCGACAAATTTATCGTTATCACGGGTCGCTCGTAATTTTGCAGCTTGTTTGCGATGGGGTTATCAGAGAGTACACCAAAGGTATGCTCTTTCGCGATTCGGAAAAGAAAAATAGGATGTGTTTTTCGCGCGGTGGTTTCCCCGATTACATTTACGGCCATTGTGGGGATAATATCAAAGTATCGAATGTATCTGAATATATCGATATGTGCTCTAAACGCGATGGATATATACTCGCGTTTTTTTCTACGCGATTATCAATCATGTGCATATTGTTTTCTTGCGATAACGAATTATTATTTTCAATACTTTATTATCTTTTCAATTCCCGCGCGCGATAATTCACGACGGTGCAAAATAAAAATCGATATCGCCATAAAGTAGTCTTGCTAAACAATTTTACGACAATTAATATTCATTAATCTCTGATATAATTTACGCCGCGTGAAACGATAATGCTTCCGCAAACTTTCATAATTGACGAATTTGGTGATAATCGGATCTGGGATGCTGATTGATTACGTGATAAAATTGATGCTAATAATCTTCATTTTTTTTTTCTTGTTTTTCTCTTTTCACTCTCGATGCGCTCTGATAATTTCCACACTTCTATGGATGCCGTAAATTGGCTCCCTCCCCCCTCTTCCTCTCTCCTGTCGATCAAACTAATAAACATGATAAATTATTAATAGAACATACCATCTCTGAACTATTAGAATTAAGTCATGTTTTTCGAGAAAATCCATTAGATTTTTAAAGTATTTGCGGACTCCTCTCTTATCGCTTATCGTGACTCTCGAATCGATTGATTTCCAGAGATGCCTCATGGCAAACAGGTGTCTTGTTTGTCTATTTTATCGCACTCTCTTATGCACACACTCTCTCCCCCCCACCTCTCTCTCTTTCTCTCTCCGATCGTTCTTTCTTTTTTATCCTGCCTTTTTTTTACTCACATTCGCTCTTTACCGTGATATTGATACCATGTCCTGTCACGATGACCGATCGATTCTGTGGCTGGATCGCCCTGCATCTATCGCCCACGCATCCCCCGCGGTCGGTGAAATAGCGGAAAGTGGCGGAGATGTTAAACTGACATGTTCTCCATCCCCGTGGACTTTGCAAAATTACTTACGCGAAAATAAATAGATCACCGACGAATTCGCGTCAGGTAATTTATTTATTATTTTATATATTAATATATAATTATTTTATATATTAATATATTATAATTTATATATTTCCTCAAATAGTCGCGCCTACATTATTATAAATTTTCAAAAATATAAGTTTTTTGCTTTGTATTAACAAGAAATTATTCGCATTTGGTCCTAAATTTTTCGTTATTCGAGAGAATTAATTTTCGATATCAATCGCGTAATACATGTTTTTATTACACACGCAACGTGATATTACAATGTGGGGTCATAATATGAAGCTCCGAATTTCTTCACGCATTTTTTTTCAATGTTATTTTTGAAATGTATATCTTATTCGAGCACCGTCGAATCCTATCGTTCTCTCGCGATCATGCTTATGACTAATTTTTTATACGGTTAAGATTTTTTATGTTGTCAATTACGAGGCCGATAACGGTATTTCGATAATTCGTGGGTTTGTTCATCGTTAGATTGTTTGTTCATCGGGAGATTAAACACAGTGAAACTCGGAACGATATCTGCTGCTATTCGACACGTGCTGAAAATGATAACGTGATAACGCGCGATATTTGTCGGTCGCGACCTCGCGCAATTTTGCGCCGCGATGCATCATCACGTCGTCGTCAATTCGCCCCTTGCTGGTTCGAAATTTGCGTTGTGTTGAAATTGAAAAACGCAGGGGATGCTCGCCGAAAGAGAGAGAGAGAGAGAGAGCTAGAAGTCTCTTCCCTCCTTCCCGAAAATCGAGCCAATAACTCTGACGCTCGTCCTTCGAAAATTTGTGGAACGGGAAATCTATCGCGCGCGATATCACACATGTATATATACGTGCACACGTGTATGTGGGAATACACGTGCAAATCGACGGCAATAATACATGGCGACGCGATCGGCACCCGGCATTCAATACTCGAATAGAAATTCCTCGCGGGGCGAAATTGCTTTCGGGTCGATTCGCGCGAACGCGAACTCGGTCGTTTTTATATTCGCGCTTATTTCCCTATGGATAGTATCTTATCGACGAGCATTATCTACCTAAGCTACAATTCTCTCGCAGGCTCGTATATATAATATATCTGCTTATTGTGATTCGCAGCCTGAGGCGAGCGGCGATAATCGAGATTACGAGGCTTGTATCGTCGAAGCTTAACGGCCATAAATTAAATGATTTATTGCACGTAGCGCGGTGTGCATTTTAATTAGGCCGTAATTATATTGTATCATTATTCGACATTACCTGGCAACGCATCTGAAACGTTTCCATTGCGGGTTCCATTTCGCACAGAGATCAATTAGCGGAATATTTAGAATTGTGGCTCCTTTTCTGAGATTACGTAAAATTTTCGGAAATCCCTTTCAATGACACACGATTTAATGTTATACAATAGGTTTGTGAGAAATGTGTAAGAGAGAGAGAGAGAGAGAGAGATCACATTATGTGATAGAGAAACGCTTTTTAAAAGTGGCTTTTTTCAAGGTGGTATCGCGGGGTAAATCGACAGATAAGTTGATGAGAAAACAGGTTTGAAGATCTATCTATCGTGTAATTTCAGGCCGCGGGTAGGCACCAATGTAGCTACCTTATAAACCTGCAGAAGGGAGAGTTCCTTCTTCAGGGCGGTGACCCCTCGTGGCTCCAAGGCCTGAGATCGATCCCGGGGAAGCTGCAAGATCTCTATGAGATCAACAAGATCCTAGCTCATAGACCGTGGCTCCTGAACAAGTCGCACATAGAGGTAAGCGGTGGTAACTCTCGTATGAATATCTAATTTTATCCTCGACTCGTTAAATAAATTCGTTGAATCGTGCTCGAGAATATAAATAAAATATCGTTCGTTGCAATTTATTTTTGTAGAAATTGACTAAGGGCGACGATAATTGGTCCTTAGCCGAGGTCGTCCAAGCGATAGTCCTATTAGCTCACTTCCATTCGTTGTCGTCTTTCGTATTTTCCTGCGGGATTAACGAGGAATTGGATAACGTAACTGGCCATCATTACAAGGAGAACATACAGGACAATAGTAATAGCGTACCGCCCGCCAAAGATAAGTTATCCAGCAGTCCGAAGAAAATTCCCAACGGCGACGGCAAGACCGGTACGTTGCACTTTATCTACCTTACCTCACTATAGATGATATCGATCGTGTATACATACAATATATAAACGAGACAATTCAATTATTCGAAATTATGAATTGTTTGGTTTAACGCAGAAAATATGCCGTCACCGCCGTCGTCGCCGAGCATAGTCGGCGAGCAGGAGGTCGGCGTGGAGACCCTGATGGAACGTATGAAACGTCTCTCGGAAAAGTCCGAGTCCTATCAGATCACGCAGGAGGAGCTCTCCAAGAGATTCGAGACTGTCGAGACGCAGTCAGCCGAGCTGGCGGCGGCGCCGCAGAGGAGTATTAGCTCGGTCCTCGACTCGGATATCGGTCTATTCATCGAGGATCCTACCTTCATCTATCAGGATTTCGCTAAGGTAAGGTTTTACCACGCCGCTACCGAAAATAATCGCCAACCGGTGAGGATTCCCCACCCATAGATTTCTCGTGACGTGTCCCTTAATTGGACTCCTCCATCCATTTATGCGGATAACGTGTCACTATTATTCGCGACCCTCGTGTTATTCATTCCGACGATTATTCCGCGCGTTGTTTTGGCATGCCTAGCAAGTAGTGCGTAATCGATTAGAGCCGAAAGGATATTCCCAAGGTAGCGTGTGGCTCATCCATGAATATTTAAGTCGGCCGAGCTCTTGCTTCGCGCGCTCGCGCGAAGCTTACGGCGACGCTCGCGTAACAGCCATGAATATTTACCGCGCGACAACAACGTTGTGTATCAACTGACTCCGAGGTAGCCGTGCGAAGGCGGAGCCGACGATTATGCCATGCATTAATTATGCGCAAGTTATTAAAAAAAAAAAAAAAAAAAAAAAAAGTTGCTTCGCCGGACAATCCAGGTTATATATTTAGTTTCCTGCTTTTTTTTTCCTTCGGCATAATTTTTCATCTCTCGCGATCTTTCGACGGTACAATATTTTTTTTTTTTTTTTTCCATTTCTCGGCATCGTGCCTTCTCTTCTTAACGCGACTCTTTTATTCTTTCCTTCTAGCGCGGTCAGCTGAACGACATACCGACCTTTCGCGTCCAGGATTACTCTTGGGACGATCACGGTTATTCCCTGGTGAATCGTCTTTACAACGACGTCGGTAATCTCCTCGACGATAAATTCAAGACCGCGTACAATCTGACATACTACACCATGGGAACGCACAGTAAGGTCGATACGTCGCGCTTCAGACGGGCGATCTGGAACTATATACAGTGCATGTTCGGCATCAGGCACGACGATTACGATTACAATGAGGTGAATCAATTGCTCGAGCGTAGCCTGAAAACTTTCATCAAGAGCGCCGTTTGTTATCCGGAACGTGTCACCAAGAAGGATTACGATCGCGTCATGAGGGAGTTCAAGCACAGCGAAAAGGTAAGCGTAGATATATCTCGAATTAAGATATTTAAAAAAACATTAATCACTTGAGATTTTCTTCAAGTTTTAATTACAATGTTAATCGAAACGATACCAAAAATATTCGCTTCATTAAACAGAGATTGACTGTCTTAAATCTGAGATATTTATGGTAATGTAAATAGCATCGTTAACACGTAACGTATATCAAATCAATGTAAATGTCTTGTTTTTTATTTCAATGTTCAAGGTACATTAAAATTTTTATAAGAAAACAAGTGTTTGTAAGTAATAGAAGACTATTATATGAGCATTAGATTTTCTTTTTATCGATAACATGTTGTAATTTCATATCTCTTAGAAGAAGGAAATATTATCAGATATTTTAGTCATTTAAACTTTTTTTTCTCATGCCATGCTACCTAACTTTTGAATGACTTTGTCACTGAACAACACTTTAACCTGCGCGCGCTTGATTAAAATAATTTATTTAAAGAATAAAAAAAAAAGAAATCTTTTGTACAATATCCGTTTTGAAACTGAGCGATGATCTTATCAAAGTATATGCAATTCTACCGATAAAGTGGTCGCGATAAAGTTGCGTCTGTCACTTTAAATGTCAGATCTTGTAGAAATTTAAATAAACGGCGATTTATGTAAATAAGTTCAGAAGTTAAACGTGTTAAATACGAAGTATATAATTTACACAGTCCGGCTAAAAATAGCCTCCTTGCTACTCAGTTCTCGTGATAGTTGAGATTAGCTCGCACGAACCGTGCACTTAGAATTAGCCACTTCGCGTCTTTGATAAGGCTTTTAACATGATGAAACGAAAAAAAAAATATGTATATATATATACACAGGATGTCTAAATTCTGGAAAAATCGGGAAAACCGGGGATTGTCAGGGATTTTTTTTACCTTGCAAAATCCAGGAATTCTCATGGAATTTTATTGAGACTCAGAGAATTTTTTCAAAAATTATGTCTTTGATAATTTTATTGACGACCTCTTTTTAATATCAAGGTTTTATGAAAAGTTTCATAGAAATTATTCAATTTTTTAATAATATTTAAATAAATTAGTACTCCTTATGACGTTTACAATAAATTATTTTTTGTTTTATATTTTTATTTTATATTTTTGCATATATCTTTTAGATATAGTGATATATTCCACTTTGTTGTTGTCCAAATTAATTTTACGATTAATAAGTCAATATTAAATGCCAGAAAAACTGCATTCTTGGTAAATTTCTTTGTAATCGTATGAATAGAAAACATTAGAAAGCGCATACAATAAAGAAACTTATTCTTGCATAGGCAGTAACGATGAGACATTGCTAAATATCGTGTTTCTGTTCTGTTCTTTCCAGGTCCACGTGAACCTGATGATTCTAGAGGCTCGCATGCAAGCGGAATTGCTATACGCTCTTCGTGCCGTGATGCGATATATGACCTAAAGCGGAGTTTCGCGTCATCCCCTCGTCTATTTGCTGTCTGTCAGTTTGTCGATTTATTTTCTCGAGCCACTCTCCGCGCTATTCGGATTCCCGCACTCTGGGCAAGGCATGGAAGAAACGAGCGTGCGCGATATCATCGAGTCTCATATGGAACATCATACATAGAGATTCTTCAATCAGCGCTGAGGAAGGCGATAATGAAGAAGCGAGGAAGAAAGAAGAGACGAAGGAAAGGAAGAGATATGAATCGAGGAGGAAGGGAAGATGCAAGGAATCGCAATACTTGGCCGTTTAGCTGCGTTCTTCGCGTAAATCCATGGCGAATCCAACGCATCTTTGTTCCTCGAACGACTTACGAATACGTCGATCCCGCATGTTTCGGTTCCGTCTATTCGCGTAATAAAGTTAATATAGTTTGCGGCGAATATGTAGGATCGGCAGAGCGCTTTCTTCCGTACGTGTTTTTTTGGAGGAGATCAGAGAAGGGAACTAAGAGGAGAGAAAGAGATTGTGCGAACAGACAGAAAAAAAAAAGATAAGGCTGGGGATGACAAAGAGAGGAAAGATTATAATTTGTTTTGTACATAGACACTTGTATTTTTCTACGTTCGGCATCGTAGCAGACTGTTATTTGTGCGTTTTGTTTATGTTTCAGATCTGTTAAAAAAAAACCGTTTGCTCTCGCCTGTTAGTAGCTTTCGCGTCGCGCTTTAACTTTACATACATCGACACATTACACTTTTCACTGCGTTTATGTTTCGATCTTCTGCGCGATTCGCCAACAGGTTTCCGCGGATGATGAATCACGCATCATCACGACGCGTGCGTTACACGAGAAACAAATTTTAGCTCCGCGTGCGCGATTTCGTTTCTACTTTTGTGTCGGGTGATAACTCTTGTCGACAAGTGGAAAATTAATTGTAAGGCTAAATTAAGAAAATCTATTAACACTGAATCCGTCATCGCGATTTTGTCTCCGAGTTATCCCCCGTTCTCGTTGCACGCGCACGACAACGTCGCGAATTATTGTCGGAGAAATTGTCGAATTTTCACGAATTTGGACGGACGTGGTGGTGCGCGTCAACGAGATGGACCGAGAAAGAAATTGTCTCTTTTACGTTGTACATATATATACGATGCGTTTTATTTTCGTTTCATTTCGAGATGACTCCATCTCGTAAAAGCAAAAAAGAACGTGAAAGCTAACGTAAAACTGTATCTACTTACCATTCGTCATACGCATATGTCGAGCAAACCTTAGATTGTAGGACGATCCGCGACCGCGTGCAGCACACATATACACACACAGACATAAAACACACACACACACACACAAGTTCCGGTGCACGCACGCGATCGCGGAGAGAAGCAATGCCTATCGGCTGTGTTTATTTACCGAGGGATGACGCGCTCTATTGTCGAAATGCGTTTAGCCGAATGCGAGAAGCATCGCGAACCGCTTGCTTCCAATCATCCAAGGACGAGCTGTCTTTTCATCTTGAGATTAAGATACAGCGGATAAGATCGCTTTCCGAGGATCGGACATTGTTAGTTTCGTCGGCAATGGCAGGAGATTAAAGTCTCGATTGAAAGAGGCGGAACTTGAAGAGTGTTCATCGCCAAGCATGGAATGATAAGGATATCGATCTCGCTCGCGTATCGCGCGTATGCCGGCATCGAGTTCTGCACGAGAAGAAAATTCGGCTGCTATTTTGAATCGGAGAAAGATAAATCATTGTATTCGCGTTCTGTGCCGACGGCTCGTGATTCGAAGAAGGAGGGAGGAAGATGGCACGAAGGAAAGCGTGGATCGGGATTACTAGAATTGTGCGAACATTAACACTGTGAGAACTGACCGATCACGAAAAAAAAAAAACAATCTCCCGATATCATGCGCGCGCGCACGTTAAGTGTTTATCAACGAATTTTCATGCCTTCTAATAGCCTCCCTCCGTAGCCTCTAATATTAATACGCTATAGAGGAGAAAGAGAGAAAGAGAGAGAGTTTAATAGAGCGATGGGGGACGCAATGCACAATTGACGGAGCCTGTCCCTCCCTCGGCGATTAATTACGATCGTTGTGACAGCGGGGACACCGAACGAACGGTGTCAAAGTGTTGTGTGTGAGGAGGATCGAGGAGAGGCTGTTTAAACACAAATCAAATCCTTATAATAGATCGTTAAGCTACACACAAACACAACACATACACATGAAGAATGTGGCACAAACTATTACACGCGAATTATACGTGTTCTGTGATCGCATATATCTATATATATATATATGTATAACACACATACACACAAAGCAAGTGTATATGTATATGTATATATATATGTGAGATATATATATATATATGTATATGTATATGTATACATTTATATAGATACATATATACGCATATTTACGATTAACTTGAGGAGAGAAAGAGGTAGGGAGAGCCAGAGAAAGAGAGTGCGTGCGTAAGCAGAAGTTTGACGATTCTAATGTATATCGTTTGTAATTATGGTGTCTCTTTATTGTATAACTGTGCATGTGTGTGTGTGTTTGTATGCGCGGGCGCGCTCTAAATAATCGATCTACTCGCATGTATGTTCAACGATATCAGAATATCGGTACTTTGGAATAGAAATTTATTAAACGATTCTCTTTGATCTCGTTTGAACGAACAATAATAAGTGACGCATAGCGAGCAAAGACGCATACTAGAAATTGAAACTGGCGTAATTTCGGTGAATTGTGATAATTCGAACCCTGAGAAGGGCGCGAAATAACATTTTTATTAAAATATGTATAAATGCAAAATATATATTATTTTAATACATATATGTAAATATAAAGCTTAAAATTTTTAATAGAAAATAAAATTTTTATCTAATATATAATATACAAAGTAAATTCTCTCTACAAAATATCAGAATTTCGAAGTAATGTTATAAATATGCGCCGTTCAAAATTTTATGAAAATGTTCACAATCCCAAACACCTATTTTAATCAATTATCACGGATAAATATATGTGTATGTACGTATATATGTGCATACACATATTATGTATACATATACACGTTATATATATATATATATATGTATGTATATGTACATATACATATATGTTATATACATACAATATATGTATAGAGAGAGAGAGAGAGAGAGAAATAATTTTCATGTCTGTAAATTTAGATTTTCCGATATTACACCGGTTCCGATACTCGATCATAGTTATCTAGTCTATCGAAAACGATATCGAATAACATATTTTATCCGGCATCCGGAGGCGAATTCGTTCCGGCGATGCGTAATCGCGTTCCAAAGTACCAGTCCGCATACGGAGACATGCACGCACACACGCGCACGGTCCGTCGTCCGAATGATGCGGAACAAAACATGAATAACAACAGCGAGAGACCTTTCGACCAACAAAGAGAACGACGCGTTTTCTTGTTTCCTTAGACGACGTCTCTACATATCACTCCGAGAATTTAAGGTAGAAAAAGAAAAACGCGTCTCGCGCGATCGCGCTTTTAGAGCTCGCCTCGCTAGAGAGCGGAATAGCCGAATCGGCAGAACCAATAACTTTTTGGCGATCGAACTTTTTCTCTCATTGCTTTATGTCTTGTCGTTGTTCGTGCAATGGCAGCCGGGGGGGAAGGAAGGAAGGAACGATTTTGCGATCCGACACGGCGAACACTCGCAGTTTTTGTCGTGTGAACGACAATATTTTCAGGTTTTTTCTGTCCCTTCTCGTTTTTTTTTTTTTCCTTTTTAAATTATTTTTCGGTCTCCGCTTCGAAACTCTCTTTCTCTTCTCCGCTCCCCCTTATATATATATATATTCTATTTATCTATCTCTTCCTCTCCCTTTTGTTCTCCCGACAATTTACGAAGTTGTCGATCGCGATCGATGAATTTAGAAAAAATTCCGGACATTTTTTTTTTTTTTTTTGCAAGGATACGTACGTTGATATCAAATTCTCAAAAATCAAAATCGATCATTGGATTTTATAGTAGATTATTTTTTAATCAAACTCGCGTCGTGCGAGTGTCCGCGAAGTTGAAACCAAAGAGATGTACTAAGGGGAGTATTGTTGCGATTATCCGAATTTCAATAGTACGTATCAGTCTATGAATTATAATATTTACGCAAGATGTGTTGGCACACATAAGTTCAGAAGAAGAACGTATACTCCACTTTGTACTAATCGTAAATATTCGATACATTTTACTCACGAATATTTTATACGATTACTTTATGTCCGAATTATTTAGGAACAAAATTCTTCGCGCGTTTAGTTTATAAGTATCACGATTTCTCTCCGACACAATGGTTTTACGTAACTCCGATCCTTTTTTTTTCTTTTTTTTTTAAATTTCGTTTTAGGTGACTAATAATATAGGTTTCGATGTGTATGTATTTTCGGCGCGTTATGCAATCACAGATGAGTGAATGTTTATTAATTACCATAATAATCACGTTTATTTAGGGTAATTATGTCGCGGCTTCGAGAGTTATTTCAACTCTTCAAATTTTATATAAAAATAATAATAATATACGCGGATGTGTATTTTCAATACATCCGGATTCTGTAAGAAAAGATAAGATTTTATATAGAATTTTATTTATTTAACATGTTTTGAAAAAAAAAAAAAAAAAAACACGATGCGACACGAGTCCTACGAGATCGTAGTCGAATTTTTTTCGTTCTTTCTCTCTCTTTTCCCTTCTTTCTTCTCTCTCTTGAATCAGTTTCTCTCTCTCTGTCTCTCACGTTTTTTTATTTATATCTTTTGCATTATTTATATTCTACATTATTGCTCGAGTATAGTTGAACGTCTTTTGAATCTTTAATCTATCTTTTCAACTATATCTTTTTCCTTCGCTAATTTTCGTCATTATTCGCACTGTTTATTTTATATGATCAGCGAAAGAGAGACTTCACAGTAAGTTTGTCGACGTAGGTAAGAGCAATAAACGGATTGCAACAGGTGTTCGCGATAACCATGCGCGCAGATTGATCTCATAATGTAGTAATTGCGAAAGATAGAGAAAGAGAAAGAGAGTTAGAAGGGGAGACAAGAAGAGAAACTAGAAATACGCGTGAGGCTTGTAGAGGGAGAAAGAAAATCGTCGTTGTAACGAGAGGAGAACGTTATAACCATTACGGACAGCGTTCTGCTCCATATCTTTTTTTTCATTGTTCTTTTCTTTTGTATTTTAAACGCGAGAAATTCTCGTTGAATTCACTCGTGAATGCCGCTGTAGCGAATCACACACATTGCGGCGGATCATAATTTCGCGATAATTCTAAGAAGAGTAATACGATACGAGAGAAGGAGAGAAACAGAGAGTGAGAGAGAGAGAGAGAGGGGTGGAGGGATGTAAAAAAGATGTAGAAGAAATCGAGATTTTGATGTAATAGCGATTAAGTCGTGCGTGCCGTAAATAGGCGAGCGTTTTTGCAGCGGGATACGATCAAATATCGAACATCGAGATCATCTGATTTTCACACATAGCGAAATATAAAATCATCAGCAAGAAGCGTGAAGGATATTTCACGTCATTACATTACCTTTCAAATAGATTGAAAGTCTCTTAAATGCATTTTAGATGTTTGTGTCTATGTAAATCCTTTTATCAGAAAAAAAAGCAGAAGGATCTCCGATCGTGTCTGATCGTAGCCCTACTTTTATCAACTTCTCTGTTTCTCTCGTGGACACGCGAGGCTAGGGCGTGTCGAGTTGATGCCTCGGTAAAGTATATATACTGAGAATATTGGAGGTGGACGAGCACAGAGAAGGAGAGAAAGTGAACAGGGAAAGAAGCGAGAGAAGGTGTGCGCGGTGTGGAGTAAAGCATTTAAAAAAAAGTAAAAAAAAAATAAAAATAAATTTTCATGTACATATAGACATTGAACCTATTCTAAGCTCGTCGTCCACAGTCGTCTCGAATGCGTTTTCAAGAGAGAAGGAAAAAGAAAAAGAAAAATAAAGAGATTGAGAGAGAAAGAAAATGGGAGAAAAAGCGTGAGAGGAAGGGAGAGAGAGTGTGTGTGTGTGTGTGTGTATGTATGTGAGAGAGAAAGAGAGAGTGAGAGTGTGTGTGAGAGAGAAAGAGTGTGTATATATGAGAGAGAGAAAGAGTGTGTGTGTGTGTGAGAAAGAGAGAGAGAGAGAGGGAGAGGGAGAGAGAGAGAGAGAGAGAGAAAGGGAGAGTGAGAGAAAATGCACGAGTCGTGCAAAGCCGAGTGTCCACCTCCGAAAGTCACAAAAAGCATATTAAAAATAGTACATGCCACCGTATCGGGAATGATTGTGTGATAATTACAAGTGATTTGACCAGACCCCCCTTCCCCGATTATTAAGCGGATTACTATCACCGAGGTTTTTTTTTTTTTTTTTTTTTTTTTTAATTGTGCATCACTTGAGTAATCGGATGTAGAGCGATGAAGGGAGGAAAAAGTTTTCTTTTTTCTCGTTTTTTGCTCTCTAGATTTAAAATCCTCGAATTATATATATATATATATATATAAGTATATATACGCAAGAGAGAGAAACATCCTTTTTGATAGTAATTCGCTGATTGCATCGACGGAGAAAGAGATTTCGAAAGACATTTGGATCACAGAGAGAGAGAGAGAGAGAGAAGGAATTTCTCGCGAAGCTCGCTATAACATCTCGGTCATGTTGATTCGATTAAGCGTCGCGGTCGTAGCCTAATCTTATCATGGACCGACACGAGCTCGCGCGACGAACCTCCCTTCCGAAGGAGGTTCTTCGCTTAGGAATTCCGCGCGGAATTTCAGTTCCCGCGTAATCTGCGTATTGTCCGGCGATAAAAGCCGATTTCGTTGTATATCGTGCGTGAATATTTCGAGCGATCGCCGCCGTAAGCGCGGCTTCCCGGGGGGGGTCGTATGTGATGTGATTTCTTTTATATCATAACGAATAATGAACACTAAGAAATATTATAGTTTCATATAAGCGATATGTTATTTGTCATTTATTTTATCCCTTAATAAATGATGTTATATAAAAAAGACAATCTCTCTCGTTGGCTGTTCTTCTGTATTTTGCGTCTCCCAAAATTTAAGAACGATTCCTCCGAGACAACTTCGTTTATTTTGGACAACCTTAATCTTAGTTTGGCTTTTAAATTAAACCAGATTCGATTTAAAATTATATATTCATGGTATCTTTTTTTACTAATTTTTTTTATACATTTTTTCTACTAACTTTTATTTGCCGACTACAGTTTAATGAGGATTAGATTTAGAAAGAGGAGGGACAGTGATGAATTCTCTTATCTTACATTTATTCGCCGACTATCAGCATTGTTACAGCACACGTTACATGACACCAAACATCTACGTTGTACTCGATTAGTACTAATGATTACTCACTCGCATAACTCACTTTTGCAAAATATTCCCATTACGAATTTGATTGCTCTGCTTTTTATCCGCGGCGATATTTACAGAATACTTCGCAAGTACCTTACACTTTAGGCAGCCTCTGATAGGGAAAGAGAGAAAGAAAGAGATAGAGAGAGAGAACGCATTTTTACAGGGCGTGTTTAAACATCGTTCCGAATCGTGTAGATCGAACATTAGATCTCGTGCGAGATTAGCACGAACGTGCTCGATGACAGAGATATCGATGATCGCCATCGCGGATATATTAGATGATTTAGTTCTCTAAACGTAGGACGGAAGGATTGTTCATCGTCTATCGTTATAGATTTAGCGTACTCTACTCTCTTAATGGAACTTGATATCGTATCGGTTGAAGTAGAATTGAGGATCTAGTGCCTGATCGATTGCTATCTCGCAAATGCTCGCTTCTTGTAATAATTGAAGACTCGACATAAAAAAGACCGTATACGCTGAAGACAAAAAATCGGATGGGAAAAAGCACATTTTCGCCGGATAATTTTCACTTCGAGATGAGAAAAAGAACATAGAAGAAGAGGAGAAAAGCTCTCCTTTTTTCTGTACATCCTAAAATTTTTCGCAGATTATACTTAAATTCTTTTACTTAAATCCAGGATCTCGATACACATGAGAACTTGAAAACGTAATTTTGAGACTAAAACGTTTACAGTCCATTTACGTAAAATGTTCAGTTATTTGTAACACGTTAAAACTCGCTGTCAAACAGCATTAATTTTTTAACTCTGATTGCATCACGTCAAGAAAAATTTCCTTTGACTAGATCAAGAATTAATATGTATATGTGAGTTGGACTTAATTTTTCAATTTAGAATTTTTTCGATATTCCTCTGTCGTGTGTGTATTTCGTGTATATCTTGTCTCAGAATAATTATATTCGTTTCGTGGATTGATTAATCGTACAAAATTTGCGGCCGAGGAAGAAATCACTTTATATAGAGCTGTTACATTACTTTATCAATTAGATCAGAGTATCGTGTCGATTTTTCGACGGACTTATCAAATGTGTGCGAAAAAGCGACGCACGTCGGTTTACAAAAAGCGTTTAAGCTCTGTTCGTAATCGCGAACGTCGGAAACGCGACGAACGCTTTTTTATTAAATATTGTGCAAAATTGTCTGAACTTTTGCCGAATACATTTTCTCGGCAGGAGAAACTCTATCAATAAATCGATCGTAACTGCTCTTTGCGACGCGCGCGTGTGTGATACGCTTTGTACTTATTTCTGGTTAACGATTAATGTCATCGTGGTTCGTCTTGCTGAAGACGACCCTCTAATTGCCGTCATAGTCATGCGGCGGTGCGTGATGATGCATGTGGATGTGTGGAGGCAGTTCGACTACAGGTACAGCCAGGCTGCTTCTCTGTAACATGGATTATATAATAGTTACATGGATATCAACGTCGCAGCAGTTGCCTGTGTAAAATTTTCGGAAATTCGAGAATTTTAAATAACACATATCCATGTCCCTCTTTTTTAATCGTAATTTAACAAATGACTATTTTTATTTTTTATTACTTAATTATTATATCGTGCTTAATACAATTTAATTTAGCATGTTTAATTCTTTTAGTCTTTATTAATTATTTATTAACGATTTTGGAATTCATGATTTTTGTGGGTTCTGGAATTCTCTAAATTAGAAACCAAAATGTTCACTTTTCATAATTTACAGTAAATATAATATAAAATATAATTTTTTTTTAACACCTTTGACACGTTTTAACACGTTGTATAATACGTTTCTAACGTTAAATTTAATAAATTACGTTGATCTTTTAATCACACATTAATAAAATCTCTATCTTGCAATATTGCGCGAATTTTTTCCCAGAAAGAATGGTGGTATTATAAATTCTGTGTCCGTTCTGACGAAAAGTAAATCCGCTCATCAGATACACGTTAATTAAAGAACATTTGAATACAATTATGAGCTTAATGAACATGGGAATATAGAAGCTCGGTGAATATAAAATATAATTGAATAACGATATAACGAGGAGGATTGACTTCTCTCATGGATAAAGCTGTGATAATGCGATATAAAGTCGGTCTCGAATATAAAAGATAGGAATATTAATTTGACCAAAAGAGAAAATGTTCACAGAAATATATGATTACTAGAATCTTTTATAAAAAAAGAACATGCTAGATAATTATATTTCGTATATATTGTATTATATTTTCATTGCACGATAAATTTTCACGAAGCGTATGCAAATTAATTCTAGCGTAACGAATAAATATTCCAGAAAAAGACATTTTTTATGCTTTTATATAAAAAAAAGACATGGATATGTATTATAATATTACGTAAAATTTTCGAATTTCCGAAAATTTTATACATATTTTTCATTTTTATATTCTATTTTTATTTATATGTAAGACAAATATATTATTTTATTACGTATCGTTAATTGATTTGTATTTATGTTGGCATTTCGCCAAAAAAAAAGGCATCAGCTGATAGATTAATAATCAACAACCAAAACAAGGAGCTTATTACCTGGGATCTCATCCCGTTTATGGGGGTAGCAGTGGGATTGTCCGGCGGGTAGCCGATCACGTGCGTGGAGCATTTGTCGCAAGTACGTTGTCGTCGAGAGGACGCGTGACAACGTAAGGCACGACAGAGCTCGCGTGCCACCTCCGAGCAGAGTGATTCTTGCTGTTGATTCGATTGTTGTTGCTGTTGATGTTGATGTTGCTGCTGGCACTGTTGTTGCTGCTGCTGCTGCTGTTGTTGCACGGCCTGAGAAATTCCCTGAAGGGAGCCGGAAGTAGGCGTCGAAGGAATCGGTGGCCTTTGCTATATCAGCAGCCCACAACGACAAATTAGTCGCGCATGTTATTGATTATTAAAGATTATTAAAGATAATCTCGTAAGAAGCACAATGAGATCTATTATGATGTAAAAGGATGTTTTAGAATTAGCGACAAGTGAATAAATAATATTATTTCTCATTGGAATATATATTTTTCGAGCTATAAACCGCATTGAGATACAAGCAAAAATAAATAATTAATCATTGTCCAATTTCAAGTGGACTTTAATATAACAGAATTATATAATCTGAATCTTATATAATTATAGATCAACAATATTAAATCTTTGAAATTTTTGAAGAATACGTTGATCTCCTTTCAACGTGTTCCGTTAACAGAAAGCTAATTTTCACTTTTCGCTAATTCATTCCGCATCTTGTGTCATGACGCGCGAACAGAAAACTATTAGCGATATATTTTTGCAGCACATATATATTTACTAGTTGAAAAAAATAAATGTAAAAAAAAAATATTAGAAAAATATCTTAGGAACGCGGACTCCTGTGTGCTGAAGCAAGCGGATTCGTAAAAAGTTTTCGCAATGTCAGAACGGACCTTTCTTCGCAACTGAGTTTGGGGGCGAGTTGCAGTCGAGCGGCATGCTTCAATGGACGATGAGCTCATGCTGATACGGTATCCACGGCGTAGCGATGAAACAAAGTTCAGAGAACGTCATGCAATGCATACGTACGGGATTCATGCACATCTCTCAACCCTTCAGTTCAATCAGATCAATCGTTCGCTCGGATAGATACGATATCGTTGAAAACGCAACTTCTGCTTCGCCTCTCATCGCTACTTGATTCACTTTTACTCGACAAGATTTTGCAGCATTCTCTTCGCTAATTAATTTTAATAATTACAATAGCGCAACGTAGAAAAAAGTAGCTTGAGAGTTAAGCTCAAACGAGCATCTACGTCGAGAATTTGGATCGTGAATAGAGTCGTGCAACTGCGAACGTGCTGACGACGATTTATCGAAACGTATTTTAGCGTTGATTTTCGGGGTCGATGCACTCACCCGTTCCGCCGGTGCATTCCTTCTGGAATTGTAGCAGAACTCGAAGATCGCTATGAGCACGGCGAATGCCAAGCCGCACAGTAAGACCACGAAGATTCCCCCTAAGCAGAAACAAAACGTGATTCTTGAATAAATGAGCATGAGACGTCGATAGGAAATTTTGACAGGGAAGTAAATGCTTCGATACGTGAATGTAATCAAATAATTAAGGTAATTGTATCGCAATAGGCACTTTCTTACGATATTTCTAAAATTTTGAGCAATTATTATTTAAAGTAATTATTATTATTTAATTGACCACATAGAACAGGAGATTAATGGCTTTTGAATTTTGGATTTTATACGCTGCACGGTTCGTAATAGGATGTGTCAACTCTGACACTTTCGCCTATAAAAAAAAACCGCTTCTTACGATTTTAATGAAGAACGATTTTAAAATAAAGGAATATCTACCAAAACATCTCCAAAAATTTTTAAAGCCGTTCCCCATCTAAATTTAAAGATATTACTAAATAAAGGATGAACGATTTTGCTATGTCTGATGTTGGAAGGAATAAATTCATAATGAGTTGACACCGCATTGTTATAACGCTCTAGAAGTTATATAATATATAATACTAATATATTATATAATATCAAGTTACATATTATATAATACTAACGCGAGCAACCTTGCCAGATTGGCAATATCGTACAGAATAGGTTGATAATAGTACAAGCTCAGTCAAATGTTTTAGACAAATAAATAGAGTTTTCCGTTCATCGCACCGTATGTAGTGACCATTATTTTTGACTAATACTATCGCGATACACAACTACCTTAAATAATTTGATAAAATCTGCACGCGCTTGAATCATTGAATAATCTATTAGTGTGCGTGAGTGTTATATATATACAATTAAATTTGAATATTTACTTGAAAGATTTAACAGTCTGACAGTCATTTTCATAAGAATGATAAGATAACGAGGATAATACAAAGAATGTCCGCGAATGGTAACGAGGCATTTCTGATTTATGACCTTATGACGGAAAACTCATGGCGCGTATAATTTAGATCTTATGCGCTATTCTGGGAGAAAAGTGCTCACCTATGTTGTCGACGCCTAGAGAGTTGGCTTTACTCTCCTTTCCCTTTTCCGTCCTCATGCAAGTATCCCCGGGACTCTTCCACCATTTGTCATACAGCATCTGAATTTCACCTTTCTCTTGCAAATCCAGAATTGCCAGAGATATCTTGTCTCGCCATGGTGAGCCTGAACATTTTCCAAAGAATAAAAAAAAAGCGGAGCTTTTTGAGAATTAAAACGTCGTTACGGTAGATGCGACGAAATATACAATTTTACATTTATTTTAAATTTATTTTAAAAGGAATTGGAAATTATATTTTGCACATCTCATATGTGCATATGAGACAGTCAATATAATATCGATACAGCGCATATAATATCAAGCAAAGTTTTTGCAAAATAGAATAAATGTTGGAGGATCACTTCAAAATTGAGATAAAATCATTCGCAAATATTGTTTTAATTAAAAATTGTTTTAAATTTGTTGATCGTATATTGTTTTTAAAAAAATATCGAGATTTACTTTACAATTTAATTAAAACAAAATTAAAATGCCGTTCGATAAACTTATGAATTACAGCGTAAAACATATCTTTTTACAATTTTTTATAAAAATGCAATACACACACACACACACACACACACACACACACACACATACGCATAAACTTACCCATGGGTGTAGCGATTCCATATCCTTTAGTGTCCAAAAGACCGCCGATTTGTGTGAGATTACAATCTCTTTGGACGATGTAATCCAGCATGGTCGACTCCATCAGAAAGGCATAATCACCTTGAAGAACCCGTTGGATACCCTCTTCATAAGTTGGCACGAATACCGACGGCTTCTTGTTTTCCATAAATCGCCACATTTTCTTGTACGTCTCGATCATCGAGTCCTTGACCGAAATTGCAGAAGTACAGAAAAAATCAGATTCCATTATCATATATATTGATCGTATATTATTTTATAATTTAGGTTCCTGATCCCTTACTAAAATGATGACAACAACAAAAGTAAAAAATTATGTAATTTCTTTTCTTGCATTATCCGTCGAAGTAAATTATTTTTTTTACATTCTGGCATTTGATAGTATAGATTGGTAAAACATACTGTGAAGACTTTTTTCGATTCACAAATTAATAAATTAATAAATAATCGTAAATCTTGATCAACGGTCATAAAGTCTTCATTTTCGTTGGAAACGTAAAAGACGTAAAAAAGGTAGATTGAGTTATATGTGCAATGTAGGATAATAAAAAAGAGAGATTTTGATATATTTTAAATCCATTCTAACGAACACGAGTGTGAGTATATGAAAAAAAATGTATTTTGTCATATTTCGCAAAAAAAAATTTTGCATAATTTCTCTCTCTTTCGATGTCATAATTCGATACAGTCGCAGTAAAAGAAAAAAGAAGTTTTATAACCGTCTTACAACGAAAGTTTCCGCAAACGCGGCGTAAATGGAAACAAATGTCATAATAATTGCAGAAAAATTACTCTTGCATCGATCGCGTGCGCTCTATTGCGCAATAATTGTTCAATTAACGGGCCATAAACTTGATACAAACTCGCAAGAATATTAATATTATATTATATAATATTATATTTATAATATAAAAATATTAAAAAAACTATGTTCTTCAATAACTCAAGAGTTATTGAAAAGCTTATTTATATATAAATAAATCTCACTCTATATAATATTATATTATATAATATTATATAATGCAGAGTGGAATTTATCTATATATAAATAAGCTTTTAATTTTCAATAACTCTTGCGTTATTGACAAACATAGTTTATTAATATTTTTTAAATATTTATAGGATGATGTGCGCGCGGAGGAGTTTACATTTTGCAGGTTGACAATATTGCACAGATGCCAGTGCTAATATTATGACACTATCTACTCCGCGAATAAATAGGCAAAAAAATAATAATTACCCTGAAGAAAGTCATTGTGCTTCCGCTCTCGAGAGTCCCGTACGCAATATCCGTTTGGCTAGCAAGATCTTCGGAGTTCTCTATCGGCGTAATCATCCTTTCCACCGTGAGGAAAGCCGCCAGATTCGCAGTGTACGACGAGATGATGATCAACGTGAAGAACCACCATATGCCACCCACGATACGCGTGCTCGTAGCCTGATAAAGCGATCGCTTTATGAAAATGCGCCGAATTGCGAAAAGCGCGCATTAATTTGGTCCAGAATCGTTAATTTTGTATTAATGTTTGCCAATCGTCAAACAATGGTAGGCATCGAAATAATATTGATCGATGTTATAGTATCGCAATATTGTCTCGCAATACAGTGTCTTTGTAACAGCGTCTTTAAATTTGCATTAACGTTAATTTCTCATTAACGCTGAAAAGCCAATATCCTCATCCCTTCTACGTCTTCCAGTCGTTCCAGGGATTAGTATTTCACTTTGTTAAATAGTGTTAAATAGTGTTCGAAAACTAATTCAAAAGCTAAAGTCTGCAATAGAAAACGGGAGGATTCCTTTAATAGAAACGCTCGTGTTCTTTGTTTAGAAAATTGCAAAATGTTGGGGAATATAAATACCTGAATTTTCTCTGATTCAAATCCCGCGTCTTATTGTATTAGGTACAAATAATGTATGTATTTTTCAAAAATATACTCTGTCTGTTCCGAGCAACGAGCACATCTTTCGCATATCGCAACAAGAAACGTCCGTCGTCGCGAAAGAATCTGACAGTATCAAATAGATAATCACACCAAATAGAGGTAATGCGCGCAATTAGGATAGCAATTTAGTTGATAATTATTGTTAGTGACATACATAATGTCACGTAAATTAATCAGGAAGTATAAACATTTTAAGATTGCGCGTATTGTTTCGCTCAGTAACATGAAACGATATCCAACTATGCGAATGTAGGTCATATAACGATCTATTAACGTATAAATGAAAACAGCGGTGATGAGTTTGTTTGCGAAGATAATTATCATGTTGATTAATATGACGTAGTAATGTTAATGACGATATAACGATGTCTTTACAATTTTCCGTACGTAATGCTAAAAAAGGAAATTACTATACGTAGTTTCATGGTATACGGTTTTTCTTTTTTTTTTTTACGTCACTCGTATTTTTTATGCTTACGATACTCGAACGGAGAATCATTGGGAGCGCAAACCTTGGGATTTAAATCGCTGCCCTGCTGCATGAGGGTCCCGATGGTGAACCAGAAGCTGTTCGATAAGGAGAACTGATTCTCGACAATTTCCGGTCCGGCGTGACACGGATGCGGATTGTTCCACTCGTAAGGACTGAACCGCGCCACGACGAACATCGTCACCGAAACCAGAACGTACGCCGCTAGAACGTACAGCCAGATCTCGATCGCTAATGGATTCATAAAGGAGAAGAGTCGCGCCTGATGTCTGGTCGGTACCTGCAAGGAATTGTTACATCGTCGGACGCTCGTCTTATAAAAACTAGAGGTATGAATATCTTAGAGAAAAATATCCATTCCTTTACATGCAAAATATACATCATGTTCTCACGTGTAAATTAATTTTTATAAATTAATTTTTTAATAATATTTATATTTATATATTAATGTTGATTTTTATTTTAATATTAATTTTTAATAATATCGATATCAAAATATAAAATCTGTACACCTGTATATCGTTCACAATGTTTTGTATGTATAAGAATTAATAATTAAGTAACTGTATAACGAAGTCTGAAAATTTGCTATTTTATTTTAATGATAAGTATTGTACTTCATTATTGTGTACGTAAAAGAGAGAATAAATTTAATATAGCTTAATTAATACCTATATTGGAGAGATATGTGTACTGATGATAAACAGAAAAATTTTGCACGGGTGGTTTAACAACTCTTAATTAAGTTTAACGATTCTTTTTTTAATTAGCGTTGAGCATACAATATTGATTATTGTGCTTAATATAATAATGCGAAATTTGCTTTGCCCGTATTGGAATTTTTATTTAATTATACTTTTGTTGAGATTTTATATTTAATTATGTGTGTTTTCATACATTTGACTATTCCATAATTCCAAATATTTCGCAGAATTTTTTACGAACTATTAATGCATAATATTATATAAAATAATTTACATATCAAGTACAAATTTAACAAATTTATTTATATCCGTCACAAATGTTGCGGATTTAGAAAACTAAACGATAAAACAGAAAAAAATATAAAGAGAAGTGATGTAGAAAAAGAATACAAAAATATATACACAGTATATGTGCAAAAATAAAATAAATAGGAAAAGTTTATTGGACGCCTCTATTGGAGTAGCGAGCTATTTGTTCAATAAATTTACATCAATTAATATCGATCCAATGATTTTTTATTCATAGTGTATCGGCGGATGCTATGTAAGTGCCCAGCTGTGGATCTTTTTTTGCTGCCAGCGATAACATTTGTGCGAGCGGAATTAGCTGATGCAAAATTTAACGTTCGCTCTTGCTAGCGGATATTGATTCCGAGGAAAAAAAAAAACACTCGAGCAAAAAATACCGTCGCTATTATCTATTGACAACGAAGAGATATAAATAGATCATTTTGGATCTGTAAAACTATCGAATCCGCATATTCGAAGAATTCATAATAATAGATCGGTTTATCTCATATTTGAGATAATTGTAGCATATAATAAGATGATAATTGTAACGTACGTGTGGAGTTGTAATGGATAGGTGACAGGATGATTAAAGGTTGCTTTGAGAACACGGGAAACGGTTAATGGCTGCTACATTAATTGCAATTAAATGATCGCCTTACATTAATTAGAAGGCGCGCTCGCGCCTGTCGACGTCGATTGGTGCAATCAACGAAAAGAGACTCAGGCTTCTTCTCTCCCTCTCTCTCTCTCTCTCTCTCTCTCTCTCTCTCTCTCTCTCTCTCTCTCTCTCTCTCTATCTCTCGTGTTTGCCGGAGGAAAATTCCACTCAGGCGGAAACGAGCCTTCAGTTCGCATTGGAAAGCAAGCTATCGTCATCAGCGCGGTGAAGAAGCTTCCGTCGTTTTAATCAATTTATGAGAAGTCCACTTACCGGCTTTTTCACACCCCACCATTTTGGTGAAAATGTAATTGTAATGAGTTATCTTCACGTTATCGCAAGATAACTAACTAGTTCGACCGATTTCCATAATTATTTGATAAACAGTTGCTTTATTCTTTTTGTAATCGGATATCGAGAGAATATCATAATTTAATAAACGAGAGAATATCATATATTTTACCTAATATTTATTTTATTATAATGTCGATCTCTCGATAAGATATACTTGTGAGTAAGAAAGACACTGTGTCAAGTGTAATGCATAGTCTCTAATTAATTCTACAGTGATTCGCGATGGAAGATTATCACGTCACTGTCGCCTGACTAGGTAATAGTAATTGGCTTAATTATCTTCATCAAGCAATTGACTTGTGTCGTCGGGAGCTGAGATGAACAATTTCATTTGGGCATCATTGTCTAGAAGATCTTCAAGACAATATATGCAATTACCTTCCCCTTTCCCTTCCCCTCCCACCCTCTTGTATCTACTCCCATTATCGTAATTACCTATGTAACAATGTGTAACAGTCAAAAGGATTAGAGGATATGAGAAAGGATTACAACATAAAAATAATAATAAACAACTCAGGCTGGATAGATAATATCCGGAAGAAAAACGACAAGGGATAAATTTTTTACTCAAGTATGTATGTACATATTAATTAATTTTATTGATTTTTCATAAAGAAATTGCGCTTCCTTTTCCTTTTATATATTTAGTTATTTAAAACACAATTACTCTAATAGAGTTCAATAGTTCTTTATTAATATAGCGGTTCCGATAAGATGGCAAAAATGACTCGATATATAGATATATCGTGGAAGGAAATTGTACTTATATCTTATAGCGGATCGAGAGCGAGATAAAAAATTCGCAAAGGCGAAGAAAGAAAATTTTACAATGGCGCGGTGAGAGATCGAGAGAACTGGCCGTAAATTTCCTCGGTCCAAATGTCCGATCAAGGTTTTCCGCGGAAAACTGAGAAATTAGAGATGAACCGAGACGGAGTGCGACACATGGTGGGACGAGGCGATCTCGTCGTCGCGCAAAATTTTATTACAAAAGCTCGAGAAATTAACTTCTCCATCGGTATCGTTCCGCCTGTCCGCCCGCTCCCGCGATCCTACTCGGCGCAATACCATTATTAACTTCGGAGTAAGCGAATCCCACCGTCGCTCGTTACGGTATAAAGTGCAGCTGCCCGAGAGAAGTTAACTCCGTAGATCCCAGCATCTCGAATTATTTAGCGCGAGTCGAAACTTCAGGGGGAGGGAGAGGGTATTCCTGCAATGTCGTTCGAATCGATCGCGGGTGGAATCCGCGAGTCGGAAGAAATTCCCTGCGGGACATTGTGAGAATAATTAAAGCTTCAAGCGGATAAGACAGAATCGTGAGAAGGGACAATCGGAGTTGGATATAGGAAGAGAAAGAAAGAGAGAGAGAGAGAGAAAACGACTGATGAGAAAACGGCTCGTCGAACAAATATTGAATTAACCGGTTCGCTAATTCGACGCATAAGCCGATCGATGATACATTCCGATTATTAAATCATCTACGCGCCATCACTTGCGAGAGCGGTTCTAATTAGTCTGGTTCCCGGTTCTACAGTTCCACGTGCTGCTCGCATTATATAAGCGAGAACGCATATGTGCACATGTGCTGATGCGCGCGAATGCATCGCCAGACGCCAAGATTACTATGATATTACTATGATAGTGTGCGCGATCTTATAACCGAAACAAAGAGTTATAACTATATTCAATTTGTCAGAGTTGTACCTCTTTCAGGATAACTCTTTTTGTCCTCGTGTATAACACATGCATATTTTTTAAATTATTAATTGAAGTAATTTAAATAACCAAATTAGTTTGTTACTCTTTTTCAAGAACGAATTGCAATCTACAAAAATTTGTAGGACTGATTAATACGTAATAAAATAATATATATATATATATATATGTAAATATATTTTAAATAAATTATTTGACAATTTTATGAAACGATATAGCATACATTTTAATTAATATCTCCACATTTGATTAGCAATCATTATTGTAAGTTCTTTCCAAGTGTTATTTAAATAATAACTTTTATGCATATTGTAGAATTGTTTAAACGTAAATATAAACATAAACCTAAACATAACATATAAATATATATCTGGTTTCCATTTGGAAAATATTCGTGAATAATGTGCGATATGTAAAATAGATGTTGAGCCAGAGCACATATAATCAGTTACTACTACTTTGTGTATAATTAATAATTATAACAATTGTTTATACATACACACGCAGTTGGTATTTACACATTCGACTATTAACTAACTGTTTCAGTAAAATACTGAGGGATATTATACGGACGCGTTATCAACCAGTGGTCGTTTCACGGGCAAGTAGATAAGGGCTAGTTATGGTCAGCCAAAGTCAGACGGAATTACAGTCATATGGATAACGACTCCCTCCATTATTTCGACGGCATTATCTCTCAGATAAAATTATTTCGCTGGTAAATTTGCTGTTTACCCAGCGAAAGGAAGCAAAAACATACTCGTTTTTTTTTTTTTATATCAGCCATTTCACTTCGTATCGTCGAACGAATATTTAAAGAAGAAACAAAAACACGAAGACGCGAAATATCGAAAGAGATGTCATATTTCACATAACTTTCATCGACATTGCGTTGATCCTTGAGTGTGAAGCGAGTCGGATACGAAAACGAAAATAGCCTAACAACAACAATAGGGGATATATACGGTGGTAAAAAAAGCAAATAAGAATAACAGATGCCCGACGTGGAAAAATACACGGAAAGAGAGAGAGAGGGAGGAAAGCCCAACAAGACCGGACGGGTGAGAGAATCAAGATTCGCCGACAACAATGCGCCGGGGGATGTGGAGGAAATAAAAATATGAGCTATCAGAGTAGCGCCATTTCCAGCGCGAACCGAGCATTATGTGGTGTGGCTGGCTTATACGAGATAGCTTTAAACGCGTCGCTCTCTTCGGTCGGAGCCGGACGCGGATATAATTGCTACCTCTTGTGTAACGAAATTAATTCCGGCGTGCACTCCGGTACACGGTTTCGAGGAAATTTTGTCCTTCTGTGAACCGCCGTTTTACTTACCTTGAAGAGGATCGCGATGCCTAAATTCATAAACGGCTTCGTGAAGTCGATGACACTCTCGCGCGCGTAGTTGATCGTCATCGAGCCGACAGCGAGATCGGCCTTCTGCGAAAGAAGAGAAAATAATGAAGAAATTATTTATATATTTATTAAAAATATATTTATATTTACAATATATTTATATATTTAATATTTATATATTTAAAATATATTTTTATTATATTAATATAATATAAATATGGGCAATTCCACGTCAAATCGGACAAAAATCGACCTTTTTTGACTTTGTATTTTTTAAATCGAACGAAACTTTTTTCACGTGAAATATACATAAAATAAGGAGATACGTATTTTTGTATTTGTCCGAAATATTTTTTTTGCAGAAGTTATAAGCAACAAAATTTTCGTGAAAAATGAAGAAGTTGTCAACTTCAAAAATTAATATCTCTGGTTATATTTGTCGTAGATAAATTTTCAAAAATGCATTATAAAGCTAAGGAAACAACCCTTTTTATGAAAATAGTTTAAGCTACAAGAAGTTACTAATTGCAATTGTTATAAATAATTGAAATGTTTAATAATTTTTTTCACCAAAAAGTACACTTTTTAAAATTATTGACATAATGCAATTTCATTCTCCATATCATTCTGAAAGTGTACATATTTTTTATTTTATGGAGAATCGATAGATTCTATTTTTTATATATTTTTAATAAATGAGGCGCCGCGCCGTGCTCGCGTCTCTGGCTCGACCAAGTAGTATGCTACGCGCTATGGCGCGTCGCGGAAATCGCAGCGCGGCGCCTCATTTATTAAAAATATATAAAAAATAGAATCTATCGATTCTCCATAAAATAAAAAATATGTACACTTTCAGAATGAAATAAAGAATGAAATAGCATTATTTAAAAAATTTTAAAAAGTGTACTTTTTGGTGAAAAAAATTATTAAACATTTCAATTATTTATAACAATTGTAATTAGCAATTTCCTGTAACTTAAACTATTTTTATAAAAAGGTTGTCTCCTTAGCTTTAAAATGCATTTTTGAAAATTTCCCTACAACAAATATAATCAGAGATATTAATTTTTAAAGTTGACAACTTCTTCATTTTGCACGAAAATTTTGTTGCTTATAACTTCTGCAAAAAAAATATTTCGAACAAATACAAAAATACGCATCTCCTTATTTTATGTATATTTCATGTGAAAAAAGTTTCAATTGATTTAAAAAATACGAAATCATTTCTTGTCTGATTTGATGTGGAATTGCCTATATATTATATTAATATAAGTATTTATTAAAAATCGAGCAAAAAGAGAGAGAGAGACATTTCGTTAATTTATTTCTGTAATTATAATAATCATAGTCGAGGTTTAGCGAGAACGAGATTGCGAAGTGTCGATTCGTTCGCTTGGTCGACAGGTGCGTGTTCGAAATTATTTAGAATCGCGCAGTTGGCGAAACAGCTGACTCGGTGGCCGAGCATAGTGCTACTACTACACGATTGAATGAAGCCACCTGGAGAAAAAGCTCGGCGCACACGCACTTTTGGCGTGATATCTAACTGCTTTTTCAGCGTCTGCGATCGCGAAAGTCGCGACAGTTCGGTTAGATTTATTTCTGGCTTGCTGTCGCAGCCGGAGAGACGGAAAGAGCGCGGATATCTGGCCTGGGAATGCACCCGAGATAGGGAAATCCCCTGTCTTTTCCCTCGCGCGTACGTACATCATGGTATGTAACGTTATATATTTCCTGTAAGTGCGCGAATGTACACGTTGTGCGACAATTTTATTGCGCGATGTCGGCGAAACACGATTTATGCACTCGCGTTCTTAATATTCGCGAGACGTCGATTTCTAGTCGCGGAGCGATATGTAACATCGATTTTCTCACGTCTTACATATCCTATTTCGAAAAGTTACGGCTGCATTTCAATTGTGCGATGCGCATTTAAACGAAAAGCTCTGCCTCTTTTGACCATTTGTCATTCTCCTCTATTTATTTCATTTGAAAAATGTAACTGTTACTTGATTCTATCTCTATTTTCTCTCTTGACAGGTACTAAATAATATCTGTAATAATATTAAATAATACTAAACATTATATAATATTTTATATACTTACATGCATGTATGTACATATCTCGGTTCTATTTATTGCTCTTTATAATGCATATATGAATTTATATCTTCATTATTGTTCTTGATGATTAACAGGATTTCAATTTTCACTTTTCTTGCACAAGTATGCATAACCTATTGTTTATCCCTTTCTACTGTATATTATATTGCATACGACAAAAAGTATTATTATTACAGTTAATAATTACAGAAATAATTTATTTTTATTAACTTTAATCTTATTATCATTAATATTAATCATTCCTTATTCATTTCGATTATTTCATTATATTTATTTTGATGAAACTATTAATTGAAGATTTTCTTTAGAGAAAATAAATTAATATAAATTTTTCTATAATTATTTTATTAAATTTAAGAATATTATGTGATTCGTTATTAAGTTGAATATCTTTTTTGATGATAATTTGTCGTTTCAATAAATATAAAGCGTTTAAATGTTAATGCGAATAAAAATATTTACCAATTCTACAAAATTCTACAACAGGGCATATGTGTGCATGTCCCTAAAAAAATTCCGTATAACAAAATCCATAATAATCCGCGTTAACAATTTAATTTAATTTTTATTCTCTCACACACATGCCTCATAAATGCCCTAAAAACTCACGTGCTTTATAAATGCCCTAAAAACTCACACGCCCTATAAATGCTGTGTGTATCGCGACCGTCGAGCCGTGAATGGGAGATTTCGACGCGGAAGATCTATCGGACGACGGTCGATATCGATGTGGCGGCGGCGTAAAACGGTACCGCCGGTTCATCCCGCGAAAGATATTTCAGACTCGCGACGTCACTAATTCTCGCGTGTGATTTATGCGACCCGCGGATGACGGTCGCAATAATTTGTTGCGGCGTGCATGCTCTCGCGCGATGACAGGCACGGCGCCATTGCGGAGTCGCGATGCATCGCGCGCTGTCAATCGTTTATGAATGTATGTATGTATGTATGTAACGAGCAATGCTGTTTTCGCGCATCGATGTGTCGGGGGAGAAGCCGAACATGCCAGAGGCACCGATTAAAGCTGCAGTCAGAGATATGACCGGAAAAGGGGCGCGACATCAATTTCGCGTAGGATTTTGCGAGAATTCCTGAGATATTTATATATATATATGTATACGCGCGCGCGATGTTTTTGCATTATTTATTTTAACATTTTTTCCGTCGAGAATATCACTTTTTGTCGATTAATAATTTTCATGACGACGATGATACATCGCGACGAGCGAGGGTTTTTCGTTTTGTTCATTCGTTTTTTAGCTTCGTTACCTTTTCACGTGGCGCCGACAAACGATATCCCATTTATCAACGGGTTCAGATAAAAAATGAAATATCGATATATCATCCTATTCAGGGGAATTCACGCGCGGGAAATTAATATCTCGTGTAACATTTTGCATATTTCGCGTGTCAACGAATACTCCAAAACTTGTTGCGTTAATTGTAAATTAGCATTATATTCATATTTTCATGTGTAAAAAATAATATTTCTGCTCGAGAAAATATCATTTTCAGCAGTATTTTGAAACGATTTGTAAATCGCGAAAAAATTCGATATAGAATTCTATTCGTAATTTTGTGTCATGTAATACGGAAAACAATTGAACAAGCAAAATATGCATACACGTATATGTGATGCATGAAATCGTAAATTAGAGAGATTTCTGTTACGAATTTTGAATTACATAATTATAGACTCTAAAGTGGGCTTTAAATGCAAGTCTCGGGAAAGAAACAAAACAGTCTAGCCTATAAGAGGGGACTTATTGTTAGAGGTATATTATATGTTAATTAAGATGCCTAATTAGACGTGGTCCCGACTAATCTTCGCTTTGACGTTCCAGACTGCGGACTTCTCGGCGAGATCCGCTTAACTATGCTTAAGTCGCTAAAATACGACGCCGTTTTCTAGGCATATTACGCGCCGTCGCCTTTTTATCATCATTTTTCCGTCCTCGGTTTCGCTCTCACGGCGAACGAGAGGAAGGAGAGGGTGGAGAGGCGAGGAGAGGAGGGAGAGAGCGACGACTGCGGCGAGCATTATTAATGATCATCTGACAAAATTAATACCACCGTCCGGATAACGTAGTGCCGGTCGCTTTGTAACGACCGGCAGTCCGCGGGTCTCGACAAAAATGAGAAATTTCGCCGACACTCGTATCGCGATTTCTCATAATTTTGACGCCATATGTGTGTGGACGCGCACGTTTACATGCTCATCATCGTATCATCGATTGCACAAACCGCCAGAGCGCTTAATGCGCTCTGATTTGAATCGAGAAATGTTAAATGATTAGTAATCGTGATATGTCCTCCTCCTCTCTCTCTCTCTCTCTCTCTCTCTCTCTCTCTCTCTCTCGTCGCTTCTCTCGTACCGAGATTTGAACATGTGTAATTATTCCGCTGTGATATCGGCAGCTCCTTTAATCGTGCTTGCGCGAGCATTATCCGGTTAAATTAAATACACGTTTTAAACATTCAAACACCATGAGCGCGTGCCATTTTTTTTTGAAAGTTATCCATTTGGTAAAGCCGACGGTATTACGTCGAGAGAGCCGTCCTCGTCGCGCTTACATTGGAATTAATTATTTCTATACAAGGCCGTAGTTTCTATTACACGCAGGGTTATACATTATTCATCGTGATAAAAGTGCGCCCTTGCAGTTTCGCAGCAGCCGGATACTGAACCCAATCCCGAAGTTCGGGATTTATGGCGAAAGTAGTTCTGGAATGTAGAATATCGCCGCCAGATACACGACTAGTTACATTCTACTTAGTTCTTTCCAAAAAACCGAGCGCGCTCTTAAATATATACCGGTGAAAAGAAAGTACGTGCGAAAACACGGGAGATAAAAGCGGGCCCTCGCGAGAAAATCTCGTCCGTGAAGCGCAGAAATACATTCGCGTGTGTTTCGCGAAGAGTGTATCGGGCTTCGAGAGAGATCTCTCTCGATTAGAGTCCGGTTCGAATCTACGTTAACAAATCCAGGATAAAACCAACCGCAAATACATATAAGGTTTTTACTGGTTCAACTACGTTAGACTATACATATATATTGCGATCGGTGCAATGCAGACATGCATTTTACAGCAGGATACTACGTGTGCATTTTTAACGTTGGAATTCGATATACGAAAGTTCTCTAATTTTAAGCTATCTTTATAAGGGAACTGAGCCCAATATTGTACACCTTCCTAATATCGTACACATGTATTTCTCTACTGATAAATACAGCACTCTTTTAAAAACTGTCTTAATTGCTTCTCCTTTGTGCAGTATAACGTTAGTCTAGTTGTGGAAGTTTACAAAGTAGTCAGTTTGTCGCTGTAAATTATTTCAGTTTTGATTATCTAAAAAAATTTTTGCGTACGTGTGTTTAGGCAGGTGTTTTGAATGAAAAGATACGTGAAGGTATTTTTTTCTTAACACATATGCAGTCTGTAGGTTATAGTCTTTTAATTTCATTAATAAAAGTTAAGTTGTAAACTTTTGTACTCTCGTTTGGACAGCCATATTTCTTTCACGAATACTTGCATAATATCATACACCTACTGATATTGATATTTAAAAATATGTAATTTTGGTTTAAAATACAATCTGTCATTTTCATTTTAAATTTTATATTATTTTGTAATTCATTTGTATTTTGTGTTCGAATTGTAATTTACCAAATTTGTGTGCTATTTTTGAGACTGACGTTTTTCTAAAAGGTTTTTACTTGGATTTTTTTATATGTATTGATAATTAAATAAACAATTTTAATAAATTAAAATTAATGTTTTTTTTTCAATAATCTAGCCTTTAATAAGTTAAGAATGTTAACAAAAAAATGGATTATATTATCGAAAAAGTTTTCTTTATTTATTTCAGTTAGAAGTCCGTGTAAACCACGTGATTTATTCAATTTTTATTTTCTAAACAAATCCTTGTCCAAATATAAGGTTTTAAAAATGGGTCCGATATTAGGCGCACACTTCCCTTATAGCGGTATCCTTTACCTTTTTGATTCTTTGCGACAGACGAGCCGACGTTGACATCGTTATCACGGCACTCTGTCGCCGTCGCATCTGCTACAAATGTCAGCGGGATATTGAGATTCGTAGAACGGAATTGCGCGCGCGTACGCGAACACTTAATCAATCGCCTACTTGAAATGTAGACGTAGCAATATCCGCGGGCTAGTTTCACGCCTTCCCGGTAGAAACGCGCTCATACACGGCGTCTCACCGCATCTGTCCGTGATTTGAATTGCAAAAGCGAATGGTATCCAGCGTGTCCTGTCTCTAAGCCGTACACGTTTGGCGCGAAGTGGCACGGATTCGTGCTAGTTGCCAATCGGAATGCGGCGGCAAAATGGCACGATGGCTTCCGATATCGCGTTACATTCCCTTGTATCGTTCGACACCGCAGTTATGGTCGCGTCAATTTGCGGGAAAACGCTTTTCTGGCACGAAGTGTGCCTGAAACGACATTTCACCTTGTATCTTTTGTGGAGATTTTCGCGTTTTGAGGGAGAGAGCATGATAATTTTTATAATAAATAATAATTGTTAAACTCGCGTTATCTCGAGCGATGAAGTCTCGCGGGTTGTTTGTCGACAGGATAATGTCTGTATCAGCAATGTCATCCAGCATACATCCTCGAGGAAATGTAATTCCCGAGACGCGCCTCCTCGCCAACGTCAATACCTGTTCCTTATCTCTATCGAAATTCGGTTAACCACCCTTTGCTGCGTCTATCACTGACTATCAAAACTATGTATCCGCGATGAGACTTGACAGTTAACAATCTCTAGCACACTAGGTTGTGTTATATACTGCTGAGTAGACACTGCTTCCGTTACAGGTAAATTATACCGCGTATCAGGTAATGTCATCTTCTCATCTCGTAAGTTCATCGCGGTCCATCTTTTATACACTCACTAACACGATAGAAAATTAAGAAGGTCCTGCCTAGAAGATTCGCAGGAACAAAAAAAATGACGTTGAAGCATTTAACATCAGTTATCGATATTTTGCTTCGAGGATCGGATATACTGTGATCCTTGCGATCTATGTGATATTTGCCATAATTCGTTATAAAAAAGATCGAGCGTTCTGGATACGTATAAAATACCTTATCTACCCTCTCTACGCTAATCCGAATTCACTATGGATTACGCATACAGACACATAGACAGATACGTATGGCATCTCATCCACTCACACACATACACACACTCACACACACTCACCTTGTCCATCAGCTGGCGTACTATCCCGTTCCATTCGCCGGTCTCGTAATCGTAAACGCCATACTTGCCGTCCGGCACGAGCTCGATCCTGTAAGCGAAGCCCACCATGTGCGCTATCTTCTGCAGCAGCTCGATACAGAAGCCCTCGTAGCGCGCGTTTCCGCTGAAATTCCCCCCGCTCCTCAGCATTACATACGGCTGCTCCTACGGGGATCATAAAAAAGGAGCTACCGCTCTTTCATTCGCATCCCTTACAGAGGCCTTGTTTCGCGCGCGATTCTCCTCTCTCGCTTCCTTTTTTTTCCTGTCTCCGCCGGATCTTCCCGCCCATTTTGTTACCCGGCGTCTATTTTTCGCGGAGCTTTCCTCCACGCCGGCTACATCGATATGGTCGGCGACAAGGTCGGCGCGCAACGATAAGGCATTCGCGTCTCTGTCATAAGAATTTTACGGGGGAGAGGCTGCGCGGAGATGTAAATTTTTTTTCCTTTCTTTCGCGGGTAAAAGGGTCAACCCCTCCGTAAGGTTCAAGTTTTACGGCTTCAGTCTGGGCTCGGGAAGATTAGGGAAATTTCGGTTCCCCCTGCTCATTTCGCCGAGAGATACGAGCTACAGGCCTGATGATCAAGAAGTAATAAGTAGCTGCGTTTTGTGATCATCGATAATTGTATATAAATCTATCCGTTTATTTTAGTTTCGTGTGATGCGAATTTTAAATAAATAAACGCTTATCAAATTTTCTCTTTGAAAGAATTACAGAGTAGTAATGTACATTTCTTCAGGAATTCAGCGAGTGAAACGGAAATATGAGTACTCTGTAATCTGAAAAGAAGATTTTCAGATTGACTTTTGACATATTTAATGAATTATGCACTTTTGATCGCCTCCTTAGGCTTGACTGTCTCGATGGCTAAGATATTTACGTTTCCACATAAATAAAGTACATAAATAAGAATATATCTACACAAAGAACATACAAAAAAAAAATAAAAAATTCTTCGCGAGTTACAAGCGGCGCCATGGAGCGGCATGACATCTCGACGCAGACAAATGTTCGCGTTTTCCATCAAAACTAAAACAAACCCATATGAATTCCGCGTAAAAATGTCATGTCGCCATTCTCGATCGTGCATCTTCGTATATGGACAGCTTTAATTGGTATTTACGATGGCATTCCGAGTATGTTCCGACCTGGTGGCGGAGAGTACACTTGCACATCGACGCGCGCGTTTCGATGGCTCTGTCGATGTTGATTACCGGCTAAATGGATTACTCTTCGATAGACTATTACGCCAAACACTCCCGTGGGAGGAGGGGGATGCGCGTTCTGCATGCCACACCGCGTAGATCTTGGAGACGCAGGTGCAAGAGTGGCGATCAACGTGCGTAAAGTTACACGTCAGTTGGACGGCAGTTTACTCAGTAAACCTCGTTTCGTATCGTTAGATTATATGAGTGTAGAAAAATTTAACTTTCGACATAAAGATTATATACGTCGACAATTATCTCCAATACGTTGACGATACGATTGATAGGGAAAGTGAGAAAGATTTCGGATGAGTCTCGATCTTCTTTCGCATGCAAAGTGAATTAAATATGATTTACAGCCTTTCTCAACCTATGTCGCATAGCGCTTTCTTTCGATAATTTTTTTGATAAATCTCTAGATAAATCTCTATTAATGTATCCTGTTTCTTGACATATGTTGTTTAAGATCATGATTCTGAGTAACTTTCAAAAGATTTTAGCCGTTGTTTGTTTAAAAGTTATTTTTAAAAAATTTATTAAAAAATTTATTAACAAATAAAGGTTCGTGTGCAAATCAAGTATTCGAATGTAGGAAGAGACACTAATCTAGAGATTTACTATTTTCTTTTTCTTCGACGGAAAAAATATCATAAAAAAATAAATATAATTTTCCTTGTCCCAATTCTCCCATGACAATAGCTCTCCATCATCTCATCTAGTATCGTTTTAAAGATGAGAGAAGCAGGAAAACTTTTTACGAAATTCAAATATTTAATTAATCATTTATCAGACATTTCAATCCACCATTTTTTCATACGAGATATGCGAGATTAAATATTTGACAAAGAACCGATACGAATAATCAATGATGGAGGGGTGCGTTTCGCTAATGGAGAATGTAGAGAAGTCGAGAAAAATTGTTCGAATAATTCCGATAATTGCACGCGTATACGGCAGACGCAAACGCACACGAGCGAAAGTCCACGTTCTACCGAGTAAATATTATCCTTATGAGAAACGAACGGAAAAAAAAACACGTCGATAAAAAGATGTTGCCAGTATTATTGCGCCGGTCGTCGTATATTCAGGGAGTTGAAAGTCTAGCGCATGCGCTCGTGCGATCTAGATTTAAATTTAAATTCAAATCGGCTTCTTGAAATGCAATAAAGTAACTTCACGAAGCTCTCCGTCGTTTTAGATGAAAATGGGGCCAGTGACTGCGTTGCGGCGAAAACGCGAGAGATTTAATTAGAGGAAATGTCGACCAGATTTAATATTTACGAGCTGAATATGAGAATTTCGACCGGATTAGCTTGCGATAGCAGTTCCTGTGCAGAGAATGCATTTGACACGCATTAATTAAGTTGCGTCGACAAATAATATACCAGAAAGATAGGTAGGGAGTACGTTGATTCGTCGAGATCTTTTTAAACTCATTATATTAAACATTCTTTATGCTTTATCAATACTTTTAACCTCATCATTTTAATTAATTTTATTAATTTTGCCGACTGAATTTTCAAAGAAGAGAAAGGCAAGGACACATATTTTATTCATATATACTGTTTGAGGTTTTATGTTCGCTTGCAAAAACTTGGTATGCATACGTACTACGTATACATATGCATGGAAAAAGCTTGAAAATTCAAACATAAGATTTAATCCAAATAAGCTGCGCGAATGCGCGTATGAAAATAGAGATGAAAAATTAGCGTACGCGTAGCTAGAAGTAAAATCCTCGTCGAGAGAGACATTATTTCTCGCGAGATATGAATCTGATAAAAATATTTATCGTAAATTTCAATGTGAAGGAAACAAAAATCTCTCCTAACAGACTCTGATTTTTTAGACGCGCAAGTTAAGAGAAGAGACAGAGCGTATTAAACAGCCGGTGACTTTTGTGAATGATTACTTAATATGGCACATCCTTATGTGAGCGCTGAGAGAGTATTAAAATCTTCAACGTTGGGGAAAGACAGAAAATGAGATATAAAATTAATTTAAAGTCAACTTAATGGAGGTTGTAAGGCCACTTTCAACTCTCCTTTGAATAATACATGAATCTTGAATAAAGCGGCGAAGTACGTGAAGCGTGAAGCTGTAAGAGCGTGAAAGATTTAACAAGAAAAGGGCCCAGCAAATTTCAACATCGAACACGATCATGTTATACATCGATATAGAGTCGATCCGTGTGCATATGCTTAACTATTAATAAAGATTCGCGAGCAATTTTAGATAAGCTTTCGTGTCTAGCAAACAGCAATAACGAATAATCAATAGTAATTGATTATCAAATAACTGATGCGAGAAATGCATAAATAGTATTCAGAATTGTGTATTATTTAGATATATATGAAATATACGAAAGAAAATTATATGTCTACGTAATACGCGAACATTTAATTAAATATTGCGAGTACTTTTAAATAAATGCTTAATTTCATTGTGTAACATTACGAAATTTATAAAGTATTGTTAGTTTTTATTACTTTTAGGAAGATATATATTTTCTAAATATTCGCGTCTTTATTGTCAACAAGATATAATTAGTCGCCACAAATAAAATGTGTTTCACATATCATATTTTTAAATTAAAAAAATCTCTCTACTCTTGTTTTTAATTTTAAAACATTTATTTACCGTGATATGCAAAAATTACTGGCTGCACATTGTTCTTCATATTTGCATAGAGAAAGTGAGAGAGAGTGAGAGAGAGAGAAAGAGAAACTGCAATATTTAATTAAATAAATTGCATATACGTATATTATAATCATTATTATGACCGCTCGGTATCGATTTGATAATCAATTATAATACTAATTATATAACTAGTTAAAATATATCAATTCGCCTTGCAGAAGAAAATTTCTATTCGCGCACTCGTATTATTTATATACATTATCGAATAAAAATGGATAAAAATACCATCTCTCATTGTTAGAAAACATATTTTAAATGATTCCTTTCGCTTCTATCATTTTATATTCCATAATAATTATTAGAAGTATTATAACATAATATTGAATGAAATAATAAGAGTATAATGAGATATTGAGGAGTCATTATTTCGAATTTTCCCTTCTTCGGGATAAAGATTTCTCGAAGAATCGCGGACGCATATGTAGAGGTCAATGCTTATATGTAGAATCAGATAAAAAAGATCAAAGCTTAATTACGTGAAAAATTTGATTGACACATTGCTGATAAACTTCACGATGCGGCGGCATTAAGCCGCGCCATCAATAATTAACTTGCCATGACCATTGATCGATTTACGATCTTATTTCATATCGATGGGTATTTGTGACTTGCCAATATCGCGCGCGTATTATGCCGTACACACCGCATTGTGATTTACCTTCACACGTCGTAGCTCCTCCGTCCTACGATACGATGAGATAGCGGTGTAATTGATCATAATGAATTACTAGGAGAATAGATTCGACTGGTCAGCATAACAGAAACGTGTGATTAGATACACAAGCACAGACCATAATTGAAACGACGTATGGAAACAAAAGGACCTACAGCAAAAGGACCTAATCGTGTGATTATTATATTTTTTACGTCCTGAAGAAGTTTACAAAAAAAATCTTGTTTATTACTACTATTTTAATAAAATTATATATATAATAATATATATATATATATATATATATATATATATATAATAATTGTATATATATATAATATATAAGAAATTTTTACTTATACTTTTACTGATATATATATATACAAGAAATTTTTACTTCGTTACTACCTGGATCCATCAATTGTATGTCAGATTAGACCACTTGTTCACTTGTTTTGATTATTCGTGATAATTCAACGTACAATGCTTGTGGTTCACCGATAGCGTATCGTGGCTGATCAATACAAGGTTTTACTACTGCGACAATTTCCTTGATAGATAAAATCTCGTTAATGTATTGACAGCCCAAAATACATATATTTTGGGTAATAATTCAACGTACAATGCTTGTGGTTCATCGATAGCGTATTGTGGCTGACCAATACAAGGTTTTATTACTGCGAAAATTTCCTGGATAGATAAAATCTCGTTAATGTCTTGATAGCCTAATATATATATATATATATATATATATACATATATATTGGGCTATCAAGACATTATGATATAAATATAACCATATGACCAATACAAGGTTTTACTACTGCGAAAAAATTTCCTTGATAGATAAAATCTCGTTAATGTCTTGATAGCCTAATATATATATACATATATATTGGGCTATCAAGACATTAACGAGATTTTATCTATCAAGGAAATTTTTTCGCAGTAGTAAAACCTTGTATTGGTCATCCACGATACGCTATCGAACCACAAGCATTGTACGTTGAATTATCACGAATAATCAAAACAAGTGAACAAGTGGTCTAAATCTGACATGCAATTGATGGATCCAGTAACGAAGTAAAAATTTCTTGACCACCCAAAATAAGTCGGCCGAACGCTATTAATCGGGATAACCAGTGATTCTCTAGCGATACGAGTGGGGCAGAACGGGCAGGAACAGTGCGAATTAAAACAGAAAGATAGAGAGAGAGAGAGAGAGAGACGTTCAAAAGTAAAACAAAACAAACCAAATCATACATGTCGCATGAGCTCTCTGACGATGCCGTTCCACTCGCCGGTTTCCGGGTCCCGCGCGCCGTACTTCCTGTCCGGTACCAGCTCCAAGCGATACGAGAAGCCCACCTCCCTCGCCACCGTCGCCAGGAGGTCCACGCAAAAACCATAAAACCGCGAATTCCCGGTGTAGTTTTTCTCGTGATGCATCATCACGTACGGCATCTCCTGCATCCGTGTCGCAACGCGTACGGGATTCATGCAAGAATAACGGAAAACGCTTTGAGACCGTAACGCGAATTTACGACGGGACACGTTGGCGCCGACCATATCGAGGAACTTTCAACGGCCATCGCGCGTCCCTCGTTCGACTCGTTTCCTCCAAAATGGGTGGGTTGGTACGACGGTATTCGGACAGTTGAAACAATCTCGGCGATATTATGCGATATGCGACAATCGCGTTTTTGTCGCTGATCTTTTCTAGAGCAGCGATTATTGTGAACCAATAATAATTAACACTTTCCATTATTTCCGAAGGAAAGTGAATATTTTAATTTAAAAATGATATTTTTCATGTTTTTCGTTTTATGTTACATGTCAACTATGAATCTCGTAGATTGTATATGTCGGATTGATCTTTTAATTAACTTACCTTATTAAGTTTAAATACAGAATGAATAAGAAAATCTATATATATTGTAAAAGATCAATCCGACGTATACAATTTATATATATATAATTATGGTTATATTTATATCTATCTTATAAACAACTCATCATTACTACATACATGGTGTAGCCTTCATAAACATAATATAACTTTTGTTCAATATATGTTGCTATAATCTCGAAAATAATTAAGATTGCTAATTGTTACTGATTCATTTGTTTTTTATGTGTATTTGTTTTTTTATGTATTCGCATGTATTCACTTTAACCCTGGAGTGGTCACGCGAATGACATTAGTCATCCATGTGCATAAAACTGCAATTTTTTCAAAATAATTAAAATATATATATTTTTAAATATTTTCAAAGATAAGTTAATCTCAAAGAAACTTTAGTTCCTTTGTTGCTTTTTTATAAAATAAAAAACATGTAATAATGTTAATTTTAATTAATATAAATTTGTTTAATAATTAATACATGTATTTAAATAAATAATATGCTCATAACGTATGTCTTCATATTTTAATTCGTTTTTTAAAAATGGATGACAGATGTCATTCATGCGACCTTTAACGTCCCATTTAACAGCGCGACCACTCTAGGGTTAACTGTATTGAAATAATCTTTCGGCACGAGAGACACGTGCGCATATAGATTGATATAAAAATGTGTAAAAGTCTTTCTCGTGGAGAGTATTTCTCTCTCCTTATGATACCATTTCTACACGCTAAGCTATCGTTATATCCGCTACTCACCAGTATAGTGATCACGATCAGAGTTACGTTCCTGATGCTAGGCTCGAAGAAGGCCGCGGTATCTGTGACGTTGACGCCGGCGCCGGGACGCCACTCGCCGACCTAATTTCGCATATATAATTATATATATATATATATGCATATATATGTCTCATATCTGCGTGCTATACATATTCACGTTGCTCTCCCGACGCGCGCTTCCTGTTTTGCACGGTAAGTCACGACGTACCTTGACGAGCGAGTGTTGTTTCAGTTTCAGCAGATCCAATTTAAACTGTATTCTGCGTCCTTCTTTAAATTCAATTGGTCCGGAGATCCCTTTCATCTCGACCTGCAACACAAACCGTTGCGGATTCGTTTGTGAGAGCGCACTCTCTGTTCCATGCATGAGTTGGACGTTATCCCGCGCAGGATATTCTCGGAAAAATTCAACTTAAAGTAACAAACAATTTGTTGAAAACGTACGATATTCTAGAAAACTGTTTCGACCTCTTCCTCACTTGTTTAATTCTGCTGCAGGTGAATAAAATTTGATTTAAATATACACAGTATACACAATTTAAAGAAAAAAGAGAAAACGGGAAATATGAATTTATTCCGATACCTGATAATCATGAAAAATGTATGAGATCAGATTCGAGTGTGTCGTACTATTATAGGTCGCAGGTGAGAAGTCGGAGACGGAAAGAGGATTTTCTCCTCGCGCGCTGCTGTGTATGTAAACTGGCGACTGCATTAAAATGCAATGCAGGATAAACAAACGCGGCATAAATCTCTCAATCTCTCATCGTGCGTATCGGGCGTGTCTTCCGCGGAGACAAAACTCGCGCGGTATAACGAAGTTTGGGCTAAAGGCTCTAAAACGGTCGTATCACCGGGCTCAGAAATTTTCTCCCGGTAGCTTTAAAAATTTTCGCACTTAGGAAGTCGTTACCGCTCGTGCGAGCTCTGCGAATCTCGCAAAGTCGTTATAAAGCTTCTCCTTCGCGGATACCTCGTGCCGGAATGGGGGGGCGGGATTGGAAGGGGGCAGCAGGTCGCTTTTCGTCGTTTTCGTTTAAAATGCCACGGAAATCTACTCTAGGGCCATCGATATTAAGAGAGTGACGGGAGAACGACGGTGAAGAGAAAGAGACATGGATATACGCGTAGCCTCTGTCTCTCTCAAGAGGGATTGTGGAACGCATAAATTTGAGAGAGATCTTCAAAGTTGAGTTTTCCGCATCGATGGTTTCGCGTACTTTTTTTTCCGGCTCCTCCCTTTTACCGTCACAAAGCCTAAAGTGGATGCAAGTAATGAGTAACAATGATGAGTGAAAGCAAAAACTACCTAATTCCTGCGATATAGAAAAGATTATTTCGGCGACAAATTATCGAAAACATTTTGGTATTTTGAAAACTATGCGAGTTTTATGATATCTCGTATATAAAATATTGATCTGGACTGTAACTCAAACGCTTTCCATGTTTGCGATTTGTAAAAGCTGCAATTTAGAATATAAATATTTATTGTATAATATTCTAAAATTTCATACTTTTACGGAATTTTCTATTATATAATTATATACTTATAAAATTAATGTTTAAAATTAAAATAGTTATAATTAAAATATATGTCATATATATTTATAATTATTCATTTATATTTTATCTTATAAAAAATGACAAGTTGCAATTTATTTTATAGCAAAATACTTACTTCGTATTTTTTTTGTATGTTTAATAGAAATTCAATCCACTTATCTTAGATTACAGAGAAATAAAATATAAATTTTTTTGTTTGTAAAAACAGGAAAAGGGAAATAATTGCATATACGAAAAAGGAAATAATTGTGTAGTGTTACACACAAAAGTTGTTATTTCTACAATATAAATGTAATCGGATTTGATTAAAAGATAGATTAATTCCAATCATCAAGGATCAATAAGTGCACCAAATAAGATAAAAAAATTTCTACCATTATAATTATAGTTTCTGAAAATTGGCATATGCACATTTGTGTTTGACATATATTTAGAAAGTAATTTTCTAAATGCATTATAATTCACTTTATTCGAAATTTTAATGATAACGTGGAGTGTGTGCGGAAGAGGTGAATTGTTGAGACGCTCTATTCCTTTCATCATCCGAGATGACGACATGAAAGAAATACTGCGAATCGGAAGGAAACCGTAGTTAAGTATTTAAGAGCCGGAGTTCTCCGTACATATACGCGCCAAAGTTACGACGTGTAACGTGAAGCACGCGCGCAAACATCAATATACGCTCGCATTATGTACAGTAAGATGCGTCTCGTAACAAAATCCAAACAGCAAATAATGCCGGATACAAACAAAAAAGCTTTACGAGCTTCCATGCGAAGTCGATTCGTAAAAATCATCCCACCTGAGCCTGTCAATGCAACAACTCGCGTTTCCCGATTTCCGAGATAAAGCAGCAGGCAAAACAAAGTGTAAAAGCGCATTCAATCCCCTTCGTACTGTTAAAACCGGAATATAATAAGAACATATCTGAATGGGACTTGGATAAATACGTTTGGCAAGAATGAAAATACGTTGGAGAGAGGTTCCTCTATAGCGTTTCGTTTCTTGCGGGATAACGCAAGAAGTACGTAGACGAATGCATAGAAATGGAAAATAAAGTGGAGCGCGGAGAGTAAATGCGACCTAAAGTTTGATTACCTCATTTTGCAGCAGCCAAGAGAGAATTCGCGATTTCTCATTCCGATTGTAACGCGAAGTTTCCACGCTTTCCCCATTCGAAACGAATATATAAGAAATATTTTAATACAGCACTCGAGACTCTGTTCTCTCTCTCTTGACGCAAAACTATTAATGAGATTATTACAAATTGTGTCGGTTTTTAAGCGGCTTATAAAACTTTATCTACGTAATGCATAATACTCCAACAGTGATAAATATAGATAGTTATAGTGCCACGCCATTTTTATCTCGCGCGACTACATTCTTCTGCATAGCTTTATATTTTTTTCGCGAATGTAGCCGCGAGCTCTCTGACCAGATTTTTCGTTAGCGCGTAACCACAAAGTGTGAAATTAACGTATGAAAAGCGACATTGTACTGAATTAGCAACGGGGCATGTTTTAAATATATTATACCGTTGCTCCCTGTAAAATATTCATAAAATGTGCATTATGCTGTTGCATAAATGAATGTAAATGTAAAATGTCATGACAGTTCGCAGACCGCGAATAATAAACATCGTTTCACGCGCGTTTGAGCGTGCTTTACAATAAATTAATAAAATAAATAATTACATTGTCATATATATGTCACGCGTTTTACTGTCGAAAAAATTAATTTTCAATCGTACTCTTTAAAAAAGTGTCAGCTGTTTGTCGCCGAAATCGATATCATCTATGTGTGCGACTACTTTTAGCGACAATTTTAGGACAATGCTTTTCTTTCACAGTACTTGAGAAATTGATCACACGCCAATAGAAGATTGCAGTCTGTTGGCAAAAAATCAAGAAGGGAAAAGAAGACGTCGCGATTTCGAAGTATATCTGAAAAATTATGGCGACGCTCTTTTTCATTTTCCACGTGAGAGAGAATGCGCGTCCTGTGCGTGTTTCATCCCAGATTAATACTTAAATCCTTGTGTCACAGAGCAGCATTCGCATTGTGACATTGACCGTTTCCATTATTAGAACGGACAGTTAGAGATAATAGAGAGAAGATTAAACGAGGGGAGATTTGCATGCGATTGAAAAATAGAGAGAAGAGTACTCCATAAAATCCGTACAATCATTGTGATGAAAATGCAAGAGCAAAGTCTGAATGAATTTGACATTTTCTTTTCCGCCAACTTTTATCCTGCTCTCTGTCTACATCAACTATTATTTGTTAAATATTAAATGAGACAAATAATAAATTTTTCAGAAAAATGTTGGATTTCCATCCTCTGTGTGTGTGTGTGTGTGCGTGTATTCATATATGTACTTTTCACTGTGAGAGATAAATTTCCTGTGAACTTCTCTTGTGTAATAAGTAACGTGCCGTAAAATTCTCGCACAATTGTCTTTATTGCATCGAGATTAGAATTCAGGTGCGAGAACGGCCGGAACGGACGATCGGAAAATTTAGCGACATTCTCGGTCTTGTCCTAACCGGCAGTTTCGCTTTCCGCGACGGGTCTAATTAGAGCCAAAGCGGAAGTTACCACGGATTGTCGGGCGTGACTCAAATCCGTGAGCGTGGCGATCGCTAACGAGGAAAAACGTCACAACGCGTAGCAACGTCGACGAAAGTCTCGGCCCTGTAGGATATATCATCGAGGTAATTGTAAATTGTTATTACGGGAGGCACATACTCTCTTCCTTTGTCCACGAGAAAATCCCCTTTCATGCCTGAACGTGGCGCGGCGACGACGGCCACGATTTTTATTATCGTGTCCTTTTCGCGAGTCTCGCGTCGTGTCGCGTATATTCTGCCCATGCGAGCGGAATATGAAAAGCCGCCTTAAAAGCGAAATGCGCGTCATATCTCTACGAATTTTCATGGTACATTCTCGCTTTATACATATGCGAGATGCGCAATATGGCACCATCGGCACATATAGATGATTCCTTATATCCAGTAATGGCATTTCAAATAATTCTTACTATTGAAAATAGTCATTTAAATAGCTTTGTGTTTAAATAAAACATTAATTAAAAAAAAAGTATCAATAATTTTTATTTTTAGAAAAAAATATTTAAAGTTTTCGAAAATAATTGGAAAAGTGGCAAAATAAATATGCATTTATTTAAAAAGTAACCATCGTTCATTTAATGTTCTCTTTAATTTACTAACTAATTAAAATAATTAGACAAAACATGAATAAAAACGTAAACCGCAAGTGAAAAATAAATACATAGAATGAGTCAAAATTCATGAAAGTACTATTTAGATATTTCACTGTTCATACAATGAGAGAAATATGAGGAATATGCAATTATTTTAAGTCTTTGATAGAAATACATATTTGAAATGTTTATTTCTAATTAGTAAAATCTATTAAATATTTCAAATAAAATTTTAATTATCAGTACAGATAGGTTATTTTATTTTACATTTATAATTCAGTAAAAGAGGAAATGTTTGCATATAAATGTCTTTATTTTGTATTATATTTTAAATAATAATTATTTTGTTTATGTATCACGCAGCAAAAGCGCAAATATTATTCAGTAATATCAAGAAATGACATGAAAAAACTATTAACACACACGCATTTTTAGTGTGCATCTTATATATTAAAAATTCTACTTAATTTTTTGGAGAAAGAGAGAGAGAGTAATAAATTATACTATAAAATATGGTCTTTTCTTTTGAAAAACATTACCGATATTTAATTAACAAATAAATTTGAAAGTATAATTAATTATTGTACGCCGTATACATATATTTTATGTTTATTTTTTATAATGTTACGATTCACCGAACAATAGATTTGGACCAATGGATGGCTACGCGAAACAATTCCATTAGTAAATTATTCGCAGTTTAACTTCGTTGCTCCACAACGAAGTTATTGTAGAACGAGCGAAAACGCTACGCGCCACATTTTCCGAGCAATCAATAACCATGGTTGCTCTATGCACACAAGGATATGTGTATCTTCGAAGTGTCTATACTATACTTAACTCTCTTTCTCTCTCTTTTTCCGTCTGATTTACGTACTTATCTTTGAGAGTGCACTCTAGCTAAATATGCTCCGAAAATAATTCTTGGCACGAGACAAAATTTGCTCTCGCAGATCTAGACTGATCCAATAAGAAATCAGGTCCTCTCTCCATCTGCTAGTATAAACCTGGCTGAACTTAGCAGTTAGTAAACATCTCGTATATGTGACTCGACACTTTTCCTCGACAATGTCACTCGCCGGCGCCGACAGGTTGAGCTCTCTCGCCGGTGTCGTAAAAAAAGTCACGACTCTACAGAAAATCGCTTATTTTTCCTTCGCGTGTCCTACGTGAGAGTGCGGCAATATCTTTTTTTCTCTTGACCGAAGGTTCAAGATAAAACATCGTGTAAGAGATATAAGGTGTAGCAACAAAACGATTTACCGCTATAGCTCGTTATAATTTACACCCTAATCGCGTAAAAGCTTTATTTCAGTAAATTGCTAATAATATGTAAGCTAAAATATAAATAAATTAAATTCTAAAGAAAAATTATAAGTTTTGAAGCCCTGTGGCTTTATATCTCTCGTACAGATTTGACTGTTTTAGAGACAATCAATTTCTCTCGATTCTGTATCATTAGCGAAATATTATTAATAACACAAAAAGATTCGGCGTTTTTTAAGATTTATCATAAACGACGTTGTTTGCTTGTTTGTCTAGTGTATGTACATCGCACATGAAAGAAAATATTTATCTTTAAAAAGGGGATGAGAAAATTGCACAAAAACACACAAAAAGTAGCAGGTAAGCACGCATTTATGTAGCAAGAAGGGCTGAAGTTTCTCCGACGCCGGGAAGGGAAGTCACCCGTATTGCTAAATTTAGACACTTATATTTCAATCACCGAGATATCGTCTCTCTCGCGGAACTCCGTTTCGCAGATGAAGTATGTATTTACAGTCACAAGATTCTACTGGATGAAAGCTTCGCCTCGGAAAAAGTTAAAGAAATAGTATCAAACTGAAAGCACCCCTCGCTCTCGGCGTTGTATTTGGTACTATATTTCAAAAAGATAGAGAAAGAGAAAAACGAGATATTGTAATTAAAAGAAAAAAAATATTCGCGGTAAATTATCGTCTCACCGATATTTTGATTTATAATGATTTATTTTTTTGAAATTAATAAGAATATCGTTGTCAATTTTATTTTCCCCTTTGGCGATTTATTTTACATAATTATAACGGGCGGTATCACGAATTCACGCGCTGCTAACTACTATAAAATCAAAATTTGGTGTTACATATACAAGATACACTATTTACGTGATGATACCATCATAATTTGATCAAGAATTCCCATTATGTAACACTGTGTCATAGATATTACATAAATCTGTAATATATGGAAAATATTAAAATATTAAAATACGAAAATGCGCCTTTATTTTTCTTTTGTATATACATTCCAATTCGAGTATTAATCCGCAAATAAACGATATAAAAAATTGAGCTGTTCGAAATGGCTTCTCGTTTTTCAACACGGCCGACAAATTTTTCGTAATAATCGTATTTCGTGTGCGCGGCGCGACACACTCATAAATTATTCGGCCGTTTGTATTTCGATACATCGTCCTAATATCACGAATTATATACGATTATGTGTTTTTGTATCCCTCTGCGGAAAATTCGCAATTTATTGAAATAATTCTCGCTACCCTGTTACATCGGGCGTAATCAGATAACACTAGAATTCCAATAACGTGAATACATCTATCGCTTCAGAAGGCCGTCGTTTATAATGGCCGAACGGTATATCACATCGCCCCCCGTGAAATAATTACGAGGATTTCTCGCGACACACTTTCGGGATCCTCGATTTCTCGAATTCAAATCATCCAAATAGCCCGGACGAAAGAAGCAACTCGAGAGAGTTGCGAACGCGCGCGCTGATCTTGTAAGGATTACTTTCAATCCCCTTGAGCGATTTAAGATTCCCGGCAGATCCATTTGAAAATTAAATAAGATCGATGAGATAGCAGACACGAGATGGAATCAGCTTCTCGCTTCTGCAGACAAGCGATTCGGAATCAATCGAGCTTGACTGTATAAAATTGAATGAGAGCTTATAGAAACGAACAAGAATGGAGGATTGATCGTTTCATCCTCCTAAAGGTGAATTTTTTATCACGTGATCGAAAAGCCGAAACTTTTGCTACGACGAATAAAAACGTAACTGCACATATAAATATAATGGTTTTCTTTTTTCTACCACAACGATATAAAGTTCGAGATAATAGCAGCGGAGAGAAAGAGAGAGAATATCTCGTAAAAAGATATATTTTTACACGACAACCTTGAAAATGATAGAAATCATACAACTGGGATCGAGCAATTTGAACCGTGTTTAACAATAAAATCGTAGCGCGAATGTCAACAGTTAATGGCACATGGCAAATATTGTGATCCGGATTTAGTTTCAATATGATTCGATAAATTCCGGTTACGTGTAATGGTTTTGAGGCAAAATGGATGCAATGGTTGTGCAGGCTTCAGTTTACACTTGGATAATGTACGCGGTTATGCCCGGAGCTTTATTTACAGCTTCCGATTCCTGTGTTCGATAACTGCTCCGCGCAAGCACACTCTAAATCTGTCCGTCAAGACACAAACAATATAAATTTACTAGTAGCGTAATATGTTCGTGAATATATTCTCTTATATATTACTCTCATTAAATGTGACTTCGCACAGAGTTTATAGCGTTTCTGTTTTTCTTCGGAGACGAGGCTGGATTAATTAAAATATCGTTCGCGCTTAGGTCGTTTCAGCAAGGACGCAGCTCCAAGGACGGAACTGGGAACGGAAACGGGGATAACAAAGTACGGCCGTAAATTAATGGACCCGTCCCTGTCCCAGTTAAAGCCTCGAACTTGGACCAAGTCGTGAAACAACGGGGGGGGGGGGGCAACTTCCGGTGTGTTCCTGACGGGAATAGCCGTTGGTTGAGGCCGTAAACGAGCCTTTAAAAAGTACCACAGACCGTACGAGAAGTCGCAGCTGAATTAAGCGGTAAACCGCCTGAACGTGAATACCTAATTACGGCGGCGGCCACTATCACGCTTCTCTAAAGGCGGAAGTAAATTATGAGGGCGCGCGCGCTGCCTTGTACGTGTGTCGTTGGTAACCTTTAAACGCCAACGAAACCTAATATGTGTCGGATATCATTGAAATTTACATCGCGATATTGTAAAAAAAAAAAAAAAAAAAAAAAAAAAAAATCGCAGTTTTCTCATAATATTCGTATAATAATTTAATTAAAATCGTATATTAATTTAATTGAAATCAACGCGGAGGGCTAATTAGCCGAGGGGTGAATTTAATTTTTTGACTACTTCGCGTTGATCTCCAAAGCTGGGTCAGGTAATTTATCATCCGCTCTACCTACCTCCCATGTCATAGATTTTGACGCAAGCAATTCCGTATTCAACAGGTTGTAAAGCATCTATATAGATGTATACGCAGTATATCATTATAGTTTAGGTATCGCGCGATATTAAGCGTCGATTTGCCCTCGTCCCGCGGCAGGTGGGAGACGTAGTCGAGATGTTGACGCCTGTATTCGGGGCACAAGAGAACCGTTTGAATAAATTATTCAACGGCAACATTCTTCCCGTTCTTCCAAGGACTTATCTCCCGAAACACGTATCACGTTCCTCGCGACCGTCTCGTTGGCGCTAAACGTATAAACTGCGCGCGGCTTATCAGCGAACGCTTAATTAAGGGGAAAGTCGGCGGGTCTCCTCTCTCGCCACGGTGTAATCTTGTCTTCGTGTGCTTTCAGCGTTCCCGCGTGTTCCCGTGATTAATCAAGCGCTTTCACTCCCCGGTTCTCCTCGACGCGACTATGTGTGTGGACGTATGTGTGTGCGTATGTGTGTGTGTGTGTGTGTCTCGTTGTGTTTCTCCAGTCGTGATAAAAACGGGGAAGCTCGTTTGCACGCGCTTTACCGTGCAGTCATCCCTCGCGCTTACCCAAAGCAAGCGCTTTAATCACGTTGCTAATTACGTCGTCAACAACGGGGGGAAAGGGAGGGGGGTTTGTACGTCAAACGTCACACGGAACGTAACCGGAACTGTGTTATTGGCGAACATCACGTCTCGCGGCTGTGATCTCTGAGATGAGAGATCACCGCAATGTCAATTGCCTTGACAGTATAATTAAGTCTAGACGGGACGCTGACTGGCGGGATGTCGATACTGAAATACGGTCAGCTGATACATCGCTATCGACGTCAAGTGCTAATTAAATTATTAATTGTTATAATATAATTGTGCCGGATAATTGGATAAAATTAATCGTTCTTCATTTCATCCGCCGTCTACGTTAGATATTCTAAATATACGCGCGCCGCCGTCTCTCGTCTGCAATTGTAATTTTACAAGCGGGATTTAGATTACATTCTCGGCGAGAACGCGATCCGCAGCAAGCGCTTTCTACCATTCGCGTGACGCTTTCCCATATTACGCGCGCGAGCTTCGCCACGGCAATTATTTCTCGTTCGGTTCAATTAAGCTACTCGAGAGGCTGGAGGTATAATGTCGCTCCGGTTAGGATTTAGCAGAATGCTGAAATGCTCTATTAGGGAGCAGAAACTAACTCGGTTATACCGCGCGGCAATTCCCGGCGTCGCCCTGGGACATTCCTCGTGCCGAGATACGAATTTGGAGGAACGGATCCTCGATAACATCGCCTGGGGGAACGTTTGTATAAGCCGGGAATGTTTTCGTCACGAAAAACCGACACCGGTATCCCTCCTCTCACATGTATACACACACACACGTCTCTCGCAACGTTGTTTATTCAGAGAATGCAAGCCTGCAATTACCGACTGTGACAAAATTATTTTAATAATGAGATAACTTGTGTCACTAACAGTTAGTTAATTAGCAAGAAAATTAAATTGATCATTTTAGACAGTTTTATACAATATTTAACGCATACGCACTTTCTCGTGAAAATAAATTGGGGGAAAACGGAATGCTCGTTTGTCATCTTCAAAAATTAAATTATATTAAAATGCTAAATTAAACTATAAAATGCAGAATTGTGTGTGTGTGTGTGTGTGTCATAATGAGCAGATTTATTTTGTTGTGATGGAAATTTCATATTTTTTTAAAACATAATTACGATTCTGTCACATTTTCTTTTTTTGACAAGCGCTGAAATACTACCAAAATAATGTATATGATATATATAACATTCTTTCGCGTAAAACTATATTTTAAAAAGTAAATATGTTTGCTTGTCATCTAAAAAAATTAAATTAGCTTAATGCTAAAAGTTGAATTATATTAAATTACATATATTAAAAATATAAATGTACTTATTTATCGTGATGAAAATCCTGTAAACTTTTTTACAAAAATTTCAATATATTCTGATACTGTAACAAGAATTTTCTTTTTTTTCGGCAACTGTCAAATCACCACACTAAATATATATATATATATATGTCGACTCATGATTTCTCTCAAAATAAATTTGAAAAAGTGCTTGTTGTCTTCAAAAATAAAATAAAATGAAATTATATTAAAACGCTCGAAGGTGGATTATAAAAATCAAATTGAGAATGAAAATAATATTTCTTGTGTGTCTACCGTATGTGGCGAAATTTTCATAAACATTTTATTCCTTTACAAAAATTCCAATTGTGATCCTGTAATATTTTATCTTGACAAGCGTCAATCCACCATCAATAGTTTTTAGGATAACATATTGGATCGTATCTTTTGTTCGTATACCACTATGGAAGCATATCAGCTTGTTTCAGCTGTCGGATATGCCGTAAAACAGGGTATGCTGTAAAGCGAATGGCGGAACCGCAGAGTCAATAGAAAAAAATCTATCTAAATGACGTCTCGCAAAAAGGCAGTTTGTGTACCGCAGCTTCGCGCCGTGTGCATCCGGCAAGATCTGATATACGCGGCAGGGATTTGAGGGACGGCGGTTGCGGAGTGTCCCGGAATTGAATATCGACCATTGTACACGCCTCGGTATTGTCAATAGGGAGTAAGCGATCGCGCGCGTTGGGGAAACTCGGTGGTTACCTTGGCGCGCCTCCAAACGTTATCTAACTAAATGCCAGCCGGCTGTCATTAGCATTGCAAAGTGCGAGTGCGAGATCATAAATACGGGCGAATAAACAACGTCGTTTGCGACGTCGTCGGTGATGTCAGTTCGCAATTGTCGCGCTCGATGTAAATGTAATATTCTCGAGAGAAGAAAACAGATATTATTTACACGGTGTCTGTGAAAAGAAAAAAATTCCCTGACTCTCGGCGAAACACCTTTTCGTTATCGCAAATACATATATCACACGAGCGTTAATCATATTTGCTGACGCTCTTAGCGAGTGAGAATCGGACCACAGGGGGTTTTCATAGAAAATCCACGTAAATGGTTAGCGCGAAGCTTGTACACAATGGCTGCTTATTTCACCAACTCTCTCTGGGTCTCTCCCTTTCTCGTTAATTAACATCCGCGAACAACATCTCGCAAAATGGTCTCGTTGCATAACCGATTAAATAATAATAATGTCCGTGTGTGGACTATGTCGTCCGCGTGCGCTTCCGGCATACAAAGGCCAAGTAACCGAGCGTGCTTTACGCCGCGTGTAATCTCCTCAGACCGCTCAACAAGCTCGCTTTTATGAAACGATATATTAATCGCTTTATACTGCCTGTTACGCGCCGGCAAGTAGAACGAGAGCAATTTGGCCGGGCGCGGCAATCCGCGTCCCTGCAAATCCGGCACGTTACGACGCCGTCCGAGAGAGAGAGAGAGAGAGAGAGGGGGAGAGAGAGCGAGCGCTATCTAAATCCCATGGGATCTAAGAGCCGTCACAGGCCAGCTTAAGGCAATGGCGAGAAGAATGGATATTCTAATCACTTAACGAAAATCTTCACCTCTCTACACGCGAGTGATCGAGCCGTCAACGTGTATCCGTGCTTCGCGCGCACGAAAAGACATTGACAACTCGACGAACAAAACCATTATTTTGATTAGGCTGATAAAACATTGATGGCTAATGAAATATTTTTCTGAAATTTTCACACGCGCGAGATGTTAATAATAAAATTGTCGCATATTAAAGAATTCCAATATTTGTCGGTTGGAATAAAGCTTTATACGAGAGTTTCTAAAATAGTTAAATAAGCGTGTAAAAAATTCTTCAAAATTTTTATCAAATGTAAAATTTAAATTTCTTTTTTATTAATATAGATACAGATATTTGTTATCGAAAAGATACTAACTGAATTATTCACGGGCGAGATATTTAGAATCTGGACTTTTGGGGTGATGAGAGAGAAGAAAGTAGAAAAAATAGAGAACCTGCCTTAGGGGATAAGTAGGAAACAAAAACAAAAAAGAAAATAAAACAGCCAAAGGAGGGCAAGGTTGCGGTAGGTAACTAGAGAGCATAATGGAGAGCAATTTCAGTAAGCGGTCATCCAAAACATTGCACAAGCTCGGGGATGCTTTGGGAAAGTGGAATAGCGAAGATGTAGTATTATGTGAAACATGAGACATGGTAAAAGAACGACACGCTTGCAATTTTAATGTACTCTCTCTCTTTTTCTCTTTCCACACACACACACACATATATATATAATAGAGAACCATTACATATACACACACACGTACACATAAAACGCATATCCTCCATGTATTCATTGTGTTTTTGCGTTTCGCATTTTATTTTCATTAAAACTGTGGATGTTGCATGCGCGGTAGAATATCGAACAATGAAAGTGCCCAATAGTCGAAATCGACGTTGCTCTGTTATCGAAAATTATTCGTCAAATTGTCCGGCAATTTGGCAGCAGTATAATTCACGATTGGAAACCGATTGTACGCGCATCACAATACAACATTCACTCAACAACGGCTTTAGAGATATGTTAGATTATGACAAAGCTAGTTACAGCAAAAAATAAATTTTCATTAATTCAAGTCGGCTACGCGGGTACAAAGGAAATATTGTTTTTATCTTCGAAAAGTTCTTTCGAATTTTTATCGTACGCCTGTATTCCAACTAAAAAGTTGGAAACAAAAGCTAAGCCGATTAAAAACGATGCGTAAAAAAAATCAGATATCACATCTAGTTATGACGTGAACAAACGAAGAGCGTTCTCAAAAAGCTTCCTTGTATGCTGGTAGAGGCAGCTGATATTCATGCATGAGTAGCGCATGAAAGCTCGTAGATTTGTTCTTCCGCTTGACGATTAGACACTTTTTTGCTTTTAAATCGCGATATTGGCTTTCAAGTTGTTCTTCTATTATATTTGAAGATACAATTTACGGATAAAAAACATCGTACAAAATCTGTGTGCTTGTTACAATAATTTTCAATATATCTGATGTAAATAAATATATCTGATGACGATCTAAAACAATTTCCATTGTTCATCAAACAAATTAGCGTTTTTCTTTCTTACTGAAATTGGTGACAATGAACAACGAATAAAAGTAAATTGTACTTCTAGAATAGTCGCTAAAAACGGGCATAAATATAAATTTCAAACAAATCATCGTTCGAGATACACATCGATTGCTCGACCGAGAACGATGGAGCAGATAGCTAGCGAATCAGAAAAGATATAGGTTTTAATGAAGCATGGGGCAAAGGACTGAAAAGGATGATCAATTTGTTGGATTTGTTATTCGCACGAATGCACTTTGGGCTTGTTGGCAGCTGTACTCGATGAAACCGTATGCGTTCAAATGTACTATCCGATATATGTTTTGTCGAAACAAAAGAATATTCACGCGTATGTGACAAAATGTTTTTTTGACTACATATATTCGTTCCATTAATTGCAAATCTGTATAACCTGGTATCTTTTTTTAAATTTATTTTTTAAAAATTAATTTATATATATGTAAATCCTATAAATAAATAAATAATAATTAAATATAAATACTAAAGAGTAGAAATATTTTCATAATTCCTAATAATCTGTGTATATTTCAGCGAGATGTAAATGTAAAAGCGCGAAGAAGAACAAACAGCAAAACAAATACTTTTTTGAATGGATTGTTGTAAAAATGCCATCAAAGCAATAACGGACTGCGCGAAAGCAATTCCAAGATAAAATCGCAGTTTTGGACATGCAGGCACATGAAGAAAGATAATAAAAAGACCGACCAAGTACAATCGTAATGCGCATCAGAACAGCTCTGCTTCCACGAACGAATTTTCTGCCATAAAGGTACGAAAGTTACGAGTGCGGTCAATTTCGTTTTCATAGATCGTACGTTTCGTTAATTAGTTGTAAAAGAATGATAGCACGGTAGGCAACCGGCCGCGCGTTTTATAACAAAGAATTTGCAACAAAATTCAAAAATATAATATATTTTTCATATAGTATACAAAAAGTGGCTATCTAAAGTTACAAGAATTTTACACAAAGTTCCTATTAAAAACCGTAATGTGATAAGTTTTTCCGTTTCCATTTGATACTCTAAATATTTTTAAAATACTAAGCTATTTTTATTTTTAAATAGCAATTTTTAAATATTTAAAAATTATTTTAAGTTCTACTGTGCGTACTGAGATTTTTATTTTTTCTCACTAATTAAAAAACGTTAATCATATTACATGATAAAATGTAATAAAAAGTAACAATAATAAAATTTTAATTAACGTAGTAAGAAAGTAATAATAATAAACATTTAATAAGAGATTTTCGTATTATATTAATCATAATTAGAGATATACACACAGCAAGAGTACTTTATATTTGCAGATAAATAATCAGACGATTGCAGTTATGTGTGTGTATCGTAAAATTTGCACTGATTTATCGAATCACGATCAGAAACCCATTTTCGGTATAAATTAGTACGAATGTTTATTTAGCGATCCATATAATACTTTTACCGCAAACATATCGCGCGGATATATTGTTTTCTATATCGATTGGATCGAATTTAGCAAAGTGAAAATAAAGCAGTGCGAATTACGAGCACTACAAAATGTGCTTCGACACGATTCGATGCGATTTTCGACGTGTAATTTATATCTCTGATATCTCCGAGGTGTAATTTATTTACAAAATTAAATGTGATTGTTTAATTCACAGTCTAAAATAATAAATTAAAATTATTATGATTAGATCGATGATAAAATATCGATCTAATTATAAAATGTGATAAAATGTAAATTTTTATGACATGTAATATAATATTATTATACAATATTATTATATAATAATATTCTATTTTTAACTACTGAGAGAAAGAGAGAAATCCACAATAATTACATTTTTATTTATTCAATAAAATTATAATTTCTTTTTCACTCAACTTCTCGATGAATTATTTTGATTAATTTTTATATTAAAATTATATATTTTGCGATGACCACTTTATTTTCATCTATTTTATGCCAATACCTTTTTTAAATTTTTACTTTCTAGATCTCACTTATATAAATATGCTCCTCCGTAAAAACTTCGCTGAGATAACTTGTCCTTCCTATAAAATAAACCCAATTTATTTGTTACGAATATAAAGAGAGATGCTGCCTTCACGTTACGTTGAAAAGCGCGATATCTTCAAAAAATATCACATTTTTTAAAAATATTTCCACGTAATTTTTACTGCTATAATTTTGCGGAATTTACGATCGCGGTCGTCCAATTTTATAAACCACGAGGGATGAACAATTTTTTAGAGCTGAGTTCGTAAAAGTGGGAGCACCGGCGCCGTTAAGTTAAACGGAATGCGCTCGGTTAAGATTTAATTAAATGAAGTTGAGTGCGCAATAGAAAGAGAGAAAGAGAGAGAAAAAGAGAGAGAGAGAGAGAAAGGAGAAGAGAGAGGGAGAGAAAGACAGAGTGCACGGGCTTGTGTGTGTGTGTACTTGTATAGGCTGGATCGTAAATTTCTGTCGAATAGTGTATATAAAAAGAATGTTAGGAGTTTGCGAAAACTCAGACCGCGTTACTTGGCGCCTTAACAATCCGGCCACCGTCGCGCGAATTATTCGTTTAACTTATTTATGGCAAATTTGGCGAGCGGATTTTAATCCGATGACCCACTTTACGTTTGTCCTTGCCGCGGGGATATTTTGGGGCTAAATCGGGGTAAGAAAGTAGGATAATGCCAACGGGACACAAACAAGAGTCCACCGCGGGTGCCAAAATCCACACAGGCGAATGAAAGATGCTTGAAAGGCGTGGAGGCAAACAATGCGAAATAGCTAATCCGGGAATAAAAACGTTCGGAAGGCCGCCAAGTTAGAGTTTTGCAATTTTAACGCTATTCCATGGCACTTCTGCGGTCGGGAAGAGAGAGAGAAAACACGGTGTCATTATAGACGTATCAAAGGGTAAACTCGTCTGACTTGCGCAATAAACAGAAATGATATTAATGACGGTATTCTTAATTTCTTAACATTTAACAAAATAAAATTAATATTTAGTTTCTTAAAAACTAATTTGATTTGACGAATTTTTTTTCTCTATTTTTTTCTCTCTCTTCTGCAATATATTCTAACAACTTCGAATATTTAAAAACTTATCTAAAATAAAAATTAGGATCTTCTAATTCATTAATCAATAATGATCAAATTTATAATTCAATAGTAACATGCTTTCATTATAATTTTCTTTATTTATTTCTCTTATCTTTCGAAAATTCTGCAAGTTATTCTCGACTATTCAGCTGTGTGAGCACATGCTATATCCCGCGCTGTACCACGATAGTTGCATTCACGTGCGCGAATGTGCACGAATGCGTATTCATAGTCGGTCGCTTGTACGTCGCCGCATGCGAATCGTATCGCGCGTCACGTGATATTTATTGGTCCCTTCGTCGTACGAGAAGATGGACACATATGTACACGTGTGTATCCCGTATATAGGACGCGCGTTGCGGCGTCACTAATTCAATTTCGACATATTCGATGTCATAGTCTAACGTGCGGCACGCATGATGTTATGCCGGAATTTCAGCAGCCGAGCCGGTGGAAAGGGCGGCTTGACAGCAGACGGCGCAAATATTCCTGGGTCTCGTTTAGAAGCTCCACCGACCGATATTGGAATCTCGCTATTAAATTAATGATCGCGCGAGCGCGCGTAAACGTCCCGGCGTTCGATATCGGCGAGAAGATGCTCGCTTAAAGTCAGACTGCGAGGAGAAGGAGGTGAGATATTACAGACGGCAGGACATTAAAGGGCCGGGTTTCCCCTAGATTGAAGATTACAAACTTGTAGCTACGAGAGAGAGACAGAATAAAAGGGAGTGTGTCTGTGAGAGAAAGAGAGAGAGAGAGAGAGAGCGAGAGCCGGAGGAGATAAACTTAACTAATTATGAATGCAGGTACAGCAAGGAGACGCTTTCTGCTCTACGGCAAATGCGGGCGGTCGCATTGTGCCGTGTCCAAAGTGCACGATGTTATTTCTCTCGTGGAGTCGGAGAATGTACGACGATGTTTGTCGTGCTCTTAAGACGACGCGACGGTTGGTTTAATTCCGCACGTTGTCTCGCGGGTTCGCCGCATGCGCCTCTCCTTTCATCTACGAGCTCTTTGACTAATCCACTCGGAATGGATCTTTCTTTGACGAAAAAAAAAAAAAAAAAAAAAGAAGGGAATAACGTGCGCAGATGTGTTATATCGATACGGCTATTATTTTCTCCCTTGATATACAAGGCGATACAACCTGAGCGATTTTTATTGCTCTTGTTCCTTTTCTTTGCTGCGAAACTGCAAAACGCAGTTTTCGTCTTCGCTTCTCTCCCTCTTTCGCTCTCCTTTCCGCTTTTTCGCAATGTCTATATCTCTGTTTCCTCTCCACACTTTTCCCATCCCTCTTCTTCTTACTACAGCCGCGTTCAAATTCTCCAATGGTCTCTCGTGCCGCTGCATTTACCGTACGAACTTTTTATTTCCTAACAAGCAGCGCAAAAGTCACGTACGCGCCAGGTTACGAAAGTCTGTACAATTCGGGAAAATTGAACTCTATGCGCCGGTTTAGATAGTACGAGGGACTTTTCGCTTAATGAAGGGTCGTCGAATCAAAATCCTAGAAATTGGATCGAACGTGTGTGAAAGAGACTCCGTTAATGTGGTGCACGTTTTGAGGAGTTCGGTTGCGCAATTATTTTCATTATACCTACCCGAAGTTAAATATAGTGTGAAAAATATAGTAAGAAATACGTTACATACATATAACATTTTTTGATGAGAAGAAGTTCGTAGAGAGGAATGTCAAAGATATTAAAATTATAAATTCTAAAAAAAAAAATTACACTTGTAGATATTTTAAACAATTTTATCAATCTTACAATCGAGAATAGAAAAATGGGAAGTAAAAAAAGATAAGAATAAAACTTATATAAAGACATATTTTATATTTATATTCTCTGTGGGAGAAATTATTCGCTGTATATATGTAATATATTTTATGAGAGGACACACGATATATATATATATAGCGATATCTTCGCGAGTGGATATCAATCCCGAACACTACAGCCGGATATCGTACTTTGTCGGACACGGGAACGGGAAGAATGTCGTACAGGTTGAAAAGGGGAAGTACAACATCACGGAAGGATTTGTGGCCCCTGCCTGTGACAGCTTTGGAATCGTCCATCATGGTATTAAACAATTTATCCGTCGCGCTGGTGCTATACGCTACGTTGCACCCTGCCTCATACGAGCGACATGCACTCGCGCGCAAAACGTTGATTGAAATTTATAGAAACGCGTTACGGCTGTTCCCTTTAAAGCGGAATTGTTCGAAATGACTCATACGACATGTTCCAATATTAACAGTACGAGTCAATAACAATCCGAGCCACGATCTCACTTCGATCGTGCGAATTCGAATATTTTAAAATATATTACGCTGAAATTCCGTATTATATTTATATACAAAATATATAATATTTTTAAATATTATTTAATATATAATTATTAATATTAATATATTAAATATATTAAAATATATATTTTTATATCTCTTTATGATGCATCGATCGATAAGATAAGATTGATAAGACAGCAGTTTGATGGACGTAAATGATTTTTTTTTACGAGAAAATATTATTTCTTCCAGATTTCATGAATCTGACATGTGCAAAGCGATATTCGAGGTTTCCTATCGCGTTAAATATTTATTTATATGAACGAGACGGAAACGAGTGCTTGCTCTATATGGGATATCATTTGTTTTGAACATCAGCCAGATCTTAACGACGGTAATTTACGGCAAGCTACCGTAGCACATTTCTTCCCCCTCGGGGTATCACTCTCTCTCTCTCTCTCTCTCTCTCTCTCTCTCTCTGTCTTCTCGGACGGATCCGGCGAGTGGCGCGTTTAAAGAGCGATGAGACGAGCTTTCGAGCGCGGATTTTCTCTTCTACGGCGATGCCTATTCTCGGGGAAGAAGTCGAGAGGCAGATGCCGCGATATAGTCGAGAATGTATGCGGACGGTGTGTAATATGAAAAATTAAAATATATCCCGTGGGTGTATTTACCGCGCGAGTATCGCGAACTTGTGGCGCGGATAAGCATCGCTCGGTGAGAGAATATATATTTCTCCTGCAATATATTTCGAGCGTGCATTTATGAAAATGGATTCTTACGAGATACATTTTCACATTTTGCAACTTCGCACTTTCATCTTTAATCCCTGTTGCATAGGTTCTCAAAACTAATGGTACAAGTGACAAAGAGGTGATTCCTGATGAAAAAAGCTAGTCGAAAATATAGAATAACATTTTTTTAATCAAAACATCGTTTCTCGACAAAATTTGCTTTAAAAATGGTAAAATTTATAATATTTTTGCAGTCATTTGAGCTTGAGTAATTTTCGACGACATTGTATCATATATCGTCGAATTTATTTCAATAATGGCTAATACAAAAAACTCAACATTCTATTGAGAAGATAAAAATCATTACATTTTGCACACATAATATTTTTTTTACAGAGAATAATGAAGCTTATTTTAACTTTTTACATTAAACAGAATGTTATGCTTTCTTTATTAATATGTTAATAATTGCTATATCAAAATGAGTTCGTATAACAAAAGTCAACTTTTATTTCGAAAACGAAGCTTCGTATGAAAAAATTTTATTCTACATTATCAATTTCCTTTTTCATGGAAAATTATTATCTCTTTTGTATTTACTCACTCTCTCTTTAAATTAAATTAAATTACCTCTCTTGTATAATCGAAATGTATATTGTTAAATATAATTCGAACAACTTCTCAAATTTTTCATATTTATTTTGTATATACATTGACGTGTTGCGTGTAAAGAAATGTAAAAAAGAAAAGAGACTCACCGAGTTAATGTAGTTGATGAGAGACAATCCCCCGTCCCAGGGGTGCTCGAGCTCGCAGGAAATATTGGCGGGCCTTAAAGCGTGGGATTGCTCCAGGGTACGTAATCCCACCGCGAACACCTGTACACTGTCGTACATTAACGCTGGTTCGGCCTGCAAAAGATATATATCACTTAATGCTCGTCGAATACCTATAACACAAAGCGCGTGCCGCTTCAGAAATACCAGAATATATTTCACGTAGCATTAACTCGATGACATTAACTAAGATTGCTCCGCTTTAAATTTTCAAATGATCGGTAATTACCACCCTAGCGCGCGACCAAGTTGATATATAATCACTAGGGTGATATACATAATCACCGTAAAATCGATGAATGGAAGAGAAATCATTTTGAAAGCATTTAACTCAATAAGGCGTGTTTAACGGGAATGCGCGAAATTACGATCATTAAAACAGAGCCATTGATTACCGTAAATTGGTAGAGATTTGAATGAATCCAGTGTAAAGAGAGAGAGAGAGAGAGAGAGAAAAGCGAGCGACGAAATGCGAGGAGGATGTGTGAGAGGATTTTCGAGAAGAAGCGAATTGTCGCGAATTACATATTATTAAAATAGAGAGAGAGAGGACGGTAACGAAATGCTCCGGTTATTAATTGTAACGCTGTTAGTCGCGCGTGTGCGTTTATTTCCGTGAATTATGAAATTCACGGTACGTTGCCGCGTCGAAGTTGCCGCGACGGTTCTAATCCACTCATCTCGTCGTCGCGTTCTCGACGGAAACGTCGGCGGAAAATGTAATATTCAGCGCGAGAATACTACGACAGATTTGATAGTGACGTTGCGTGAAATAATTTCGTTCACACGCTATTTATCCCGTCCCGTCGAGAGCACGCTGACACTCGTTGTGATTTTCTTATCACATTTCGAATTTAATTATATATTATACAAATGCCGTCGAAAGAAGCAAAGGTAAAATATTCCGCAAACTCTGTATACATTTATTTATTATAATTCGTTATTCTTTCGTATAATTCCTTTTATAAGCAAATTATTTGACGTAAAGATAAGAGAAAAACGGGGAGATAATTCTTATGTTCATATATTTTTCGTCATCTATTGTTTTTTTGCCACAAAAAAAAACTGTTACCGAAATTTTGCATGATTTTATAATACATCGATAGATATCATACATATTTCTACAAATTCAAAAAGTATATTTAAATATTGATTTTACTCTTCGCTAGATATTAAATTGATGCAGTAAGAGATCATTTTATTTCACGTTATAATGCAAATAACGTTATTGAATAGTCGCTTGAAAATGAATGAATGAGTGAATCGATCTCGATGGACGTCGATGTAATTCAAACATTCTCACTTGAACTGTCAATTCGCGCAAAAATTATTCAAATAGCTAAACACAAGATTTGACGTAATCATCGATCACCGGTTTGCAGTTCTCAAAAAACCGTTAACGATTAACGGAAATTCCCCGATAAATTAATAGTTAAAAATATTACTGTAGCTAAAATTTAGACGTGGTAACTAAATTTCAGGTGTAATATAGGAACACCTAAAATTTAGCTAATATTTTTATTCCGTGTAAGACAGACGAGGGAGAAGGATTTTACGAGCGCAACGAGACTTATTATATACGCGGATAGCGGATTATTATTTTCCGGGGGTATATTTTTAGCGGATATGTTTTCTCCGGAGTGTGCGCGATCGACGCGAGAAGAGACGATCACGTCGCGAATTGATTTCTCTCGTATTTCAGAATCGCGAAACGATGCTAAGCACGACGCGACCGTTCCGTCCCGCGCGGCCGCTTCCCGTCTTCATTTCCTTCCTTTTCCCTCATCCCTCTCGGCGTCTTCTTCACGCTGCGTCTGATGGAAGGCACGTATTTGAAGCGGACAAACACGCGGAAGCATCCAGGAAACGACCGGAGTCCGCGCTCAAGTCTTGCGCGTCTCTCTCCGTTGCTGCTACTCCGCTACGAATAGTTTGTGGAGCTTTAATGTTTGCCCTGAGGCTAAAGTGTGCGACGTGTCTCCGCACCTTTCCGCTGATTCAATATTGCGTTTCCGTTGACGACGCGCGAATTTCGTTAGCGCGACTAATCAACTTTTCCGGCGCAATTTTAACCCTCCTGTCAATGAACTTGGTACCCGGGTACCCAAAGCAACTTTAAATGTCAAAAATATCAAAAATCGGAACTTTTCTCCGCCCGAAACAAAATACAAAGGGCCTTTGTATTCGGGAATCTCCTGAAATATAACGAGAAAGAATGTCCGATGCTCAACATCTGCTATAAAAAAATTGTCGCAGTGCAATGTATCAAAAACACTGCTTCGTAGCTTCAATGCCTCCTCTCTCTCTCTCTCTTTCTTTCTCTCTCGCTCGTTTTTTTTTCTCTCAATATTCTCTATCTTGTCGGCAACCTCGAGATAAACGTTGATAATACGTTCGCTACGACGCGAGCGTTATTTAAGAGAGAAATATGCTTATTATAATTTACATATCGTCATAACGTTTTTCAAGCACAAAAAGTGAAGCACGCGACATTACGATCACGGGCACCTATATCTCCGTAATGTGATTTTGGACGTGGAGAAAAGCTCTCCTATCTATACATGATAAAGCTCTCTCGCGTGGTATCTCCAGGGAGTTAGAATTCTTAACCTGATGGGAAACTGAAAGCTCGCGACTTTATTTACATAATGTCAAGATTACATTTAGCTGTGCACACAGCGACTTTTTCAAAATATTATATAATTTGATGACAAGATGATATAAAAATAAAATAGAAATTATTTAGAAACAATTTTCGAAATCTCAGGATTTTTATAATTATTTTCAAAGTTTAAGTAGAATTTTTGTAATGACACGATCATTTCGAAATGTGTGTTGCACGTTCATATTGTAAATATTCTTACACTACTATACATATAAATTGTGAAATGATTCTCTATTAATGCTCTCGATAATTAAGTGAGAAAATTTACAATAATTTCTCGCAGTTTCTCGCAGTTATTATGCGAGACGAGTTGCTAAAAGTAGCGCGTGCAATTTCGTTCGATATTAATTTATGAATTATCGAGACGAACAAGTGCGCGCTGTGGTTTCGCAATTACGTTAAAAATTACTGTCCCGCGGTAGTAATAAATGCGAAACGAGAATTTCACTGGAAAGTTTGCGGAAGTTGATGAACTGGCGCTAACGTAATTTATATGCGGCAAGACACACGCAAATGCGCGAGTGTGACATGAGAGATGAAGCAAGTGTGATTCGGACGGACGGAAAGAGGAAGAGGGTGAGAGACGCGAGCACATCCTGCCTGTCTTACCCCTGGCCTGAGGCAAACAATAAACCTCCGGCGAACTATTTGTAGGCGAGAATCTCGTCTCGGCGAACTTGAAATCTGTCTGGGATAGCTTACGGGCTCTATAACCGCGAGCGGTTATGCTCCTTCTTTCTTTTTTCTCGCGACACCGTGAGATACTGGAAGTATGCTATTACAAAAGAACGGGAGTGGATTTGCATGAGGAATGGCTGATACCAAGGACAATTCGTTACATTGCAGTGAGCAATAAAAAAAATTCTGAAATTCTTTTAGTACAAATTCGATAGACAATCGTATTGTCTGCAAGTTTCTCTTAATTTGTAAAAAAGCAACTAATTTTCTATCTCTTAATAAATATTCCTTTCATCATTCCCGAGAAATATAATATTATATTTATTTCGATATTGGTATCCCATTTGTTAAAATTAATTATTAATAAATATTATTAACTAAATATTATTCTCACCGATTTCAATGACATTAAAGTATGTAGTTAAAGTCATGGCTCTGGAGCAATGTTAAAATAGTTTTAGCCGTCGCTAATTATTTATTAGAAAATTATAAATAAGGAAAGTTAGTCGTAGCCCGGTGCTTCGAATGCGAAACGAGGTCTAAAAATGTGCAATTTTGTTTACGTTTTCGATTTTTCACGCAACGACTTTTCAAAAAGTGACGTTTATCTTATATCGTCTGGTACAGAAGACAAAAGGAAGATATTTTTAGAACGGCACATTTTTAGACTTCGTTTCGCATTCCAAGCACCGAGTGATGTAAGGCGAACTTTCATCTTCTGATGCTTATACTTTCAAAACTAAAGGTGAGTAACATTTAATGTTTGTAGAGAGACACTTAGTGATCTTCCCTCACATACTTCAAGATCATTGAAATCGGTGAGGTCGCCCTTAATATTCAGTTTTACCTCCCATTTCTGTAATTTCAGCTAATAATCGTTGAGAAATTACGAACAGTAAAATATGGATAATAATGAAATATTTTACATTTCCTGTACGATATATTATCGATATTAATTAATATGTAACATTGCCCATGTAATGAATTCCGCATTTTGCGTTTTTGCAAATAAATTACGCCTGAATAATTTATCAGCTAAAATATTTATATTATATTTTACAGCTGTATTTTATAAAATTTTGATAGATTTCTCTATTCTCGATATAAATATTTGACAAAGATAGGAATTATCGAAATAATGAAAAAAAATTAATCTACTAATATCAATCCCGATGTAAGTTAACAGTTAAATTCGAAAAATATTATGTTGATATGGTATCTCTCTAATAAACATCAATTATTATCATTATATGCCTTACTTTCGGCAATTAATATCACCGAGGGAGGCAATATCGAATATCCGTCGAAATGTTGAAACGCTCTTATTGGCGAAGATATCCGATAATAATATGTGCTACATCATATTGGGTGATATCAATTTTGGCAGGTTAATGCGAGTGCGAATCGATTCGCGAGTAACTGAAATTCATTATACGCATATCAATCAATTAAGAGCCATTGCTCTATGCAATTCAATTCATTATCATGTATCTTCCGTATCGCGAATATTCCGATCTACGATTATGAATGTGCAGCAACAAACAAAATATAACGTATAATAAAATCGCGTCTTCTTCCCTCCCTTGTTATACACAAAACGGAACAGGGGTTTTTGTGTATCGAAATAATACACGCAGCGTTGTAGAGCACGCAGATCGAGTTGACCCGAATAATGCATCCGTCAATAAAATGATTGTTATACACGAGTGAATAAATTTTCGAATTTTTCCGAATCGCCACGCTCATTTGTCGTCGAGGCGACGATGCGCGGAAGATCGATAATAAAGCCTGCGTATATTTGACAATTATCGAAACCAAAATTAGAATGACTGCGCTAATAACAATTTTGCACAGCAGTGTAAGTAAATGAATTATTTACGGGAATATATTAATGACACGTCAAACGCAAATGTATTTTTTTCCGTACAAATAAGCGTTTTATTCTCGAAAACGGCTAACTTTTTTTTTTTTTTTTTAAGATTTTTGCTCTCGCGGGACACTGCGTCGGGCGCTTTTATGTCATGCCGTTTAATCGAGCCGAGTGAAATATCTTGTTATTGAATTTGTACTCCGCTGTGTGTCGCGGTGATCATACAAAATGCAAACGATAACAAAATCATACAGATGCAGTCGCATGTCTACGCCAATTTGTATGACACGTACATTTTCGCAGTTACCGCACTCGTCGTCGATCGGACAACACGATCCGGAAGTGCAATGACGTGCGAACGGAATAATAACCGGTACGCGACGCGACAGTACGTACGGATATTTTGAATCGCGATCGATTTGATGGGAATAATAAAATTGCACGTAGGGCCGGAAATGGCTCGAGTTTTAATCGACGGCACGTGATCGGTTCGGTTTATGGACGAAACCTGATGTACGGTATTGACAGAATGAAAATTCGTAAAAATCAGCGTTGGACACAAGTCGTAATAATAACGAAACAGTCGGTTAACTTAACGGTATATAAAGAATGTTTTAATGATATTACTGGTACAGACGACGTGGAATAATTAAAAATAATAAAATGTGATTTAGATCTAATGATATTAATCCTAGAATAAATCTTTTAAAAAACACTTTTTTATATCTTTATTTATTATTTAATTACACTAAAATATTAGAAAGTATAAGCGTTATATAAGCGCCATTTATTTAGGAAATAAATAAATAAAATTATATTATTTAGTAAATTCCAAAATTTAAAAAATGTTTTTGTTGATACATAAAATTTATAACCATATACGATGCATATAAACATAACATGTTTAATTGTCATGCTTCAAAGACTTCAAAGAATTTGATATAAAATTTATATCTAACAAATAGAATCTAGAATTATTCGCTGCTAAATTCTTTAACATTCGAGCTGTCAAAACAGGCAATGATAACCATTCAACATGTTGTTGTAAACTCGAAAAAAGTATATTACAATTTTCTTCATTTCTTCGTTCATCAAAAATCGTATATTAAATTTGCGCGCCCATTAAACGAATAAAATCACCCACACTACTATTCCCTTCGAATTGTCAAAATATGGTATTTCAACGATGACAGCTGTGCTCAGTGAAGTTGGTACAACGAGAAAACCAATCAGCATCGCGGAAAAACAAACATGGGGAAAAAAACATGGTTATTGATACTTTTCAGTAATCGACTTTATATGCCTTTTTAAAGAACGGAATTATTCGAGTATTACGTTCATCTGTTTTCGGATATATCGATATCCGTTATCTGTATTAATGGAGCTAGCTTCGCAAAACGGCGCTGCAGTGCCAGCTATAACTCGCATATTGCTCAAAATGCGAACTCGCACAGTCGTGGAATGCAATTGCGCTGCAGGTGCGTGCGTGGTCGCGTGGCGGAAAAATTGCACGAGCTCCAATGCGTCCACCGAGTGAATTCGGGATGGAACGGGGAGAAATTAATGGTCGGCGATAGACGACGCGGTTGTCACACCCTTTTTTTTTTTTCCTGTTTCGGTGATCGGAACAAGGGTGCACGAAATGCGCGCCTCGAGCCGTATCGAACTGCGGCTACTCTGCCAATATCAAAACATTTTATCGTCGCAGCCTCATGAGATCGGACAATCCAGCGATTTCGCCTGCGAAGAGAGGAGAAGCCGAATCGAACGCGATTTTCCGTCGCGTTGTTGCGCGTTCAATATCTTTCCATGATGCGCATTTAATTTCATTCTCTTTGAGCGAAAACTGAGTGGATTATCGCGTTTATACCATGTGATCAAATTCTAGTCGTGCCAAATTTTAAATTCGTAATGCACGCGGTACGTTAAACGCGGTTTCACTCGACAAAGCGGATACAAAATTGCTATCTCAATATGAAATTTTTAATTTAATTTATAAGGGACATGTGAGTGAGTTTACTAAAGTTTCTCTACGTATTTTACTACGCGTATAAAAAATAGATTACTTATCTTCTAATTCTAATTTTAGGAATTTGAATAAAGATAAACTTTCTAATAATTATTATATTACACGATTGCGTCGAATAATACTAACTGTAATAAATAATAGTATACTAATTTCCAAAGTAGTAGAAGATTTTTTCATGGCGATTTTAAAGCTTTTAATAAATATTCTATTACGAAATATTATATTGCATCGAATAAAATCAATTACAAATTGTAACTAATTATAATAAGTAATCATACGTTTTAAAGTAGTAGAAGATTTTTCTACCAGTTTATATCATGATAACGGTATCACTGATTTGATCTGGCGTGACTGATTTGTGTGTTGGAAGTTTGTCTAATTTAATTAAAATATAGTAAGTTCACTGTTTCCTATCGGAGCACTTACGTCCTTATTATGCTACGACGAGAGACGAAAACGAGGTGGACGAGCTCACGCGTATTATCAGAAATCTCTTAGTTGGATGGAAGTTGCGATAGTTGTTGCACCGTGAATACACTCTAGTTATCCGGGGACTAATTGGAGCGTGCTTTTAATTAGACGGAGTTCAACCTAATGCAACGGACAGAAATGGTAGCGTGGCTTTGCCTAATTGCGTTTAATTCGAATGCGCATTGAGGCAATTTAGAGCTATACATTTTTTCGCGTACATATATATATAATGCCTAGCGAAATTTGTCGGCCTTACTTAAGAATACTACTTACACAAGCGTAACTGATAATGATACGTAACGAGATTTGTAATATACTCGCGCCTTATCGCGCCCAAATAATCTGATCGTGGTATATTATGCACAAACATCTCTCGTAATGCTACTTAAAGTTTCGATTAAGCTGTTTTCGAAATTATACTCCTGCCATACACGTCGCTTAAAACTTTGGCGTATAAGAGATAAGTATACTGAAATTATCTATATTTATGAATTAATTATGTTCTCTCATCCCCTATTATATAACTTCCCGATCAAATTGTATTCAAAGTACTTTGTAATATAGTGTCCCTTTATAAGAAAAAGATCGCTTTCAAAATCGTTGAATAATTTGTACGGCTGAAAATGATCGCGTTGCGTAAAATAAAATATTAATCGATGCATAATCTCTACACAAATATTGCTTCGCAATAAATCGTTTCAATAAGAATTGCACATGTCGCTGTATCATACGTACAATTTATCCTACAATCTATTTATTTGAAAATAATAATTATTATAAAACTGAGTTATCGGTTCCCACAAAAAAGAAAAATGATAAAAAACTCTATGCAATTTTTCATGTTTAATATTTGTGTGAGATATACCTGTATCCTTAAGATATTAAAAACGTAGAAGTGCAATTTACCTCGTATTTAAAAAATGCGAACCCTGATCCATCTATCCCGGAATTTTACTTTACAGATATAACGTATATAGCTACACGTTATACACGTTCAAAATGCGGTAATGCTGTTGTTCGATCGATACAAACGATCGCACGGGACCGCACGGATTGCTTCATCGGTCGAGCACCTTGACGTCTTGGAAATTGGCAATCTCGCGTGAATAATGAAGAAACTGATATACAGTCTCGCGGCCAAGCGTCCGGCTGCGCCAGGATTTAAGCCTTGTCTGGGGTCCCCACGGATGGATCGGGCGGTTAGTCGTCGGACACCCGTGGCTTTCGTAAGTTCTGGCACCAAAACGTTTCGCGTTTCGGCCGAGAAGCCGAAACTACCCGCGCTCCCCCCTTAATCCGCCACTTCCGGTCCGGATAATCGCACCGCGGAATTAATTCGAAAAGATCTATCATTTGTCCGGTTCTCTCGTCCCTCCCCTTTCTTGAAACGCGAATTTAACTTCGCGACCTGACAACGATGAGCCCCGACGAATTTGGTCCGATTCAGCCTGTTCATTAGCATTTAAAGCGAAATGGAAATGCCTCGTTCGAACTTGCTGTCTAACGCGAGATCTTCACCTTTCCCGCCGGTTAAGTCGGGAAACGTAGCAGTTGAGGGATCTGAATAGCTCGCGGATGACAATTAACTTGGCGGAAGTGAAATATTTCTGCCGTCGCGCGCTACTATGATTAATGGCGATGTTTTAAAGATCAGTCTACCGTGTGTCTTCATTAAAACATAAAGAACAATCTGTCATCTGAGTTGGCTAACTCATCTGAGCCGGCTAACGGCAATTCATAAGCGTAAAATGCGCGCGAATGGATTTCCCATTTTACATATACATATATATACGTTTTTCTCGCGCTACACGTATTTTCACTCCTCGTAAATTTCGCCTACGAATAGTAAATGTCCATTTACGGAAGCCCGAAAAATTCTCGCTATTATGAAGATCGATATTTCTGCCTTTAGCCTGACGTAATTGAAATAAATATTACTCGCGCGGACCGGAAACAAATCCTGCTTCTGAAACAAATCTTGCTTTATGTCCCATGGACGTGTTTCTTCCATTCCGCTGGCAAAAATGTTGCATTTGGCAAATCGAAATTTCTTTATGAAGTCACTGGCTTACCCAATCTTCCGCGTACAAGTGTCGTTCTCTCGCAGTCGGATAACGGAAAGAAAAACGGTTATGGTTCTTTATTCTACTTGCCACCGAACATAAAGCCACGATCCGATTTGTTTAAATCTGAGAATATCCACAATCTCTCCTTAAAGTAAGCTCTAACGTATCTCGATTAGGATTTCTTAATGCGCATAATTTATTGCAACCTATCATGTATATCACACTCATCGACATGTATAAAATTACGCACAAGTTATTATCCTATTAAAAGTCTTGTCAATATTTGAACCCTTAAAGTTGCAGTATTCTAATATAATTTTACATCATCCATGCATTCCTGAATCCTCCGCTGTAATGAGTTTAGCGATCTTAGAGACAAGAGATAAAATAATATTTAAAATGAAAAAAATAAAAATACTTATATAAGCTTATTTTCTCTCACTGAATTATATATAAATTATATATATAAATCGTTAATGTAAAATAATAATTAATTCGTATGTTAATTAAAACTCCATTTGAAAGATTTAGTTATTTTACAAATTAAGAAAAAATATTTAAATTTTTTGTTAAAGACTTTAAAAATAATCAATTAAAATAATTATATCTTTCCTTGTAAGCAGTAAAATATTTAAATACCATCTTTTTTATAACTTATGTCTCTTAACTCTGTATTTGTAAATTAAACAAATATATAATGATTACTTTTAGAATAATACGTGTAAAATTTAAATAATGCTAGAAACAATATAATTTTAATGACAAATGCAACTTTGAAAACTTCAAATATTGCTTCAAATAAGAATGATGTTTTAGATTCTGATAGCTTTTTAAAAATCATTATGTCATAGAATCAATTTTAATTATTGTATTGTAAATAAATATTTTTTCTAAATGTTTGTATTTATCATCTTCACAGAATACAAAAAAATTTTAATAATATTTTATTTAAATAAAACTATTCAAATAATTATTTTCCAATTTATTTTTGAAATGTGTCTCACTGGATTTTAGCAGCCTTAAATATTAAGGCAGTTAAATTTTAGTGTTTCTAAATTCTTTAGTTTCTTTCCTCTATATATAGTAAAAACTCATAAAAAAGCATCAAAAAAAAATCTCTTTTCGACAATCTAAACTTCTTTTAAATATAATATTTTTTAAAAGCTTATAAAACTAAATGTCACGGTGATTTCCAGATTAAATGGATATTTTTTCAATTTTACATCGTTATTTCGTAAAAAATACAGAAAGTAAAACAACATAAATCAAACGTTGCATTTTTTTTATACATCGCTTTTTTTGATGCAAAAAAGTTTAATAAGTGTAATATTTGTAACCAATATTCAGCGCCGTCAATGTTTACCTTGCTGTCCGCAAATATAACGGATTTCTGTCATGCAATCAATGAGTCACTTTTTTTTAAACATGACAAAAGTTTCAAAAATTGTTGCATTGTGCTATTTTTCCCCCATCTCTATCTGTATGTATATTCAATATACATTTCATGTTTTTCTTACAAGATTTTATGAAGAAAATATGTTTTTCTTTTCAATTAAACGTTAATTAAGCGTGTTTAATTTTTTCCGCTTCATGCTTCAATGCTTTTTTATTTCGAATTACCGACGAGATTGCGAATGCCGTAGAATATATATTGTGTCCGCGACGATAAAATATTATGCTGGCGAACTGGGGTCCGATCGTCATCAACCCATTAAAGCATTTATGAAACTGCAAATTACAACCAATCGGGCGCGAAGAATTAGTTGAACAGGTAATGCGCATTAATGAACACCTGTATTTTATGTGGAGAAAAGTCCAACAATGATCGCGCGCAGCAATGTTCCGCAATGATTCGTAATAATTCGCTAAGCTGTTCGCAGCGGTCGCTGTAAATTGGTTGTTTGCAATCGACCTGCTATTGACAGTTTAGCAAGCAATGGATATGATTTACGATTGCCGGAATGCAACTCAATTTGTTCGCGATAGTAGTAGTCTCATACACGCTATTGCAGCGATTTTTAGGAAAAAATCCAAATGCGCTTTCTCGTCAGTTTCGAAATTTTCCTATATTTAAATAAAAAATATAATTGTACATCCCAATCTAATTACATATTGTCATATATATCTCCCAATTTAATTATATAATTTTCGATTTTAATAAATTGAAAAAATTTTACGAGTGCAATATATCGCGCATATAAAACACGACATTCACAGTTAACGAAACGCACGTCAGTTCTTTGGCCAGTCGGTGCAGATTTTTCGCGAAAAGATTCCAGCCCAAGCCAATGTCATGCCAGCCATATTTTTGGCCAACCACCACACAGTCGCCACAGAACTTACCTTCCCGGTGTGACTACACACTCCGGCTGGCAAATAAAATAATAAAACCTTTCGAGTGCGCGAGATAGCATGATTTATGGCGCCAACAGCAAAGGTTATCCACCGCAGTGCAGAGAATTCAGTGATTCATTGGCCAAGCGGATCGGAGAAGAGTTAGAAGAAATATGAGACAGAAATCTTGACGCTACGGCTGTTCCTTCCCTTTCTCATTAATTCGCGCATTAAGCGAAAATTCGTAATTAATGTAGCCACCGGTTAAATATACGTTCTGGGACAGCTTACAAATGTACAGCTTTTCCGTTTCCTCCAGAGTGAGGATTTTTTATTCATTGTAATTAATTCTCTCTTCGCGGCACAAATCTTCATATTTTAATCGTAATAATTGATAACGTAGAAAATTAATTAATTAGTTTCATATTTTGAAATTATCAGTCGCGCGTTGTATTTATTTAATTTGTTAAATATAGATTATACATGTATAAATTAAAATATATTCTTTAATAGCATAAATCATGATCTCTATAAATCCACTAAAGTTGAAATTATTAAATTTATTTAAAAGAACAAGCAATTTTTATTTAAGATGTAGTAATTCATTATTGGCAATTCATTAAAGAATGCTAGAAAAAATGCTAAATTAGAAATATCTTGGGATTTCAAGATCTCTCTCAGAGCGCAAAAGTTGCTCGAGAGCGAACAACTTTTACGAAATTTAAGAGTTCGCAGAGCGGCATCACATTAACGTCCCTAAAACATACAATCTTTTTTATCCAGGAAAGTCGTTGAAGTTTACGGAATCGCGCAATTAGGCACGCTGTTATCCAACCAGCGCTGGCAGTTTCTTCATCACAGTTTGACGTAGAGATCCCTCTCATTACGCCGTTACATCAGCGGTTCGCGCGTGCATTCGCCTCGCTTCGCGTTTTCCGCGCATAGACGAGGAGACCGAAAAAGTTCATCTCGCCTCGACGTGAGTGTGCTTCGCTCTTTCTCTCTCTCTCTCTCTCTCTCTCTCTCTCTCTCTCTCTCTCTCTCTCTCTCTCTCTCTCTCTCTCTCTCTCTCTCTTTCTCTCTCTCTTCCGTTTGAGAGAGCGAAGCAGGTAGGGAAAAGAAACAGGCGGAGAGAGGAAACGCGCTGCTGCCGGTAAGCGCGATCAGTATGCATCTGAGGTTTCCACGTTGATGTAACAAGCTTCTCTCTCCCTTCTTATCCGCGTTCTAAGCCGCGTTCTCACTGTTTCCTATTACGTAACAGTCTGCTTTTCTCTCTCTTTCTCTCTCTCTCTCTCTCTCTCTCTCTCTTTATCTTTCTCTCGGTCTATCTACTTACATCGCGTTTCTTCTAGCAACCACCATCCACATCTATATTTTCCTTTTGTCGAAGTTTCTCTCGCAGTGAATTCGTGGCGAGAGAAGGGTCGAGGAAAGGCTAACCAGGTATGCCCTCTACTTATCTCGGCGGCTGTTTGCTAGCTAGAATCGCCCACTTCCTTTTCTCTCTCGGTCTCCGAGAGCCTAAACTGCGTCTCCTCCTTCTTTTTTCTCCTTCTTCCTTCGCTCCGCCACCACCGAGCGTTGATTGTGAGCGAGCTTTTTGTGCGGCTTTGCCGGAGTTAACTCGGTCGTTTAGCGGCGCGGAAAAGGAAGGTGGCGGTTGACGTGAGAGGAGAACGCGGCGGTTGACGAGGGCGGAAGAGGGTGGTGAACGACGGGGTGCATCCGTTCCGAGTGGTGTCGAAACAAAAGCCGTCGTAGATAATTTTACCGCGTAGTCTGGCGACTCGACAACGCGAACAGGTTGTCCTCGACAATACAGAGGCGTTTGACAATTCGAACGAGAGCCCCTATTATGTGGACGCCGGTCGAGAAGAGAGGCCGACGAGATCTTAAATTCGATGCATCGGTCGTGGGCTCGAAGTGCATTCAGAATTAACGCGCGCTTCTCTAATTGTTGCAGCGCACTTTAAATCATCGATCGCGTATAAAACGTTTTAAAAATAATTTCATATAAAGCCAGAGCGTGATGTGCAATATATGAGTGATTGAAATATATGCGCGTAATAATTGAATTTTTACACACGAGATTAAATTAGGCAGACCTTGAAGAACTTGTCGCCCGAGCAAAGATAATCACTTTTAAAAGCGAAAGGAAGTCATAGAAAAGCACGAGTATATACCTGCGCCCATTTCGCTAACGAGATAAAATAGTAATGACAGTCGAGACTAGCTTCTGACTGTTTCTTCTTCATCTTCGACACCCTTGTAACTTTTTGGTAAGATTATAAAATTTCTCAAAGGAGATATAATTTTTGCGCTGCAATTTTACATGCGCGATAATTATATAATATCTTGTATTTTATATTGTTGTAGAATATATTGTGTATAATATATTTTTTTTCTGATAGCAATATATATTTCGAATTTTGGCTCCTCTTTCGGTTTAACTTTTTCATATAGGCACATCTTAAGTCTCTCTCTTCCTTATCTCTGGCAATATTCCCGGACAATTGTAGAGACGTTAACTCGAGTTGTTTCGTTGATACCCGCCGATATCATCACGTTTTATAACACTTTTGCGAGCAATTAGAGTGTCCTTGAATTGCTCGTAACCGCGCTGTTTAATGTCCGAAATTCCGACAAAGCAATAAACGCGGAAAATTCCGCTAGAAGACAATAATCCTGAATTCAAGAGCAGAATCCACAAAAAATGGTACACAAGATTGTTTTTTTGGTGGAAATTTTTTAAATTATATTTTTTTTTCTATGTGAAAACGCGGCAAAATATAGAAATATTGCTTATCGAGATTAAAACAAAAATGCATTTAAGTAGTTAATTGAATGAGTATATATTACATTCGAATATTACGTCTCCGCATTATGCAACATCGGGAAGTTTAACGGCTGTAGCGGAAGTAATTAGAGAACTCTTTTTCTCGTGGACCTGAACCCGGAAATTTTCTCATGAATTGTAAATGCGACCAAGTTTTTTAATCTCAGTATCGCATCTGGAAATTCAGATTGTTTATTTACAATTCGCTCTCGACCATTGAGGCGACGAACGGAAGAGAGGATATTTCGATTATCCGAAGAATGAAGCATTGAGGGATTTACTCGAATCTGTATAATTTCTATTTTCTTCTTTTCTCCGCGGGCGCACAACTAAGCAGTGTGAATTAAATTTATTATGAGTTATAAATTGAAAAATAGTAAATTATCTTCTTGCATCTTTTTAAGCTGAAACACATTTACAAGAAAGATAAAAAAATTCTAATAAGTCTAAAATATTTCAAATTTGAACGTAACGTTAATATGACTTTAAACGACATGAAATGCTCACTGAATAAAAGATCATTTTCTCCTTCGTCCTTTCCATCACAGACTGAACTAGCGAAATAGAGAAATTTCCTTAGAAATGCATATTTTTCCGAAAATGGTAAATATGCATTTCCAAGAAAATGTTACTCTATCCTCCCGGATGATCGTTCGGACAAAGGATCACGCTTTTCTCTCCAACCCGACAGTGAATCCTCTCGGTTTTGTTATACATGCAAATAACCCTTCAGAGTCCCTGAAATGTCGGTCGTCCGAGCGAACGAGATTGGAGGGTGCGAAAAATAATAATAACCGTAAAAAACGCCTGAGGTATAACGCGAATATTCCCGGAATAATATCGCTTCATTTGAATTATTAGCAGCGATTTCGAAGAGACCTTCGCGCAAACGTTTTTCGCGTATTTCGCGAGCGAAATGTCTCTTTCATTTATCGTAAACATTGGATATTTTGCTTGCAAATCGAAGAGAATTTGACGTTTCTAGAGAGAGAAAGAGAGAGAGAGAGAGAGGGACGAATATGTTCGTGCAGTTTCATGATGCGAATCGTCCACATGTTTGTGGAAATCCGGCGCGAGATCACGCGTCTGGAAAATCGATTTATTTATTCGGGTTTCAATGCAGGGAAAGGATTATTTGCATTCAAGCAACCACGGCGCGCGGACAGAGTAAATAAAGTGATCTGTGTGTATTATAATCGCATGAACTTATTTCATGAAATACATCATGTTACGCGAGAATATAATTGTTCGATTTTGATATTTTCAAAAATTTTTTATAAGACAATGATTATTGCTATAGTATAATATTATTGCTATATAAGCATATATGCTTATAAATATGATCACTGTCAGCATTGCATTGTTGTAGTCGGACAAAAATCTCTATTTTTGTATTCCTGCAATATGTACTAAATAAAAAAAAGCAACAATTTCGAGAACAAACGAAGAGCTCTTAGATTTCGAAACTTGAAAATTCAAGAAGTCGAGGAGACCAGACAGACTTAAGAAAGAACTGAAAATCCAAGAGTCTCTCAAGAGAGCGGAGATACAACAGCTTAGAGTTGAATATGGTAAGTCAGATGATTTTTGCGAGAATCCAAAAAGACTTACCGATATATTAAATTAATTAAAAAAAAAGAAAAAATCCAAAGAAGCTGAATAAAATCACGTGATATTCTTGCGTACGTACGGTGCTTCATTGATACATTTAATGCATTTTATGCATTAATCTGTACGCATATGCGTGACAACGAAACGCGACGACAGAACCGGTAGAGTTTCGCGAAGTCGTCGTCGCGACGACATTCTGATCTGCATCTAAATTGGAAAAAAAAGCGTTAAGCTTCTCTCACGCGTCGTGAATGCATTGCGTTGTTCGCGGATTTTTACATGCATAGCGGTTGCCGTGTAATTCTGTTATACGTCATCAGCAAAACAGTCGCGTCTTCCTTTCGAGTTTCTCCTCCGACATGTCATTATTATCGGCTACAATAAAAGCATCGCGATTAATTTTCCTAAATAATAGACATTATAAGAGAAACGTGTGTCTCAATTAGTTTTCATTTCTCATACGTTATGCAGATAATTATTTCTAACGAATTTAATGTTTTGCAAATTTTGTATTAACGCGGTATAACGTGATGATGAAGAAAAAAATGTCATTTCAAACGGACATATAAATGTATATCTCATGTTATCTGAGCATATTGCGCATATATTTCATTAGTGGAATTTGCAACAACGTCCTTTTGGATAAAATGTTATACAATTTAAATGCAAATGCGATTTCTTTTTTCATATGCATTACGAGAAACTCATACATCATAATTCAATATAATCGAATCGACTAGAGAAATTGTGTCTCTGGACAAAAGTACGAAGACAAGCGTTGAATTTCCATTTTCCGATATCGCAATATCTGAATACTTTGCGAGAGAGAGATTCTACGATAGAGTGCACTCTCTCTATTGATAAATCAGAGATAATAATAAAATTGGAACAAATTCTGCAAAGCGAGTTTATTTTATCACTCGTTTTTCGCAGTCGTTTGACTGTTGATTTCGACATTCGCATTACGAGTTTGTTACGTATATAACGGAAGGGAAAGGATCTTTCGCGCCTCGTGTCTCTCTGTGCACTTTATTGCTGCTTCGAAGAAAGAAGTTACGGCTGTTGCTTTGATAGCAATGTAATTCTATTCCGCCACGCGTAAACATGTATTACTTCGAATAGCTTTTAACCGATTTTATGGCTCCATAAAGCATCCGGTAGCGTTGACGTATCGACATAACGGATGCGGTAACGAATACGTAACGCGACAATAAATTGTTACACCTTTCATCGAGATCATGCCAATCTGTCAAAGGCGCGATATCATTGGCCGCCGTCTCGCGAGAAATTATAGCCGATGAGATGTTATCGGCGAAATGAAAGCGCGCGATATCTCGGTGTACGCATGTTATACTTTATGAATATGATACGGAAAGTAATTGCAATTTTCTCACTTTGAGTGAACATCTATTTCTCTGAAAAGGTATGAGAAATCTTTTTCTCTTATCAAATGCAAGATATATATTTTCTGATAAAATTGCGAGATCGCTGTGTATATAAAGACGTCAGAGAAGCGTTAACCTTTCTGTCAATAAATGGGTTACCCGGGTATCCAAAGCAACTTTAAATATATTAAAAATGTGTCGAAACTTTTCTCCGCTCGAAACAAAATACAAAGGGCCTTTGTATTTGGAAACCTCCTAAAATATAACAAGAAAGAATGTACGATGCCCAGCAGCTGCTATAAAGGAATTGTCGCAGTTCAATGTGTCGAAAACACATTGATACCCATACATTGATGGAAAAATTATGACAGAAGGGTTAAATCACAAAATAAATATTCCACGCGGCGCAATGAATTATGTCTCGATTCTCAATTCTTATTTTCTTTCAACATATCTCGCAGCGCGCGCTATATTTATATAAACAAGGAGAGCTTACCTGAATGATTCTCGATTTATTGAGAATCGTGTTCCCCGCCGGCTGATAGCGCTCCATGTCCCTCAGGATACTACGTACGCCGAGATCGTCCGCGTCGACCAAACGAAAGGCAGTGATATTGACAAAATTGTACTTGAAGTCCTCGAGGTCGAAGGTTTCGATATCCTATGGAGAAGCCGAGCGGGTGAATCGAATCGCGGACCGAGTAGATCTTTCACTATGCGTTTCAATATCCCTAGGGTACTTACGAAAGTCGTGAAGAGGTAGTGGTACTTGTAATCATTCATCTGCAGCTGCAGGATCTGCAATGTATGCGAAGCGATATGATCAGCCACTTCCACGAAATAGAATATATAAAATACGAGAGCTCTCTCTCTCTCACTCTTTCTCTCTCTCTGTAGTAAGTTTTCAACTCACGAAACCGTAGTACTTTAAATTTTTTATCACAGTGGCAAGTTCACAATTGATCGTCTTTATTTCTTAAATAACTTTTACTCTTTTTTTACGCACTTTGATAAAAACTATAAAAAAATATTAACTCGAGATAATTTTATTCTTAAAGCAATAATCCGCTGTCATTTTTTAAATAATTATTTATAATTCAATACTTTTAACATTTTTTTCAAACTAACTCTTAAATTAAACTTTTCTTTTAAATCTATCGCAATTGCTATTTTTAAAATATGTATATAATTGATACTAATTAATTAAATCACTTAATAACTTAAGAACTTAAAGAAAAGTTATAAATAGAAGATCTCAAAAACGTATAATGAGTGCAAATGGAGAGTGCTTTACCATTCGTAGAAAATGATGCATGTGCTCAGGCTTTGTGTCCACGATGAGATTCTGAAATTCCTTGCTCTTCATCTCGGAGAGGACCTGCCTGTACGAATTGGGATCCGCCTGCCTGAGACTGATTTCGATGTCACGGATTTTCGGTGATCTCACCAGCTGCCGCAGTTTCACCAATCCTGAAAATAGAAATAATCCATTTATAATTAACCGAGTCACGATAAATATACAAAATATGTACCGAGTTAATGTCTCTAAAGCGGAGTCGAGACTAGAATCGTCCGCGATGACGTTGTCGCGAGAGAAACGTCCACACGAATCTCCGCACGAATTATTAGGTCGGTCGCTTAATGACACGGAAACCCGTGAATCGCACTATCCGACGAAATCAATACTCTCCCGAGCGCCTAAGTATAATCAAAGTATCCGACTTGCGGGTCTTCCGGGGAGGCGCGGGTACCGTTGCAAGTTATTACTGTCGGGAACTTTGACTCTCATGAATCCGGCTCGCGCCGGAGACGGACAACGACATTTCGGCCTGCCAGTTCTCTTCGGACAAAAAGGACAGAGATGTCGGGATAATCTGTCAAAGTAAATTTCGCAAACGTGCAAACGGTCCGCTGATTGATACGCTTGAGTTTGCGATATGTTCGCATATATTGATTCGTATTTATATAAAGGGACCACGTGTTTCATGAGCCGTAACAACGAATCTCGTACAACTCTGCAACGCAATTTTGATTTATTTTATTCGTTTAAAATTTTCTCTCCCGAGATATAAAAATAAAATTATACATTACTGTTATAATCAGTTTTGCGTTTAATTAGCATCAGAAGAAAATATTTTATTCGGATTTTTGATATTTTGAGAAGAACCTATAGTCAGAATATTTTAAATGCAAATTAGTGAACATATTTATTTAAAATACAATAATAGATATTATTAATTAAAATAATGATTTCAATAAAAATCAGAAATTCTTATTTAAAATAATATTTCAAGTTTTTGAATTTGTACTACTCATTTCAGATATTGTATATATGTATTATTTTTTATATTATTTTAAACATTATTTTAATTGTTATATGTAGCAAGAAAAATAATTAAAAATGGCTAAAATGGAAATATTTATTTTCAAAATAACCATCTCATCTATTTAATATCAATTTATAAACATAATTATAAATAACAAACATAATTAACATAGTTTAAGAAAACACAAAAACAAGTCTAAAATACATAAGTCATAAAAGAGAGAGATGAATTAAATTATACATAAAAAGTTTTCCTAGCTGTTTTTATATTTTTTTATTTCATATATGCATATTTCATAGAAAAAAATTGGAAAAGCTTTCCGAACGAGTCGATGGAATCCATGAAAATAGTATTCAAATATTCGTTGTCCATATAAAAATAATATAATTATTTTAGTTAATTGTTTAAAATCTCTAACGAGAAATAGGTACATATGTAAAATATTTTTGATTTGTAAAATCAACAAAATATATTTTAAATAGGCTTTTAATATGCAAAAAAATTACATTTTATATTAATTCTTTATCCAAAAATAGAACAAAATAGGGCAACAATAGTTAACGTAAATATTTTTATTTTATATTAATAAATTTTTAATTAATATTATATATTTAATCAATATATTTAATATATTTAATTAATATTATTTTATTTTAATAAATACTACTTTTTGTGCACGTCTGACAATAAAAACGTGATAGTAGCGTGTCACTTGAAAATAAAATAAAGACATAATCGTAATTAAAAGCTCTTTAAGAACAGTTAAAATAGCTTCTCACAAAGAAACGTACCTTGTCATGCATTTCATTCAAATGTTAGCAGTAATTAATTCAGAGATGAGCAAGAAACCGAGTTTAATTGAAGCCGTGTCGACGGTAACTCGAGTAAGACCAATGTTCTCATGTAAGCAGATTTTGCATCCTAGGGGACAATACACCGGACGACTATTCCGAGACAACACACTATGAATATACCGTACAATAGTTTGAAGTTAAGCTACGTTCTGTTAACACACCACTACTATGATAGCCGAGTGTAGTATCTCTCTGCGATATATCACGTCGTGCCTGAAGAAAGCGATACCGAAGTGATAACAGAATTATTTGCATGAGTAGCATAACAGAAATTCGACTACTTTACAAACAATAAGCAATTTATCGATATCTCGACGTCGATAATTGTTTGATTTAACGAACTTGTTTGATTTGACGGCAAATGTGCCGGTAAAAAAATCGTGCGGCTTTTTAATTATTTGAGAGCGCTTCTGAGAGAAAGATAGTTAAAGAGGTAGTTAAACTGCAGTGCGCGCTGCTGCTTGAGTTGAGAATAATAAGTAGAATATTTCTCGCGGTTTGTACGGCGTGACTCGTTGCAGCTCAAATTATTAACACTCCGCGTGCAGCGGGAACGGACTTTCATGGGAGTCGTTTGAAACGGCGGTTTTAATTAAAATAGCATTTCAAGCGTTCCGCTGCACTTCGCAATTTAACGGGCGACACACGGGAGAGTGGCACCTCTTATGAAAATTGACATGGCGAGAAGCCATAAAGTGCGATGCATTATCACGCGAGTTGCGTTTCACAAGGCGTTGCAACTGGAACGATCCGTGAGCATCAATCAAAGTGAAAGAGCGGGACGTCGCTTACGATCGTACATACGACGTGAACATCGCGCACTATTCGTAGATTACTACGTAGGAAATTGGCATTGCTAGACTTTATGCTCTGTTATTTCAAGGATACCGAGGAAGATTGTGTTTCTAGACAGCAAGCAAACGTCACATGTGGAATGCACGCGATTTCTCATTACGACCAGTATCCCAGAATATAAAATGGAAATAACTTTATATACAAAATTTTATCATATCTGGAAAGTTATAATAAGGCAAATAAGGTGATGTAATGAGAATTATTAATAACAAGCAGGGCGCTAAAAATTCAGATATATATAAGCTAACTCAGGGACATTTCAACATGTAACAGATGTCGACGTTTCAATAAAAGTGGGTGCAATGTCAAAAGTGTGTGATGAATGCAAAAGAGAATTGGGTTTTATATACGTCAATTGTGCTCTTAGATAGTTTTCTTTCAGTTATATATAACTACATTTCTATTTCGTTTTAAAAGTTATATTTTTGAAGTGTTATATTATTTCAGCATTATACACAAAATATCTAAATTTCAAATAAATCTGCAGATCCTTCTTAATGTAATACAGAAATGCCAAGCAAATTTATTATTAAATAATTACGTCTTATAATCTCTACTTTTTTTGTATATATAAAAAAATACAGATTAAAATATCTATTTCATGAAACAATGTAATATTGACCAATTAATTCAGGATTATTTTTACGTTAGCGCGCGCATGTCGAAATATCCCTAAATTATCTTAAATAAGTATCATCGATGTTATACAAATCTTGGGAGAGACCTATTAAAATAATTGACTGCACCGTTTGTAGAAGACGCGGGACAAGAGAAAAATTGCGAGCTAAATCGAATGCGGCGGCACTTATCTGACGATATGGATAATTTCTCCGGGGAGTCTGAGGATGCGCGGGGAAATACGCGTCTATTTTCACCGGGAAACAGATTATTATATCGGCTTTTATACACACTCTAATGGCGACCACTTACGTTCCGTGCTCGAAATGTCGATATGCCCTTCTGCCACGACGACACGAAATATTGCGCTGAGTCGGCGTGCGCGGAAGGAAGCTGTCAACGACTCTACTTGCGTCCTCCTTTTTCGCTTCTCGTCTCGAGTGGATCGCCGCGGTGACAGACGATCGAAATAATTGGATCGGCTGTCTTAAACATGCGCATTTTAAGAGGACGAATGAATATTGGAGACGAGAGCGAGCGACCAAAAGATTCAATTTAGAAGTATGCATTACGAAATAGCTCTTTAGAATATATAAATATATATATAATATATAATATATGTATAATATAAATATATATATACAAGTTTTTGTGATTATGCAAAAGATATTTGGTGACGTTCTTAATAATATGCCAAGAAAGTATAAGAGAGATGCAACTTTTCTTGCGCTGTCACAATTATATTCCGACAGAAAGAACGAAGGAAGATAATGTAACAATTGTTTTCGTAAAATTTCCCATAAAAAGCTGCACAATTTATTCCTTGGAATTTACTGCAATATTATGTATCTATCATATTCTTAAAAAGGAATATCTCTTAAGATTTTCATGATCTTCTTAAATAGAAACTAGAACGTAGATTTTGCTCTTTTTTCGCTACTCGTTCGTTGGCGAAAGCAACACATCGCAAATAAATTTAACCACTGCGCGGTTGACATTAAAAAAACTGTCAAAATACGCAGTCAATGCGATGATAGCTTTTAATATATGTATATTGTTGCAAGAGAGGAGTATTCAATTTTCTCCATTCTTTAAAAACAGTAGTATTCGTATTAAATAAATAAAATTACATACTACATATTAACTTCTTCGAGCTGTAAAATTACACGTTCAATGACAAATCCTCATCGGTATAAAATAACGCATATCAAGATAATCAATTGGCATCTTAATAAAGAGATAATAAGAAACTTCGGCACTTATCGACTTTACTACTTTTTTAAACAGTGGATTTTATAATGATAAAAATTAATACGCTGCAATATTGAGGATTAAATGAATTTCTTTAAACCCCTCATTTATGTATGTATTCAAATTTTTTAATTGCTATAGTAATAATAAAAAAATAATATATTAATTCCTTGAATGTCATATCAACTTGAAATCCAGATCGCCATTCTTTTTATTTAACGAAAAACGCAGAGCGAGAAAATATAAAAAATAGATAAAAGCTAAAAAAATTCACGTTTGCTGTTCCCTTTGGGTCACAACTGCAATAAATAGAGTTTAAAAAAGCAGTTGTTGAAACATGAGCGTATTGTTGGAAAGAGAGCTTCGATCCAATATGAGTGTATCAAAGCACATAAAATAGAATATAATATAAAATATAAAAATGTTGTAAAGCAAAAAAAAATAAAAATTCAAAATATCCGTTTCAATATTCAAAATTTATCTGCTCATTCGATAAAACTATTTTGTGAGACAATGCTAGTCGCGGTTTTAAATGATTCAATTTTATTCTCAATTTGTCTCGTCTTTACGCATTTAACCTATCGATTTTTTTTTATTACGCCATTTCTCTCGTTGTTAACACAATAAAATGTTATAACGTTCAACGCATTCGCTTTAAAACACGCGTCGTTACGTTTTACGATAACAACGTTGTCTCTGTTTATTCACCACTGATCAAAGGCAAATTTCTAGAACATGTATGCGACGAGATAAACTTTCATTAACCGCCTCAAGGATCCCGAAGAGGCTCACCGTTTTCGGAAACTTTGCTCGTCCCGTCAAGATTGACCAGTCATCTGTGCGGAAAGAAATATCGAACTTCAACGATCGCCGAGTTATTCGAAAAGTTCTCGAAGACTTTCGCTGCGTCTAGGAACGAGCAAACTCTCTCTCTCTCTCTCGGATTTCTCCTCTTCCTTGTGATTTAGCCGTTGTGTAGAACACACACATCCGGTTGGACACGTTTCGCAGGGAATCGCCCATAAAATTCTCATTACGACAGGGAGCAACGATTTCTCCCTTAAGCGTGCACGAGTACAGCAGCACGTAACGGAGGATACTTGCTAAGGATCTTCCGCAAAATATGGTGGCGACCGCGTGTAATTTTCACGAACGCGTTCCGCATCTTGCGGAATTCTTTGAACTTTCTTGTAATTACCGAATTATAACGCTCAGATCGTGCGAAGAATATTGGCGGGGGTTCGCGTTAGAGAGAAGAGAGGATAGAAGACCTGTTTGCCGAAATTTGAAAATACGTGAGAGAAATTATCGATCTTCCTCGACAATATTCGTGGTACGTGAGGAAAATGACTGGCAGAGTCACTCGGCGGTAGTCACTCAGCGAGATTATTTAGAACACGTGAGAAAAATGACGGATTAACATATGTATATGCGAGGCAGATCGCAAGTAATTTTTTCTTGAAATTTATAATATATGATAAAAAAAGATGTGAAGTATGCGAATCAAGAGAGAGATCGAAATACTAAATTTGAAAACAATAATGTACATATAATATAATGCACGTTATTTGTTTTACAATATTTCATAGTAATCTATATGTATGAGATGTGATTTTATATAAATAAAAATTCAAGATATTTTTTTGCAGTTTACACAATATGAATAAAAATACGTTTTATATAAAAACACAAATTTTATATCCTCTTCCCTTAATATTCTTTTTTTCTTTTGAAAGCTAGACAATAGTTGAGGATTGCGATACGTCTTGAATTCTATTAAGGAATGGGAATATTTTTGTAAGCAAGCTAAGTACGAGATGCTCGAAGCTTCCCGTCATATAGATTTTGCAGAATACTGCTAGGCTGTCACCTTCAGTGGTTATAAAAATACGACAAGACCGCGCCTGGTTTTGACGGATCTCACGTAAGAAAGATTTGACGTTTCCCGCTTGAACTAACAAACTTTACGAGGCGAATGTACTATAGAATAAGAACAAAAGTATCTCTCTGCAAGCGGAATATATTTCTCGCAGATAAAATGCCGAAAATAAAGAGCGCATGCGTGGCATTAAAAAAATTTGTACATTTTTATTAAAAACAAAAAATTTATTTTGTCTGCTCGCTTATTATCAATATTAAAAATGTTCAGAATAAATCCTCTTGCCAATAATCTCTACAGTTAAAAACAAATATTCTGGACAACGTTATGTCGTTATTTTAAATTTATTCGCAATGCATAACCGTGACATCCGATAATATCTGCGAAATATGAAAATTTCTCGATAAAAGTTCCGAGTTGCCGTGAAGAAAAATGAAAAATATGCTGTGCGAAAACTCTCGTGCTTTTTTTTTTTCGTCATTTTGCATTGAAATATAAAAATGCAGGGTCGCGCGTGCGTTCAGCGTGACGATTCGTCCTTCCGCCAGTGACTCCATTATTCTGGGGGTTTCGCGAGGAATGTGGATGCTGAGAACGGGTGAGAGAGAGAGAGAGAGAGAGAGAGAGGGATGGACGCGGAGATGGTTGTTCGATGGGGTGAGAGAGAGCCTTAAAAGTTTCACAATGGACTGTGATGGGCCGGGTTGAAGGTTCATTGGCGATTCTCGGGATGTAAGGAGACGGAATCAGGTTTCGGCGGGATTACGAAGCAGGCTCGAAACCGTTTCGGCTGCTCGACCTGCTCCTTTTATCCTCCTTTTTCTGCGCGGGAGAAGAAAAAAAAAAAAGAGCAAAGCGGAAAGTACCATCATCTCTACAGTTGCTGAATTTTCCCTTCCTCTTTCCGTACCGAAACATCTCTCGAGATGAATGGAGGTCAAACTTATTACGATCGTAGATTGAAGACTCGAACGTCGAATTAATCGTGAAACATTAATCCACGTGGTGGTTTTACTTCGATGGACTCCGGATGTAATTACGACGACGTCGGAATCTCGCCGCCGACTTGCCGCTGAATAATGTCTGGAGAAGCACGTCGTAATTCAGTGAGTATAAAGGCAGGCGCGCGTGGAAGAATGTTCGCTTAATATCGCGTCATATTACTCGCGTATATATTATCTCGTTAATTCCGATCGGCAAACTTATCCAACGCTTCCCTCTTCCGTCTGTATAATTTTAAAAAGGCTCCTAGTATTTCAATGCGACTGTTTGATCAGTCTAACGTATAATAGCAGAATATAAGAAAATAATAACGCTTTAATTATATAATTACTACATATATAAACAAAATCTTGAAAAATGAATCAAATCACATTGTATAAAGTTACATTCATAAATGATGTATATATGACCTCTGTTATTCGGAGCGTCTCTAAACATATAACGTTTAGATGATAGCGTTAACTGACACTGATACGAGAGGGTTAATAAATCGTGTATCATCTTGTCGACAAAATCGGACAGAGTAGCTCTCGCTTAGTCACGATTTTCCTAGCTCGCCATTAACATCATGCACATCTATATATACATGCGGGGATTTTGGCGTTGATATTACACTGTGCTACGGACACAGGGCTTCATTGTAAAGTCTATTCACTGTCTGCCAACGAGTTATGGGGAGCGCGTTTATTGTGCGGAAGAGCAAGGTTTCTAATGCACCGACTTGATTTTGCTCGTTCTGCGTTAAAGCGTGATCTCTCTCTCTCTCTCTCTCTCTCTCTCTCTCTCTCTCATGTAAGCGGAAGGAACTCGATTAAATTCGAGAAGATAAGCGAATGAATGGATTGCGGCATACTCATGTAATGTCTCATGTATGCCTGTCGAATGGAATAATTACATAATTAATTTAGCGACATTTCAATGAAAACTTTGCCTCGATTCAGGTAAATATTATATACAATAATTATACATCAACTGATCTTTCATTATATATGGAATTCAATAATATAATAAATAATTTATATCCTCACACACATTTAAATTCAAAAACAAAATATTTATAGGAATGCTACTGCGAATTCTCTTATAGTCCGAAATTCTTTAATATTCTCTATACGTATTTGATGTGAAATTCCATTTGAAATTGCACAGGAGGCAAAGATGTTTGAACTTTTCGAGGAAGACCCGAATTGACATTCCGAAGAAGTCTAAAAGCATACAAGGAATAAGGATTGTGGAATTCTTCAAGCACTGGCGATCCGCCAGTACAGAAACATTCAAAAAGCGTCTGTATAAAATTATAAAATGTTATATATATAATGTTTAAATTAATTTAATTTAATTTGTAATAAACAAGGTGACTTGTAATTAGTGGTACAATCGAGAAAGTAATGATTTTACAGAAAACAATAAGTCGATAAAATAAAATTTTTGTATGAGACTTTGTTTTAGAAGATATTAGCTTTAAAAATTGCAAAATTGATAATATATTATGCTTGTTTAAGCTTAAATGATTTCTAATAGTCTTTTGTTATATATTATCGAATTTATTTCCATAGTGACTATTAAAATATGTAGAAAAAGATACCATTTTTTCTCTATTGAAAAAATTAGTTTACCTAAATATTTTATGTACAATTTCTGCAATATACATTTCTCTTAAATATTATATTTAAATTATTTTAAATTATTTTAGAAAATATTGTTTTAGAAAAGGTTATACTTTCATATTTATGTATTAATAATCATTGTCGAAACGAATTCAAAGATTATGACACAAAATCAAGTTTAAAAAGACGCAAATATATTGTTAATTTTTTAAACTTTAAAGTTATTTTTTTTCAAAAACAAAACTATATAAAATATTTTATTTTACATTTCTTATTTCTTCACGTAGAATTATTCTTTTTTTATAGAATTATTTAATTGTACTATCAGTTACAAGATACTCTGTATGTACACATACCTAATTTAATTTTGTTACATATAAATATAATTATTTATTTATTTGATAAAATACAATATTAAATACGCGCTTGATATATCTGATTCTGCGCACAATAATCTACCTTAAATTCTTGCACGAGCTAAATTATTCGAAATTCAGGAACATCCGTCGCTTGATTAGATACGATGCGGCGATTTGAGAAGCGCGCAAAGTAGATAGTAGTTGTTACTGATCGGGTAAGTTTCCGTGTCGTCGTAGGAACTCCACGAGACGGAGTAAAGTAATCGCGAATCGATATCAGAGCGGCTCTCTAAACTACTTGAAAGTTGAAAGAGATCTAGTGCCACGCTATCTGGCTTTCGAGATCACCGGTCGTGAAACTCGCCGCGGCATTTGCTCGACGATTGAATCATGTCAATTTCGCAAACTGCCCGAGGACGGCTAAGAGATTTATAATTCGAATTGAATAATTCATTAATCATTCTGTTAATCATCTTCTCAAATTCATCCGGTAGCACAAAATCGACACAAAAAATATACGGATTTATCCTATATGATTCGTGTACGATTTTGACAGCGGCTGGAATATAATCGGTTCGACGTTTGATTCGAGAGCTTTCCGGATAAAGACGACATTGAGCCATACTCGAACGACATATCACCGCCGCGACGATGTTCGATGTTCGATCCTGCGGGGAAACGTGAAATTCCACGGGACGGGATCGCGACGACTCGTAACGGCAAACATGCTCGAGACGTGTACGATTTTGCCGACTTGGATCCTTACACTTTGCGGGTACATAGAGCGCTGGAATTGAAAGTGGAGGAAACACGGAGATCGCGGAGTCCTGTGGTAAATCTCTCGAGGAATTCAACGTCGATCCTAGAAGGAGGCGCGAGAAAGAGAGGAGGAAGGGGAGGGGGTTGAACTCAACCCCGGGGAATCAGGGAGCGTTTCTAATCGGCTTGTACGTGTACTTCTGTGCACTCTCACAAATAACTAAGCTCGTTGTGAAAGGCGGTTTAAGCTCGGGAGATGTTTTCATCAAAAGCGAGCAAATTCCGGGAAAAAATCCCGTAGAGACTTTCCCGTAGAGAGGAAATGAAATTATCGACGCGATCGGGGCGATCAAGTTGGTTAGAAAAACTTGAGATATATTACATCTATTGTGTGCTTCATTGGCGTGATTGTGTCAATCTATCGTTTAATTTCACTTTACCAGGCGCTAACACGTTTTATTCGACTGTATATGTTATATGATACCGGTTTGTACATATTATATAACGCTTCAAATGTTGTTACGGGAATTCGAGCCACGTGCAACGTGTTTGGTTAATTTCGTTATTAATTTCACATCTATCGACCTATTTAATACGAACAAATCATAATAAATTATCTATTTATTTACCTATCTAAAAGATTGGTAATTATGTTACACGCAGTTAAATTTATGACTGATAAATTGATATAACCTCCTCCCTCTCTCTCTTTCTTTCTGTCTATTTCATATCAATATTATTTTACGACTCATTGCTATTTTTGGTGTCGTAAATCTGTCACGCTGTAAAATTATAATCTAGAACAATGATGGAGTTGTATTTATTAATTCTTATAATTAATTTTTACGAATAGTTTTATATATTTTATATATAATAGTTTTAATTATTTTAGTTCGTCAAATGTATCATAACAAATCTTCGTGATAATAATTTGTTATCATTTATCGCGCACCATCTCCTCTTTGGATAATCACGGCGATTTGTCTCGCGACGCGTTACAAGCGACTGCGATTTGCGAAAAAACCGCCTGCGGAGACCTATAAAATATCTCTCGGCGCGACAAATGCGTCCGGACAGCGGATTTAGCGGCGATCTCCCAGAATTGTCACGCGTCGCAATAACCGCAGTGACAGAACTCACGTGCCGCGATGATCAGTCAAGGGAATATTCCGGCATTGCAGAACTCACGTCGTGCGATTCTTCTTCGTGCGTTGCTAGCACCGCTCCCTAATTCGACGCAATCGTGCCCGTCCCGAGGATCGAGTTCCGCCGACCATTCGTCACTCGCTCGTTATTTCCGCCAAATTACGGGAGGTGTGCAATTCGAGCGCACAGCCGCCCGCGTTTGCATAATTAATGAGTCTTCGCCGGCGCATCTTCGTTACGATGGAAATTATCTAGGAGCGCATCGAAAGCGCTCGCGATTTTGCGATTGCAATTTGCGTCTGAAGATTCGAAAGAGAAAGCGAGAGGATCATTTAAAAGAAGCTATATGCCAGAAAAAAAAAATCGTCGCTTTACTATTCGCAATTAAAAATTAAAAGATAGAAAAAAGCGAGATGATATATGCCAGAAAAAAAATCGTTGCTTTACTTTTCAAAATTAAAAATTATCGTACGCTATTTATATTAAGACATTACAGATAACAAAAGATAACATTTTATATTCTTCGAAAAATTCCTCTTTAACTTTATAGTTTTAGCACCTTGAATAGAGGTCTCTTAGAGTACATTTTAATCTGTCACCGGGAGACTAGGAGAAGTTCTCTATCCAAACTGAGCGTCCAAGACGTGCTTGCAACGTCTCTTCAAGTTATTTAAATAAGTCCATTATGTGAATTAATTAAAATCATGGAACCGACTTGCTAAAGCGAGTTTCTTTCCCGTAAAAGGACGAATTCAATCTGGTTTCATACCTGGCTGAATCTTTCAAATCGTCTATCGCTATTAACTTCTTACTTCTTTCCGCGTCGCTTTCTCAACTAGTTAAAGTATTAATTTCACGCGAAAGAGCGGGATGTGTTTTTTCCTTGCTCACTGCATATACGCGAATTCTTGTATAATACTCACTTCGGACTTCAAAGGATTTTAAAATCGACTTTACGCTGGCGAGAATTTCAAACGAGACTTAAACGTACAATCGTTCGAATTTCATTTGACGCGTGTTGCTCTCCTGCGATATTTTTAACGCGAGAAATTTGAGCGGAAAATACTTTCTCTTTAATTTACCTTTGACTTTTACGGGAACAACCGTAACGCTTCGCAATCGAAACATTCAAAGAAACTCGAGAGGCGGCAGTATATTGCTAGCTCTCGACTGTTTAATCGATTAAATAGTCGTTCGAGCCAGACGAGATGAAGATAGATGATATGAAATGTGCACTTTCTGCGCATATCATTCGCAATAAAGGGAGGAGTGCGCTCTCGAAAAATTTGTCAAAGTACGCGTTATTTATTCTTTTTTATCTCCTTGAAACGAGAATTCTACGGCGTTTTCATTTATTTACGACTACAAATGCGGAGCGCCATTAGCACGATCCTACGTTCCTACGATAGCACGCATCAAATGTCCCGAGATATTTTACTGAGCGTGTAAAACAGATTTCGACAAATGCTCCTCTGCATGCCGGTAAGCGCAGAGAAATTCGTGTAAGTTGACTTGCTTTTCGCGTTCTTACGCAGCAAACGTATCATATATGTTCTAGAAACAGCGTCACGTTTTTTAAACTGCGGGCACAGCCACAGTTTTAACCAAAGATTAATAAAATAAAACAAAAAAAAAAACGAATTTTCTGTACGCGTTTCATTTGATTATGTCTAAAATGGCTGTGCCAATTTAATAGACGCGTATTACCATTGCACTTATCAATTGAATTTATCATCACTCACCGTAATCGTCCTCGTAGATGATCGCCACCTTGGTCCAATTGAGGAACTCCATGACATCCTGATAAGCGATGTTGAGCAGACTTTGTGCGGGATAGAGATTAATGCTGAACTCTTTCGCCTCCGCGTCCAGGTCCAGCCTGGCCTCGAGATGTGGGATGTCGAGGGCATCGCAGATGCTGTGAATGTGCTGGCCCAGGATCGGATCAGAGGGCCCGAAGACCGCCTGGACGCCGTACTTGACCTGCTGGCACGCTGAAACGATAGAGCGACGCGCGCGTTAGTTTCGGCAAAAATATATTGTGGGTTGATTCATAAATAAGTTTCGCTGTAGAAAATTACTGAATCACTTCTTCTGAGAATCCATGAGTTTTTAAATCGAAACGGAACAATCACAGCACATGTATACGTGCAGCAACTACAGCGAGTACAAGAAAAATTGCAAAAAAATGAGCGACCAGCCATCATCAAATGTGAAAATGTGATTTTGCTACACGACAACGCCCGACCACATACGGCTAAAATAACCCAGGAAAAAATTCTGGAGCTTTCATCGTCAGTTCTACCTCATCCTCCATTTTCTCCGGACCTTGTTCCATCAGATTTCTATCTGTTTAGGTCACTCCAAAATTCATTAGATGGAAAGCATTTTCATAATAATGCTGAGATGAATTTGTAAAAAACTTTTTTGTATCAAGATCTCCAAATTTCTTTGAGGAAGGAATTAAAAAATTACCATCTAAATGGAAACAAGTTGTACTTAATAATGGAGAATATATAACAGATAAAAATTTATTGTAAATAATTTTAAATATAAAAATTCAGTTGTTAAGTAAAACGGAATTTATTTATGAATCAATCCTGTATATATATATATATATCCTGAGCGCAAAATCACAAAAAATGCTGACACAGGCAGTAGATTCGATTGATACAGTTTGGCATGAACTTCGCCCAGGAACGATAAAATTTAACCCGACTTTCTCGTAAGGAATTAACAGGTCGATAATTTTAATTATCGCGGGTAATGATGCTTCTTTATTCGCTATTAGTTTACAATCGAGTTACGTTTCTTTCTTTTTCTCTTTACGCAATTAACATTAATTTCTCCGTCCATTTCCTCCGTTTTCCCCGCCCCGGAATGAGAAAGAGGAAACCGATTAACTCGGGAAATTAGCGACGTTCTCCTGGTACCGGAAAACCTTGTAACGGAACATAATGACGCCGTGTCACGGTCGATAATCCCGGCGTGGAGAAGTCCGTCCGTGGACGGACGCTAACGCCGCATTAACGCCACACTAAATGTAGGACACACTATGATCGTACCGCCACCTCCGCTTCTCGAGGTTACCGCGCGAACCATAAGGGAGGGTTGTTGTCGTCGTACGTGCAGAATGACCGAAGCCGGAGCACGCTTTGGCGCACACACACACACACACCCCCGTCGGGGTTATCTCCCGCCAAGTTCTCTAAGTGTTGCCGCATCGGGTTTAGACAACCGACCGAATCGGAGTTTAGCCGAGAGCATCCCGCCTCCATCCTCCGTCGTCCTCTTCTCCCCAACTTCACCCTTATACAGGTCTCCCTGTTGCCTCGCGTCTTTACGTTGTCGAGTTAATTTACGTTGTTCCGCGGACGGAAATTGATTCTCCGAGAGTTGCGCGTCCGAGCAACGAAGACGACATCAGTTAGATCAAGTGTCGCGAATAGGGAATTTTGATGAGGGTGTCGACGCTTCTCGAGTTGCGGCGCGAAATGCAACGTGCATCCCGATTGATTATAAAGGGAGAAGAGCCGAACTGGAACTGGAATTGCGACGAAAATGGACGAATCATCGAATATTTCAATAATGGTCTTTGTGCGAAGTAACGCTTAAATTAGATATAAATATTTGCTCGATTTGTGCGGCTGAATGTAAAAACGGCGAATTCATCGCGCGCGAGTATTTTAATCGGAGGAAAATTACCTCACGTAAAATGACTCGATGTCCCGTGTCGATTAACGAATTTATTCGCGGAAACTGCCGGTGACTTCTACGAAAATGTTGGCTCATTTGATACGCCGACTGATTTAAGCCAGCCTCGTCCAGTTACCATCCGATTATCATGGACGGAACAGTGGAAAAGATCAACGGGAAGCTGGAAGCCGGCGAAGTAATGGCTTCTCGCGCAGCGAGATAATGGGTTTTTGGAGGTTCCATTATCATTCCACGCTACGACGGTGATATCGCCGTCATTATACGCGGATTACAACAATCCGGACGATCTCGTTCTTTACTGCGTATCGTTTCTGGCTGGACGCGGTAATACAAAGCCGCGGGGGAAAGATTGGTCAACGCGATTGGTTAAATGAAATTTTACACGGATGGGGTAATATTGCTTAAATCTGAAATTTATCGAAATATTGTATATATTGAATACCACGCGTAGTCGTAGAATTTGCATTTAATGAAAGACACTGTATCTGTAAAGAAATTTTTATTATTTTTATTTTTATTATTTTTTTATTATTCTTATCTTTATACTTATATATTTTGTTTTATTATTTTACATTTTTTATTACTTTGACATAAAACCGTAATAGACGTCGTACGCAATCGAATTATTACACTGAAAATATCTAAAGGCGCAATAAAATCGCGCGGTTAGTAAAACTGAGAGTATTGAAATTGCAAAGGATTATCCATATTTCAGCCATATATACATAAATGCATTTATTTAATTTACAGTGCGCTCGATATATTGATCTAGCGGTACAGCACCCCAATATTTTGAACGCGGCTTAGTGCATCGCCTCTCAACCTGCTCTCGATCGTTAAATTTGCACAGATTATTAAAGTCGTAGCTAGAAATACGCAAAGGTAAATGGCTAAGGCCAAAATAAACTTTCAGTCGACTCGTACTGGCGTTCAAAGCGCAAAACGTAAAAAAATCAAGTTGACTGTAAACGAATCTCGTTTCTCTCTCTCTCTCTCTCTCTCTCTCTCTCTCTCTCTCTCTCTCTTTCTCGAACAGTAAACGAGGTTTAATTCATTGCTTAATGGGGTGATCGTTAGTCCAGCACACGCGCCTCAACTTCCTCTTTTTCTCTCTAAGCTCTCCTTTTTTTCTTTAAAAACTTTACCTCTCTAGGGAAACAACTCTCAGTGCGAAGTGCGCTCATAATAAATCGAATTCAATCTACCTTCCACTCATGTTTCTTTCATAACTTGTGTGTTTCCGCGATATATTATTCTTCTTTTAAATATTCGTACAATCGATTCCTTTTCAAAACAAATCCTATTTCGTTCTTTAGCAAGAGCGGATAGTTGAAGTATAATGCGAAGAAATAAAATGCACGTTGGAAAATAGAAAGATGAAGTAAAAAGTGAAAAAATTGTAGCAGTAAAAGCGAAATATAAGAATAAAAAAAAAAAAAGATTACTTGATCGTTAGTTTAAAACAAATTTACGTCTCACAGAAAGTAATAGAAAATCACTATATATATTTTTAACTATAAATTTTTTGATTAGTTGAGGATCGATTTATCATTAACGAAAATGTCGATTTTTTAAATTTCAATATTATGCCCGTCTTTCTAGAAAGGAAATCTTTAATCAATCGAATTTTTTGCCCGTTCTCGAGCATTCTCAGATTAAACGGCATATCGTTTTTATTTTTTTAATATCCGTACAATCGATTTCCTTTCAATCCAACCGTGTCCCGTTATTGTCAAGAGAAAGGAAGAAAGAACATCGAATAGAATGGTGCGATGGGAATTGAGATGAGAGCAAATGGGACAGAAAGCGGAAAGTAAAGGGACGTTACGTGGGCAGCTGAATAGCAAGGAAATAAAATGCACGTCGAAAAATGGAAGCGGACAACTAGCGCAGGCAGAAAGGATGTGTAATGGTGAATATAACGCTAGAATGCAGGAACCAAAGAGACGGATAAGAAATAACGCGATGATCCCCGATCCATCAACCTTTCTTCCTGTTTTCGTTTTACTTTGCTGCTTCTCGATATGTATTGACGTCTAATATTATGCTTCGTAAGAAATAATACGATGCAATTTTCGTAAGGGTACAAATATTAGAAATAAAGGATATATGTAACTGTCCACACATATTCTCCTCTCAATTTTTGTATTAATATCCTATTCCACATTATCCTGCGTATGCAATTGTTACAATTTTGCAACAGCGTTTTTATCGATATATTTCTTTATTGGAAAATAATTATTTTAAAAGCGTTGTTGATATTTTCATATAATACTATTCTTTGTTGTATAGAAAATCAATAAATCATACTAGATTCGTACAAAGTGCTTGAATTTTCGTCAAAATTTTATTATCCAAACACTTCTAAAGCTAAATTCGTGCAAAATTAAATTCTCAAAGTTAATTAATCGCGTAGTTGTGCCCTTTTTTAAATCGTTATTAAGGTCCATTTTAGACGACTTACAATTCACGACAAAATTTATGACAACAATCTATTTACAATTTTATATGCCGCATATCCTAAGTATGTGTGCAATATATGTATATTGCGTATTTTTAATTTCTCAAATATTTTCTGCATTAAATGACACATGAAAATTATAAGTAGAATATTGCCCAAAATTTTCTTATAAATTATTTAAAGTGGGCTTATATAAAAGAAAAAAACAAACTGTAAATTTAATTTTGCAAGTAGCAATAGTTGAAAAAAAGGTGAATATATGTACATACAATGCTGTACAAAATTTACCGCGAAATGAATATTGTTTCGACATATATAGTCAAATAAAAATATTGAACTTATTGAATATATTTCTCGACGTTCCAGGGCAGCAGAAAAAATTTGTGTTTTTCTCGCAAGTAGTTCTATATCGCCGCACATGTGCACGCACACACAAATACTTTTCGCGTAATGCGTCGCGTCAATCGGAACGAGAAATAAAAATTTGACGTTTTATTACTTTCGTGTCCGATTAGCCCTATCAAGAAATACTTGAAGGATATAAACCGAGATAGGGAAGAAGCGGAAGGGGGAAGACAATAGGTTTGACATTATTTGTCAATTTGCGCCAGACGAAGCACTAATCAATTTCGGTGTGTTTCATGGCTCGAATATATTTACTACTCCCATAATTATTTTCGATTACAAAAAGCACGATTTCTCCGTATGTTTCCAAAAATAAAGGAAATATATTTTCATTTTCGTTAACATATAAGAACCTTCATAAAACCGGCATATTTTGCAGAAATTGAGTTATTAACTTGAGTTACGAAATTGGATTTACTGCTGAACCATAAATTCAGAGATGAAATAAAGTGCTTTTAGTTTTGCCCGCTCTGTGAAGCATAGCTTTTTTTTACTACTTTCGAAATATTTGACAATTTTAAATTCCATTACCTTGAAAACGAGATATATATTCTTTTATCAATTCAATAATTAATACGGATAAATATTGCACAATTATATATATCTTTTCAAGAGAAACTAATCTTCAATAAAAATATTTTAAATCCTAATACTATATTTATACATTTTAAATTGAAATTTAGACATGAATGTACACATATATATTATACTTTTTTTTCGATTTGCGAAAAATCTGGCTCAGAGATTATATCCAGAAATAATCTATTCAAAAAAATATTTCAATAATTGCGTCGGTACGTGCGAACATGCGAAATCTCGTTGCGTAATTAAAGATCCGGAATGCAGTGTAAACGTATACTGTGGTCGTTCTGCACTATCGATCGACCGCATTTGTCATCCGGAGCGAAATGAATTCAATTTATTCGGTTTGCGACGGATCTCGTCGCGGAGTTTCGGAGTTTCATCACCGAGTTGCTCTCTGTGGTGATGTAGCCCACGACTTTTATCGCTGATGAGGGAAAAAATCATCTAACGGAAATCCCGGGAATAAACGTAATTTCGCAATCACCGGAATTTATATCGCGGAAGAACTATCTTTTATATAAAAAAAAAAAAAATCCAGTTACAGTTCTGGTAAACTCATTTCGCTTTTCATACGTACAAACAACCCGTGGTATTTGAAATGATTTAATTTGCGTGAAACGTTTCGGGTGAGAAAATTGACGCTTTTAATCGATTTTTTAAATTATATATAAATAAATGTAAAAAAAAAGTCATATAAATTAATTGAATATAGTTGTATAAATGCGTCGCACGTATTTAAAATTGTATTGTTGAAAATAGCAAATATTTTTAAAACTATTAACTGTTACAATAAAATTTATATAATATTATATAAACATGGGCAATTCCACGTCAAATCGGACAAAAATCGACCTTTTTTGACTTCGTATTTTTTAAATTAAACGAAACTTTTTTTACGTGAAATATATATAAAATAAGGAGATACGTATTTTTGTATTTGTCCGAAATATTTTTTTTTGCAGAAGTTATAAACAACAAAATTTTCGTGAAAAATAAAGAAGTTGTTAACTTCAAAAATTAATATCTCTGGTTACACTTGTCGTAGAGTAATTTTCAAAAATGCATTTTAAAGCTAAGGAGACAACCTTTTTCATAAAAATAGTTTAAGTTACAAGAAATTGCTAATTACAATTGGTATAAATAATTGAAATGTTTAATAATTTTTTTCACCAAAAAGTGCACTTTTTAAAATTTTTGAAATAATGCTATTTTATTCTCTATTTCATTCTGAAAATGTACATACTTTTTATTTTATGGAAAATCGATAGATTCAATTTTTTATATATTTTTAATAAATGAGGCGTCACTGGCTCGACCAAGTAGTATGCTACGCGCTATGGCGCGCCGGTTTCCGAAGGTGCGGCGCCTCATTCATTAAAAATATATAAAAAATAGAATCTATCGATTTTCCATAAAATAAAAAATATGTGCACTTTCAGAATGAAATGGAAAATGAAATAGCATTATTCAAAAATTTTTAAAAGTATACTTTTTAGTGAAAAAAATTATTAAACATTTCAATTATTTATATCAATTGCAATTAGTAATTTCTTGTAACTTAAACTATTTTTATAAAAAGGGTTGTTTCCTTAGCTTTATAATGCATTTTTGAAAATTTATCTACGACAAATATAACCAAAGATATTAATTTTTGAAGTTGACAACTTCTTCATTTTTCACGAAAATTTTGTTGTTTATAACTTCTGAAAAAAAAAATATTTCGGACAAATACAAAAATACGTATCTCCTTATTTTATGTACTATATATTTCACGTGAAAAAAGTTTCGATTTATTTAAAAAATACGAGGTCATTTCTTGTCCGATTTGACGTGGAATTGCCCATATATGTATATAAAATAATTTATATAATTTATATATAATTTATATAAAATTATATATAAAATTTTATTATAAGTATATATAATAAACCTATTATTTTAACTACCCAAATACATTTGCTACCGCATGCGTTTGCTACCGCAAACTCATGTAGCATCAATAATGCGAAGAATGAGGTTATTCGTGAAATCTCGATGATCTCTCCTCCGATTTGTCTCATCAAAGTAGTTGCCGCTCGAATCAATCGAATCGACTTATTTCCCTGCGGTTTCTCTTGGACATTGGTTGAGTTTCCGAGTTTCGCGCTGCAGCTCTCCGCCATAGCGTCACTTCATTACGAACCTAACTTGATGCTGCCTTGCTAGAGCAGTCAATAGTCTTCGCCGATTGATTCCGGTAACTATGCATAGTAATCGTGTAACCTGAATTTGCTTGTTCAATTGTTTCATTAGTAATTATATCATCGCCGATCGAAGGGACTTTAAAGCGCCAATTAAGTGGCGTCTTATCGATCCTCGAGCAGAATCGTCGGTGAATCAAACGAACCGTATTAGTTTCGGCAAGAGACCGCGACGCGGAAAATCCAATTTGTCACAATTGCGCCAATAAATATATTATATTATCCGGCTTTATACTCGGTTCTATCCCCCCAATGGAAGTCGTGCGCGATTTGTTCATTAATCCGTTAACTATCCAAGATACTCGCGACATTGTCGGTCTTATCGTCCTCGCGCAAATTCGTAAAGGCAAATTCGAACTTCAACTCGATAAGCTCGAGATGTCTTATCTGCAGAATCCATACACGTGATACGACGTTGGTCTCAGAGTGAAATTCCAAGTTAGCTTCGTAACGGCCAGACGGAATCGGTATCGTTACACAAAGGGCAACGTCGGCATTCCGTGTTTCAAGGACACAGTGTCTGGTTTCGAGACGGTGGTAAATTGAAAAGGGAGATCGATAGTGGCGAGAGAGGGAGAGAGAAAGAGAGAGAGAGAGAAGGGAGAACAGCGCGTATTTTCGCGAACGCGGAACAGAAACCGGGGGGGAAGGTGGGGGATGAATGAAGGGTTGGTCGCAGATCAGGGGGCGTCCGGAAACGCGGCGAAAATAAAAGAAGGAAAGCGAATAGTGGAGGCGAGCCAGCCAGCCAATCGTATCTGAATTTGTTTACGATGACAGCGCGCTGTCGAAAAAGTTTCTGTGGCTGACGTCGACGTCGTCCACGAGAAATACGAAAAGTTAACCAGCTTTTTAAAACGTCAGCTCCGTCGTTATAGGGATCGCCCTCCTCTCGCTCTCCTCTGACGATTCGAACGAGGAATATCAATCATATTTCGAGAGGATCGAGGATAGCCCGGCGAGATCTTCCACGGCGAGGATCTTCGAGAAGGCCAGCAGCTTCTCATCTCGGGATAAGTTCCGGATCCTCATCCGCGAGGATCCACACGCGATCAAAGTTAACGTCTGCCCGGATGCGCACAAAAGGGCGCGGAGGATTCGTATCTAGGATTCGTGCTACGTCTTTGCGCGAATTTTCCGACAATAAATCGGAAAGGAAGGCGCGCACAATGGACCCCGAAAGGGCTATCGAAGGGGGTCCTATTCGGAGTTCCACGATCCTTCTTTTTCCTGTGGCCCTTCTCGACAAGAAGGCTCGCCCATTCCGCGCTCGACGCTCGATCTACCTCGTCGACGTCGTCGACGTCGTCGAACCAAAAACCCGTCGAGATCGTCGCGGGAGGCTCTGATACGTTACGAGTTTGGCCGCCGGCCACGAGAGTTATCTTCCCTCTACTTCCACCCTCCCCCCCCTGCCACCCCCCCTCGCTCGCCGTGCCAATGGTGCTCGCGATGATGAATCTAAGTCGCAAGGCGACTCCGCTATCTAGGATTGCGCGGCGGGATGAGGGTGAGGAGGGAGAGGGAGGAGGGTGGGTGATTCGGGCGCTCTTCTTAATTTCGTGAGATAAGGCGGCTGCGTTTTAAATCAATGGCGCGAGAACGTCGGAGATAAAGCCCCCGACGTAAGTATAAAAAGAAGCCATTACGCGCGATTATGTACTTCTTGCATCGCGCGCGCGTGCGCGGGGCGCATTTACGAGCTTGCATTTAAGTGCCACGCTGTAATCAGACTGATTAGCATCTCGTGTGAATTAATCTTACGAGTATACGCACAGAAACGGCGTTAAACGAGATGGCAATATAAAGCAGTATTAAAATCCTAGCCTTCGAGGGCTGAAAATATTGTCAACATTGATTAAAAAAATGTATGCGATACATAGGTCATTTAATTCATATTATATGACAACGACACGATATGACATGACGTGGAAAAATATTCTTCCATAAGTATTAACAAATAAGTATTTGCTTTTACGTGTCATTGAAGATTCAATGTGAATGAATATACGTTCGTATATTACAGAAGAATATTTTATCGTGTCATGTAATGGATCTTTATGATTTTATGCTTAAGAAACAGTGTCTTAAAAAATTAGACTGCTTCTTAGAACAGTCTTGCGTTAATCTATTTTTCGCTTCTGTGAACAAATTACAACATCCTATTTTAGAAATATTAAAACAACTGCCGCGATCCCCTAACGAGAAATTGTGAGAAAAGGAGAAGGGAGGTTAAATAGGACTGAGTTATTATAAGGAAGTACGACGTGAAAATGTGAACAGCCGGACTTGGACTCGTAATTATTCCGCGCTCGTAAAAAGGTCTTGCCGGGTCATTGCCAAGGCATTCTCTCGAGATGCAGTAGATTTAAGCTGCTGCAAAGGAGAGTGTCTCGAGTTCCTTGCCAAGAGAGAACCGACGAGCGACCTGCGTGATGTATCGATATCGATGTAGTCGCTAAGCGATTATCGTAACATATTTTATCGTTAACAATAATCGTAACATTTTTTTGCAGAGAGAAAAAAGCATCTGTTTGATCGAAAATGTTATTGGGCGATATACTTTGTTAGGCTACTATAAATCTTTTAAATATTTGTTATATGTTTCAATATGATATCGCAGAGTATTATCGTATTATTCTACATCGTTTTATTATTGTTCCATTATTCTATATCGTTTTATATTGTTTTATATTATTATTCTACATTAAACAAACATTAATAATAATAATAATACCATATCTATGAGGCAAACTTTTTTTCTTTTTTTCTTTTTATATCTAGTTTATGCTTCGCTAATCTGTGAAAAATATATTCTCAACGGAAGATCATTTTTCAATATTCCGCTTTTATATTATTCCTTGTTTATTTACAATTATATTCTCAATTATAGATAATGGAATAAAATGACATAAAATTATAATAAAATTAATATCTCTAATTATTTTTGAATCTACATCCACGTGTACTAATTATTGTGTAATAATTATTTTTCAAACATCTGGTATAAAAATTTATTTGTTAAAACATTCACGGTTCACAACAAACGCAAGGAGCCGATAATTTTGTAATTCTATACAAAACGGTAAGAATTTTCGCAGCGATCTAATATCCTCACAGTTAACTTAGTGAGTTTTCCAGGGAATAATGCAAGGGCGTATTATTTTACCGTACCTTGCGCATCGCATAACGAGCAGCCTTATTGGTGGCGGCCTTCTCTTCCTTTATGTTCCTTCGGATTATCGTATATACCGGTAGCCGAAAGCTTAACAACCGCGTCGGGCATCCTCGTGAAAGGTGCGCCATGCTAATTAACTTTGCAACTTTTCGCAGGAATGGCCTTTCCTCGGCAACTTTCAACTTTGTTGGCATCGAGGACCTTCTCACATTGACGACAAACTCGGAGAGAGAAAGAGAGAGAGAAGGGGGAAGGGAAAGAGAACGCAGCTCATTAAATTTTCAAAGTACCATCCTGGCATCACGTTCGACGCGATGGACCGTTTTCGTCTCATCATTCCTTCATCATCCCTCCAATTTGCTAGTTACTACTTAGGCATTAATCGGCAGTAATCGTAGCGTCACTGCATATTTCAATGTTTTGACGCGATCAGGAAGATATTTTGTTTATATTATCACTAGAAAAACGCAGTAAAGTTAACGGGAATTTTTACAATAAATAGTTTTTAGAATTTAGAAAGAAAGAGAAAGTTCGCTTTTCAAAATAAATAGCATTTAAATGTTACATGAACAAATGCAGTACTTTTAATGCATGTATTTAAGATTAGATTTAAGATTAGAAATTAGAAATAAAAAATTTAATTAAAATTTTTAAAAAATAGTTAAATAGTTAAAAAAAATTATGTATATTTAGATTTCTCCCATTTAGAAACCTCGTTATTATATTCAAAGCTCCAAACCGCGCGCTATTAAGAAGGTTCCAGTGTACTTTTCTTTCTAAAAAATTCGCAGAATTAAAGAATTTTTATATCTATCTATATATTTTTTATCCTTGATTATTTTTCAAAAGTATACACATAGTTAAATTTACACACAAAATATACTAAGTGTGCATAAATTAATAAATATGCATTTAAATATAGCAACTATAAGTAATATATTGATCATATACATATGTATAGATATGGAGAATCTGATCAATAAGGATTGATAAGGGTTGCGCAACTCATTATTTACTTGTTTAATATTTGTGATGCAAATACTTGCAATGATGAAATTAATTTTCAAAATAGAGATAAATACGTATACAAATAGGACGTCGACATTAATATTGCGAATGCTAATAATCACAAATACTACGCGCGCCTATACGCGATTCTTGACTTTAATATTGTTAATTATCATTGACAATGACGTCCTCAAATGTCTGTATTTTGCAGCATGCGGTTTATATTAAAATATTCCATGTGCTAATTTGTTTTGCGTATTCGATCTCATTTGTAATAAGTATATACGGACGTAAACAACAGAATTGATAGCGTGTGGATATTACATTGTGTACATTAAATAATGTTCTTTAAGCGTTTCCTAAAACAAACTAATATTTATAAATGCAAATTGTTCAAAACGTAAACTGTAGATATACGTAATAATCAATTATATAATTTTTCCTCTAGATATGCTTAACATTTGCATGCAATATCAAGAAGAAAACTTGTTTGCAAATTGTTTATTAATCCGGTTTGTCATTTCAATGGAAAAGATGTTAGAATTACGGGAAAAACGAGATGTAACGAAAAATGAAAAAAGGAACAAGAGAGAAAGAAAGACAGAGAAAGAGAGAAAGAGAGAGGGAGAGGAAGAAGAGGATGAGGCATTCTATATATTGCTCTAGAGAGCTATTCTCTTTTTCTTTTCTTTCATCTTTAGTAAATTAAACTACTCACGATCTCGTCTCGACGCTTGTTGATCAACAACTGACTCCTATGTTATTTGGAAAATCTTATTACTCGCGCGTGTACGTTTTGCTCCCACTATAACTCACATACAAAAGATGTTTGAAACGCGTAAAATATGATTACAACGAAAAACACACTCAAGTGTGTTAGTATAACACACTTAGATTTGCAGTGATGCCTGGCGATTTTGTCGCTTGTCGCTTTTGATTTAGGATCATCTTTCATTTGCAAGTAAAATCAGTCTCTCGCTGCTCATGTCACGCGAAGTATCATCGTAATCGAAATTTGAAATTAGTAAACTTTCGCAATACTATTCTCCGAGTTGCTTCCGGCGGATAACTTGTCATTTATCCGTGAACGCGCTTATTCGTCGTCGAATTTCGGCAGAATCAGCAAATTTCCTAAAGAGACCTTCGGTATAAAATATCAATATTCATCACCGATCAAACGTAAAATACTTCGAGAAACGTGGCAAAAATTCACATATTTATTCGCTGGTTTCGAATTCACGCAATTCACTACTGCAACAGGTGGTTGCGTAACGTATCCATTAAATAATCCAACAGGGCAAAAATATTTTATGTAAAGAATGTGAGAATTTTTCTCCCGGAATATTCCCTCCGCTGATGAAAACAAACATTCTCTACGAAAATCTTTACACAAGATCTTAAAAAAAAAAAGAAAGAAATATTCAACGAAGTAAGCGTTCTAATTTCAGTTTTGTATAAGAATGTGAAAACTATTCGTGTATTAAATAAAAGTGAAAGAAAATTCCTTATCATGAGCTTTCCAAATTAAAAATCTCCCTTTCTTTCTTGTGAGTAATTTTATTCTTCCAATATTTTTTATATAAAAAGCAACATGTTATGCATCTAATTGCGCAATCTAATTTATATTTAGATGCCCGCTGGATATATTTTGAATATGCGGCGACAAACGAATCGACGGCGCAATAGCGACAAAGACGCATTATTTCGGCGTAACAATGTGTATGTATAGCGTAAGGATGTCCGGCGCTTGTTGGCTCTCTTTTCAGTTCTCTTAATGAGGAGCGAGTGCCGGTCTGTACTTTGACGTCGGCAATTCTCCCGACGGATCCCGGGCCATCAGCTTCGTTCAATCAGAGTAATTGCGCGTTAAATCTCTTTGCTCGCCATTGAATCAATTTTGCAGTTTCTCGAGCTATCTTTGTGTATCCTTGCTACAGGGATCGCTACGGTGTTTCTGCGTAACTTGCTTCTCAAATACCACTCGATTAATCAGTTGGGAAGAATTAAAGATTTAGCCACGCTGTTAATTCGTTTGTTCAAAGAGTACAGAATGCCCCTATTTATCAATCTATTCGTTAATCTATATCCCTCTTTTTTTCTATCGCTCTCTCTCCCCCTCATTTTGAATGATTTCTAAAGATCTGGTATTATAATGTTACTGAATTTATCTGGACAATAATTATTAAAACATGTATAAAAAGAGACGACATTAGCTCTGTTGAAAAAAAAAAATTTATCTTGATGCTTTACACATAAGTTCTCTCTTTCTCTCGTTTTCAATGTAACTTAAATTATTTTAAATCGTTTTTATTAAATAGCACTTTGTACTTTTATATTTATGTATTAATAGTTGTCGAGACGAATTTGATATAATATATGTATATGAAACAAAATTATTAGAGATTATTTAAGCTTACAAAAATGTACGTAACTATATTATTAATTTTGCAAATTTTAAAATTACTTTTTTCTAAAACTTTCATATAAAAAAGTGTTATTCTATTCTCTTTCTAAAATCATATAAATAAATAAAATTAAATTTATCTACATTTTCGATTTACTCTTGAATGAGAAATCATCTCCTTTTTGGATAAACTACGTTTTCCCCCCACAATTCTCCTATATAAATATCATAATTTTTCACATGACGTGGCACACTCTCTTCTCAGCATATTTGTAAAATGTTGCGTCAGCGATGATTCAGCAAAAAGAGATTTCTCTACGTAATAAAGATATCGAATAAAATTTCTAAAGCGTCCAATAACCGTACAGTCTACGCGTGTCGGGATGTATCGCAATCGTGCTTTCGCATCAAGAGGAAATCGAGGAAGCCCTCGTGTGCTACGGAAGCTATATAGGTAATGATATTACTAACTTAGGCGAATGCAAACTGACGCTCGTGCGCTTTTAAATCTCGCAGCAGAGGAAAGGCAAGAGCTCTCTGCTCTCGAGGCTCTCTTGCTATCCCGGAGGGGGGGACAAAAAAAAATTTCCTCGGCAAATTCCCAACTGAATTTGTTAGGCGAGAGACGCGTGTTCCTCTCTCTCGTATATTCCGCTTGCAACGTGTCCACGGCTCAAGACAAGTCTGTTTCGTTTCCGTGTCGATATTGGTTTCGCGCGCTTCCTTCCGTCTGGCCTCCTCTCTATTTCGCCAATCTCGCGTCTCCCTCAGCCTTTTCTTTAACTCCTTCGCCGCCGCCACCACTTTCTCCCTTCCTCCTTTCTCGCCAGTCTCTATCCCTCTTTTCATCGCGCCAAACGCACCGCGCTTTTTCCCCCGCGGTATTTCCGCGTCTGGAAAAGCGAATGGAACGCTCAGTGGAAGAGAGACGGAGGGAAATGAAATTTGAAGAAACGTCGATATAAAGTGACTCTCGATTTCCTCTTCCCGCCGCCGGAAGTACGCTTTGATAACGTCTCGGCGGGTCAACAACGAACACTCAGCCGTATAAACTCGCTTTGTGCGGCGAAATAAGAGCAGTATCGATAAATCGGCCGTGATTATTATCGCGTCGCTACAAACGCGACTAACAAATGAAATAAAAAGGTACATATATATATAAGATTTATGAAAACTAATTTGCGAAATATTTTTAGATGAAAAATGAATGGGGGAAGAGCAGCTAAAATTAAAGCTTGCATTTGATGCAGATACACGCGAGGACGGTATTTACATGCAATCGCGAGATAAGAAAGCGAGAGTAGAAATTTCGAGGGAAGAGGATCGGTACGATCCCGGATTTGCGACGTCGAATACGTACACACGTACGTCGCCCGATATAGAAGCGGGACGGAAAACGCAGATTATAAGACTGAAATATGGCCCTAAGCCTTTTATTCTGCCGTCGGTATTATATCCCGGGATTTATTTACAAGCGGCGGGGCAAATCCGCTTTCGCGCGCGCACGCGACAGCAAGAAAAATTCGAAGAGCTAAATCGATAAACATGTCCTCCGGTTTCGTATCCGGGAGGATTTCCGACGGGATAAAAAAAAAAAGGAAAGAGAAAGATTAAAGTATTAAGAAACGCGATGCGGCCAATAATTGTGCAAACAATATCGATTGGAAATGAGCTTTTTCCCATCATTCTCTCTCTCTCTCTCCCTCCCTCTCTCTCTCTCCGATGACGAGATAACGAAAACGCAGAAAAATCGTAACTCGAGTTGATTTCTCGTTTGTGCTCGCTCGTGCATATATATATGAAGATGATTTGGAAAAAGTTTCATATGAAAAAATATTATTCTATTCTCTTTCTAAAATCACATAAATAAATAAAATTACAAAAATATATATATATAAATTTAATTTAATTTATTTATGTAATTTTAGAAAGAGAATAGAATTGATTATTATACATATATATATATATATCCGGCTGATTATTCGATCGATACAATTGTAACTCGTAAATGACCTCACGCCAAAGTTTAAATTGTTGAGCAAGCAGCGGACATGGCGACAGCGTCGCGCTCAACTAAACTGTATGCTCACTCTCAGAGGATTAAACTGAAAGTCAAATTCGCGGGATTTGCTGTAGCACTCATTACTTGCAGATTTCACGGTGGCATATTCAGCCGTTATGACGTACCAAAAAGGGATAAGTGGACGACAATAGCGTCTGCCGCGCGGTAAGCTAAGAACCTCCCCGTCTGACAAATGAGTTTTTACGTTCCACGGTGGATGCTGCTCTCTCTGCCAGACACTTTCCTTCAAGTCTTCCCTTACATTTTTCTCATTTCTCTCGATGACATGGATTTCATGCAACCTTTGTCTGCGAACCATTTATCTAGTTCATATGTTCATTATACTTTATTTTGCTACATTACGTCCATTATTAGGGCAATATTTTTTTGTAGCACACACAAAGAAACTGAATAAGTTTTAGAAGTTAAATTAGGACCATTTGTGTGTGTCTAGTTCACGTATATATTATCTTTTTGCACTATAATATGCGTCTGTTATTATAGCAATATTTTCATTTAATAAAGACAAATTATCCAATGATACACACTTGCTACTTTTGTTAAAATCAATAATAATCAAATATCAATAGTAATTTAAATCAGTTGATTTGTATCGCTTTCATTCAATTTTATTTTTTGATCAATCTTCAGTTTTCCCCGCTCTCTAACGTATTCAAATCTATTTATAAATATCAAATTTCGTCAATTTATCTGTATCCAACTTATGTAAGCCACGCTAACGATGGTAATTTTATCGACAATGCAAGCTCTCCCTATTCGTAAAAATTCTAAAGCAGCTCATGGTCGAGAATTCTCGGGCATGTAAATCGAAAATCAAGGACATTATCGATTTGAAGACAAGCGGTGCTTATAAGCGAAATCGGGAACGATCTGTTCGAGAGGGACTCTCGAACACGCGACATGACGTAGCGCTAAAGCTGGGTCTCTTTTATCTGACGACAGTTTCGGAAATTATGTGTTTATGTTTCGCAAAGTTCACTTTGAAGTTTGGCAGTGTCTTTATTAGCGAATATCGTATCGATCCATGTTTTCAATAAAATTTTTACTAAACAATGATTTAGAAAATTGAGAGAATTTGATAAATAAAGTTACAGGAATGTAAATCGGCAACGAAACATTATTTTTGAATTAAATTTAATCGAAAATCGGATTCGTAATAAGCAAAATATACTAACATATAAGAGACGACAACGTAATGAAAACTTTTTGAAAATTAATCGCTATGTAAATATTTCAATGTCATTAAAGCATTTTAATTCTGAATCAAAATTTTCTTATAAATTTTTTTTAATTGCAACACGTCGCATTCATACATAGTTTAACCATCGTAACAATTTTTGGGGCTTTACTAAAAGTAAGAGGCCGCTATTACAAATAGAATGAGGGAAAACGCGTATAATGCATGTAAAGAGCTTAAACCAGAAACCGCGCCCATTGACTGGTACTATTTGTCGCGTCGCCTTAACACGGCGCTGTTTGCATAAGTGTATGCACGTGAGGCACGTGGTCATGTAAATGGTGCATGTGGAAACGCGCTGATGATCGTTGGATATTGCAAACTAGCGTTATCTGCGCCAAAGAATACGGTTTTTTTTTGTAGACTTTTACGGTTATATGCACACGTGCTACATGAAAGCTGGTTATCGGATTTTCTGTGCGCGATGCATCGGTACGTTAATACTAACACGGCGATCTCACAGGGGAACGAGCGAATATGCGCTAATATCGCTTCCGATCGTCCGAGAGATACATTTTTTTGTCGGGAAAGACGTTTCAAGTCTTCGTTAAATTTTATTACAGGCGGGCAAAATAATTGACAACTCTGTATTATATTACGAAAAATATCTGAATAACGAAGTCTAAACAAAACCTTCATTTGTACAAAGTCCAATTGGAATTCACGAAAAACAGAGAATTTGATTAGTTATTGTAATGTAATTTTTTCACGCATTATATATATATATATATAAAATTTTCGGAGCACGTAACTTCGAAATAAATAAATTCGACTATCTTGTGCTGCCGTGGATGAACCAACGGGTCCATGAAAAGTCACTAGAGGAAACCCTCGGCGCTACAAGCAGACTATGGATTGGTTTCGAAGTGGCTTCCCACCCAGAGTGGTACACGATACATGTACACATTCTATCGATCCACATGGCAATTCTGAGGCACGAATTCGCCAATATCACCAACAAAAGTTTCCCTGCTCGCAAGCAATTGAAAGTGTACATGTATATTATATCATGGTTCGAATTTAGCGTTGTCTCATCTGATTCACCCTCCATCAACAAATAACTAATAATATATATTCATGTGTCAATACTTCAAAAAAACTCGACAGACACAAAGATATTTCAATTCAAGTTGTGTAATAGAAATAAATTCCTATTAATAATCTTATTATTAGAGAGAAAGAGAAAAATAGAAAGAACAGAGAGAGAGAAAACATAACAAAAATGCAATTATATTTTCATATTTTAGAGGTATTTTCATATAAAAATTTGCTAAACTAAATAAAATTGAGCCAATGTATTATATTGTTTCAAAGTAAATTTAATATCGAATTTGCAATACTATGTGCAATTCTCCGGTTAGAAAATTATCATAAAAATGTTATATAGGCGTGTCCGCGCATTGTGTTTCAGCAAAGTGAATTTCGGAAGCATATAAAACGAGTCTCGTATAAAATTTTTTTATAAAGCGTGAGCACAAGGAAATCGGATTACAAAAATCGTGCGCCGAGAGTACACATGTAACGCAACATAAAAATGAAAATGTATATATATAAATTACGAATTACGTTGAAGAATGAATTTGACTAAATCGGATTTCGTAAATGCACTTTGCGTGCTTACATGTGAAAAAACGTAACAGAGCCACGTTCAAATATCGCTTTCAAAATGTTATCTCGAGACTTTGGCAATATATGGAAATACAATGTTACTAATATTTTTATGTAACCAGACTATTAAAATCTATCAAAATATTATAATCAAAGGTAGTATCAAACTTTTGCTGTTATTATAATTAATATAATATCATATATAATTAATATTATCTATATATAATAATATAATATTATAATTAATATTAGTATTATCAGCTCAGTGATTTTCGATATTTAAAATATAGAAATCAAAAATAAGAACAAGTCATCTCATACCTCTCATATCTGAATATATATCTCATTTATATAGAATATGTTGTTTTTGTTAAACGTCGATTGCCTGGCAGAATTGTAATTTAGGGTCTAAATTGAAGCCAAAATGACAAAGGCAGCTTACTAATGAATTCTCTGTTGATCAATATTAGCCGAAGGCGAATTGAGACTTAATCACCTTCATCGAATAGTTATAACGCTTGTATAACACACGTGTGATGCCGTTCGATCAGACACGGTGTCGACCTGGATAAGTGTTTTTCATTTAATTTATTTTCGACGAATAAAAGAGCCCGATATATGTTGATGCGCTTTATGAAGAATTAAACATGACGCAAATCCGGATATTCGCCGAAAAAAAAAGAACCGGTAAATCTGCTCGACTGGTTTTGCCAGGATTATAAACAATGCTGTCTCTTGCGAGAACAATAAAACTAACGAATCTATATTGAATTTCACTGTATATTTGAAAATGCGCTTGTTTCGAGGATCTTCTTGCAAGAAATGAAAATAGAAATTCCACTTGTAGTGTATCATGACTTCTGTCTATAATATCAATGCTATCAGTACTAAGGATTGTTAAAGTATAAAGGAATCAACATGCTGAATCATATCGTAGGAATACTTTCGCGCGATACTTTCATCGCGTAAAGACAACAATAGATTTTGTCTCTGAAATTTTCTCATATATCGGACAAGAGGCGTGTAATACGCTTTTAATGATGCCATGAAACGAATCAGATATGGTTGTATCCGTTAGTGGCGGACGAAAAGGATAATAATGAGTATATGTTACTTTAATAATGACGAGCGGCGAGCGAGCCTATTATTCTCGGTTGGTTTATATATAACGTGCTGTCAAGATGATAAATTTTGCTTACGGTAACGCGCTCCTTACATCGCGCGTTGACTATAAGGACTCTCAAGATATTCAAGACACACCCCAAGGTATTCTCTCGCGAGTATCATGATTTTGCCCGATAAATCGGCTCCCTTCGTCTCGACTCGGTTACATCTCTTACAAGCGTTTACGATCGATTATTTGCTCCACCTATCGTTTCTGAGCGAGAAGAATTTAACACGTGACCAATCGTGCTTTTTGCACTTCGATGATAGGAATTACATGAATAAAAGTTTTTTTTGTATATTTTCGAAGCTAAAATAAAAAGTGATAGTTATCTCAAACTTACGCCAGAAATGTACCGTCAAGACATTTTGCAACTTTCTGTAACTGTGAAAACGAAACGAGCAGTCAGGAATAAATCATTTTTGACGCGCGGGGAGCCGTGAGATTAATGAGCGTGAGGGATGTTTTTTAACTTAAGTGAAATTTCTTACGGACGTGTGTGCAATGCGGCATCGTTTCATTACAGTGCTCAAGAATTTTACTGCCCGGTAAGTTTTGGCTCAAATTGCGCCATTTCTTGCGCCGATGTAGATTACGAAATAGTGCGAAATAAAATTATTTGGACTATTCGAAAGTTAAACGTGTATATAGAAAATATACAGAGATACATCAATCGCATGCGAGAAATACACGAATAGCACTTACCCTTCTTCGACGCGTGAAAGGAATCATCTTTTGGCACGTACTGGATGTCATACTCCAGCGTGGTCTTTGGCAAGATAATTTTGTCCTTGTTGATCTTGTAAACGGCGTACTTGAAGGCCAGCTCCGTGCTGCTATCCTTTTGGTCATGAGTGAATATAGCACCTGAAAAGTAAGCATACACGAATATGATCGCGCTAATCCTTAAAGTAAAACAGCAAACTACATTTCGTCCCGTAGTGATAACACTTTCAAACGATTAAAGTTCGTCCATCTATGCTAATAAACTTTAAGCTCCGAGCAAGGCTTAAGCTTATCTAACGAAACTTACGCACAATTTTAATGCCATTCATACATTATTTAATTTTTATTACATATGAAGTATATATATATTTTCCTTATGTTAAATATATATTATTTATATTACTGTATATTCATGGCCTTGATAAAGTGTAAGCGGAATATCCGATTTTCAAGAGAATTTATATAAGGAAAATATTAAATTATTTCAATGTCACACACATAAAGAAGAAGTGAATTTAGTCGATTAAAAAAATTTGTTACCAAAAATATGCTCAATTATTACATACATATCGTGTTATACGTATAATTACACCCGCGAATAAATCGCTTTTGTTTGCGAAAACTCCGATCCACTCTCGTTCGAGTTCATCCAGTACGCGCTCAAATAAAAGAACGCTTTATTAAAAACACTAATAACAATTAATTCGAACGATTATGACCAGTCACAATAATAACACTATTAATAATTATTGCAATTTCTTCGAGATCAACGCCGAAATTGATTGCGTAGCATCTATACGATATCGCGACTCACATAAGACTTGTCTAGTATCTTAAGGGCTCGTTGTCGAGGAGATTATCTTTCCTTTGTTGCAGACATCTTTATACGGCTCAATATTGATTTTATGTAGTGATATACTTTTAAACAATTAGCGCGGACGTAATAATATGTATCACACGGTTATTATAACATTGAATTTCATATATAGAGATAAAGAGCATACATTTCTCTGTTTAAAGTACATTAAATCTTTAGAATATTAAATTTTAAATTTACCATGCATTATACAATAGATGAGTGAGCTAAGTTCATCGTTAATCGCTCGACTGTCGTCGTGATATAGAAAATACAAAAGTGAAAACGTGTCACGAAATATGCTTGCGTTAAGGATCGCTATTACTGTATGACGTGCCTGAATGAAGAGCGGCTTCTAATAACGCCTATTCATCGACTGACGTTGATTAAATAGCCGCTGGATGTTAATAGTGTACCAAAGCTCGTGTCTCTTGCGACCACAACCTTCAAAGAGGTCACGCGTTTTGAAAGTCCCTAGAATATACATATGTACTTCCAATTTATCGAACAGCTGACTCTGGGGAGCAACCCTAGATACAACTCGTTCCCATCATTGCCAGCTAGCCAGTTTCTCGAGAAAAAGGAATATTTAAAGCTGCAGCATTGAAGAGAATTAATCTCCTTCCTTTCAGTATACAGACTTTCATCGCAAAATGCTCGAGGTCGTTTGCGGAAACTAACGGGCATCCTCCCGATAAAAAGCGGCGGGATGCATTCCTGACCCAGAGCCAGGGGCAATTTTATGGTCAAACGCGAGCGACGAGTTGTAAAAGCGATGGCCAGCATTGCTGATTTAACATTCGCTGTTTTTAAAAAATCTGAAAACTCAAGGAAAACTACGCCGAGATTCGCAAACCCCGCGATTCTCTTTCTTCTCTCTTTCTCTTTCTTTCAGTTATTTAATTTTGGTTCACTAAATTCAATATGTTTACATGAACCAAATATTTGCCTTATTACTTGCCCTTAATTACTCATTAATAAAATTCACAGCTTTGACGTGTCTAGCATTCTGGTATGACAGGAAGAAATCAATAGAAAATAAAATATTTTAAAAATAATGTCATAAAATATATGAAAAATTTTGCACATTGCCCGATGTTTTAGATATGAAACAAGATCTATAATGTGATCGGTTTCACATGAATTTGATTCTTTTCACGCGAAGCAAGATTTACCCAACATCATCCCTGACTGCACTGCTGCTTGTGTATATTTGATTATAACTACTATTGAAAATTTGGAACACAAAATTTTACAGTATACAAAAAAGTTTAATCAAGCAAATTTAATTAAAAATACATTCAAGACGCTGCTACCGAACATATCAATACACAACAAATTATATTGTCTAATTGGCTATTATCCGTTTGACAATATTGAAAGTACGTAAAATTTACTCGCTTCATCGAATGTATATCATAAGTTATAAATAAGAATATAATTTTTTCAAGCATCTTATGAATTATATTATATTTATAGAAAATAACATAAAACAGAGAAAGAAAATAGAGAAGTTGATTGAACATAATTTCTTATTCATTTACAGATTGTAGATAAAGAGAGAAAGAGAGAGGAGTTTATCAGTCTATTTTAAACATTTAAAATAAGTACAGTTTTAAAAAAAATAATCTAGACTTTCCGTATTTCAGAATGTTCACTAATATTGTACGTTATATTTTACTTTAAATTAAGTAATTAACATAATTTTGTCAAACTTTTTGCAGAATTTAGAGACGATTTCTTTGCTGCACAAATGACAATTTTGTGTAATTCGTCTATTGTATAATACGATGTGTAATATACTATACAAATTAAATTTTAAAATTTAAAATTTTTGAAAAAGATGTGAATGTGAGAATAATACTGTTGAGCCGAAAATAATCTCTAATTGTTCGTATCATAAACAACAAATTGTTCGCATCATAAACAAAAAAAATTTTAATTAAATTTTAATTATGTAAACTATTAAAGATTATTATTATTTTCGGCTTAAAAATATCGTTTACGCTCGTCTTTTTTTCAAAAATTTGTAAACTTTTAGTTTAGCCAATAGTTTCCCAATAGATAGCCAATAATTTCGTTATTACATTATCGTCTCCGAATATTGGAAATATTAATATTTCGTTTTCTGTTTTTCACAAAAGACTACACTCTATAATTCTTTACTTTTTATCTCTATATCTAACTATTTGTAAGAATTATTGATCTCAAGAGAAGTAAAGTCCATTAATTAATGTCATGACGTCTACTTACTGTTTTGTAATTATATTTTTATCTCTCGTTGTGTAAATTTGCGAAATCTACGTTTTTGTGAGATGTAAATGTTTGAGCACATTAAGCATTATTATGGAAAAAAATGGACAAGGATGTACAATCAATTCTAACAGGATCTGATATGTAGGTGCGCGTTTTATGTACGTGAGATGTATCGTTAAAACACTGCATCGATTTAATCGAATATTTGTTTCTGAATTACGTTGGAGAGAGAGACGTTGAAGAGATGTTAATATTAACCATTTCATCCTCAGATAAAGGTTTGTTCGATCGCGCGAGAATAAATGGATATATCATGACCGATAACGAGCTATATTCGTATTTACGTCCCACCAAATCATCGGCCCCCTTTCATTCCCCGTTTTTCATCGGCCCTTAACCCTTCCTGGCGGCATTTTCTCTCCGTCCGATGCGCTCTTTTGCTTTTCGTACCGCGTCGTAACTAGCTAATCCATTTATCTGTAACGCAGTGGATGCGCATTAGCCGTCTTCCATCTCTCATCCCGCAGTATTGTTCTTCGTGCCATTCTTTTTCCGTTTTTCCGTTTTCGCTGTAACACGTTAAGTACTCTTATCCTCTCGGAAATGCTCACAATGATTTCTTTCGGTATTTTCTTGCAACCTCATTGACTACTGTTGCGCTCGGCGTTTTAGTTGCGTTTAAATAAGGAATAGGTGATTCCTAGATATATTGTTCGTTATAGTTTTCAGTGATTAGTCCGGTCTCATTACGCATTTGCTTGTTTTAAGTATTAAATATTAAAACTATTTTTAAGAAATAATGTGCTTTAGATAAAAGTATATGACGGGAAATCTAAAATCAAATTCTAATTATAATGTGAATAATTGGAAATCATTTTCGATTTTAAAATATCGTTCGTTTTCAATTCTTTCAAAAATTTGTAAAATTTAAAGTATCAGCTCGGTATTATTCAAACTAAATAAATACTCATTTTGAAATAATGTAAAAAAAATTCTTCAATACATCACGCTTCAAAAAGCGCAGATTTTTACACGAGAATCTAAAAATAAAGTATGTTTGGCTATCTTAGTGGAAACTGTCGGCATTGTGCTAAGTAATAGAATAATATGTAGTAGTTCGTAAATCTTTACATTGTGAAAGTGTGTTTCTGTGTTTGCTGTATCTTCTCCCCAATATTTGAATGTACATGTATTCATATACATATACTATATCCATGGCCAATTCACATGTTGGTTTTGCTCAATCTCGTGGGGAATCTGTGGCAGATTTACAAAGGATCCATGCATGCTAATTTCTCATAAATAATAATAGCTTTCCGTTAGGAAACGGGCTGAATACATAAAGCTCAAGATATGCTTTTCCAGAGACAATTCAAATGTTTTCTATCAAATATCGGTGATACAGTGCAACAATCTTGAGACCTCGAAGGCTATAATTCTTCGGTAATGATTTTCTCGTTACAAGAGACGAAGATTGTACGTTTGAGAACGAAACAAAAATACATAGCGACTATAACATGTTATAATCACTTTATATGTAAAATAGGACATGTAAAATAGGATGAGTTCGAAATTGTGATATAATTGGGAAAGAAGTAATTTGTCCTGTAAATATATAGTTAAAACTGCATAACAAAATTTTTTTAAATTTCAGAAATGTAAGATTTTATTTCTGAGAAAATTGAGTTTAAAAGTTAATATAATATTAACATATTTATATAACTTATTAATATAACATATTTGTTTTTTTTTCTCTCCTGACTGCAAGTTGGCACAATTCTGTATTATGATTTTCTCTCCCTTTCTTTTTAATAATAATAATGATAATTGTATATTTTAATTATTTTAATTATATTATGTAAGAATAGATAAAAGATTAGCATAACTTCTTTAATATAATATATGATCTTAGCCGCTGTGTATGTCTGACTTTGACATTCCTTATCTCCCCTCTTGTCATTTGATTTTCATACGGCTCCAATATGATATTTCTACAGCGATGAAATAACGTCGCATGAAGGCTGCTCGTTATAACACCTTGTGATTATATGCGTGCGTAAGATTAAAGGAAGAACCGTGCAAAGATGAGCAATTGGAGAAACTTTGGAGCAAGAAATTTACCTATCCCAGTTGCATCCGCGTTTCTAAAGATACGATTCGACGCAGTTCGCATGTGAATTAAAGTTTCCTTTCTAAACTTTAGTCGTACAACTCTGATTAAATATGTATGAATCGCGAAAAGATACTTAATCACACACATATACACATTTTTAATCGAATAAATAATAATTATATACGAAAGAGAACGCGATTCTCTATTTTATAGAAACTTGTTCTCGCTGACGAAATATTTGGTTGATAAGAAAATTCAACAAAAGGCAGATAATGTATAATCTTTTAAAAGAAATTAATCAATTAGAGCAACGAGACTGGCGCGAATTTATAAGGCTGAAGTAATAGCGAAATCTCAGCTTTCTGGATTTCCATATATCCCGGCTTATTTGAAAACAAACTAACGTAAGTAATTAATCTGTTGCTATATCGTTGCATCGGTTGATTAATAAGTGTCAAAACTTATATAGCGCGAACGAGTTTATTATATTATAAACGCCGGGAGATATCCGAAAATTCATTGTGTTTATTTCCGATAGATAAAAACGGTTATTATTGCGGCTAATAAAAACGGCGCTCGAATCATTAGTTTAAATTCATTTTAGAATCTCCTCCTGCGAGCACAAAGAAAAATACGCGCGTTTTTAAATACCGCTTAAATGGAATGAGGCTCGAAAAATATGTCGGTGCATTTTTTGCGAGCATAAAGAATAATATTTTCTTCCACGATGCCGATCTTTCCTCATATAAAGTGCGTTTGCCAGCATTTCTCCGTGCGAATGAGTAACGCATGCTTATGTGCTCGTTCGTTCGCATTTGTATCTCGGAGCATAAAACGTGCGTGAGATGCGCCACGATATTTCGAGCGTGCAGTGAACATTTCTCAATTCTGTATTATCACGGAACTTACATTCTCGTAATACCAAAAGATAATAAATGGAATGTTAAAAGGGAAATTTAATATACTTCATTTAATAAATGAAGGCAGTTTATGCGCTTGTATAGCTCATAAATACATATTAATATCCTATTTCATACTCGTGAATACATCTCACAATCAGTATCGTCATTGTTCGCAGTCCTTGCATGATAATTGTTTTCAACAAATAACGTATGCCATAAAAAAAAATATGAAAATACAAGATACACCCATTATTGTTTCATCTATAATTACACGCTTAATTCTATTAATTAATTTTTTATTCAATTGAATTAGTCTTTTATAAGGTTTAATACAAACAGTGTGTGTGGATAAGTTATTTTATACAATAGAATAGAGGGATGTGTGTGTGTAATATTCAACTTGCATGTTTTTTCGCGCTGTACTCGTCGATAAGCGGCTCCATTGCGATGCTCGGTTCACTCGACCGCTTTTATCAGTCTTGCTCATGGAGAAAACTTTGCTATTTTGCCCCCATAACATGATAAATTCAATCTCTCCTCTTATATGTTCCCTCGCGTGACCACTTTCCTACGGATAGTATTATTCCCAAGGCACAGCAAGGTATATTCGTGTCGGAATATCGTAGTAAAACACAATGGCGCTCAGTATTCCTCACGTATTTGCTTGTGGAAAAATTATGATAATAAAAAGTTTATAATATTTTGAAACAACAAAACGAGGGGAAATTTGTATGGAGTGAAACGGGATATGTGCATAAGAGCAAATAATAATTTAACGCGGCATCGAACGTAATGTTTTTCTGCATTCAAAGACTGTTCCATTCGCGGATGCGATGTTTCTAGCCTCAAACCTCTCGACTTCATTAGTGTCGCGAGTTAACATCTCGATTGTTCCGCGTTCTTTGTCCCGCCATTCCCGAGAGGAAAGAGAGACAGCTTTCGCCGTCGCCAGATTTTCTCTGTGGACGAGACTCGAATTTCATCGAGCGAAACGATCCCCTCCCATTCAGATAAGACTAAGATGTGAACGACGTCGACGGGAGAGGAATAAGGTAGCAGCTGATGAAGAGAGGATTGACAAAAAGGGCACGAGAAACGATGCCACGGTTCTTTTCAGGCATTTTAAAAATCACTCCTCTCCCGGCCGTCTGAAATAGGGATGCAAAAACTTCGGGGAGAAAGTCAGATCGAGAAACGATTCGTAGATACGGGGAAGATAGAGTATGGAAACAGCGAAGGAAGGGCGAGACGAGATAAGAAGATGAGCGCAGATCAGGGACATAGTCCTCTGAAAAGTAGAGTGAAACTTTTTTTCCCCGGAACTTTTCCATTTCACGGATTATACGAGCTAGCTGCGAGAACTCTTTCGGAAAACTTTGGCAAATCGGGAGTTGCTGTAATCTGAAGTTGATGAGTGAAGCAAGCAACATCGCGAAACTCAATAATTAATAATAGCGATAATTATACGATGCGAATAAAGTGTCGGAGACAAGATCTCGTTTTTTTTTTTTTTATGAACAAATCGAAGAGAGATATCCAAACGGAAATTCTCGTTATTATTGACTTTATTATTATCGTCGCAGTTGAAAAATAATACAATAAAGATTTCATCAACTTTGCATACTATATATTACTACATGACATAATAAATTTATCACGATGGCCATTTTGTGATATACGCAAATAGAAAAATCAATACCGTAAATTCTCATTATCTATAAAAACTTCAAAAACAATGAAAATAAGCCATGTGTAAAAATTTTATTTTATCAAATTAAATAGAACATATAATAATAAAAAAATAATTGAAAAAAATTAAATTTATATATTAATATATATTTAATATATATTTTAATATATATTAATATAATATTATATTATTAATTGTGAGTCATTATTCATTATGATGAACATTGCGTTAATTAACAAACAAAGTATAGAAATAGCCGAAAATGGACCGAGGAATAGCTTATGCTGTCAGAATCGCTTTTGCACGAATTACGTAACCCTAATTTGGTACGATCGAAACCGTAGCGGCGTGAGTTATTGCCAAGTGGTTTCTGGGGCGGATTTCCTCCGCTGTCGCACAAAGTCGATATGCCCAGTTTGCGGCCGAGATCGTAGTCTAGCCAAGAGCCGTTTTGGTTCGGAACCATTAACGGCACATCCTACATACACCTGCGTACAACGTAAATGATCCCTGCAAAATTTCTCTCTTTTTGTCTCGAGAGAGAACAAGAACGATACAAAACGTTAAATTATAAAGAGATCGGCTTCTAATAAAATCTTGAGTAAAGAACAAATTTAACATTTGATCAAATTTCACTCATTGTACGATTCGCCAACAAACTATTTAGATACGCTGCGCGAGAACGAGATATTTAAACTCATGTGTTTTTCTAACGACAAGAGTTTTCGAACTGAAAATCCTCTTTGACATAAAAAAAAAGGAAAAAAAACGACGCTGAAATAACCAAGTTTGTGCGACGCGGCATCTACTAATAACATCATCGCGTGTTCATTAATTACTTATGCCGGCGTGAAAGCCGATTAAAACTCTGTTGGTGTTGATGGATAGGGATTTACCGCGCGAGAACGCACTCGAGACACGCCTTCCCTAATTCTCTAGTAACGAGTTATTAAACTAATGTCTGTCATTAACGGAAACCCTCCTTCGATTGCGGAAGAACGTGGCGGTACCCTTACATACTGATGCGCAAATAGGGGAGAGGGGGGGGGGGAGGGAGAGGGGTCACATACAGTTCCTGGTACGTGCTACGTGCCGCTCGAAATTGGCCTCGTTAGTATGCCGCGTAGTTTCGAGTCAAAGTGCGTTTGCGGCAGCAGCCACTCCGTCACGCACGCGAGAGAGAATCAGCTGCGAGCGAATTTAACAATGTGCCATTAAACGCACGATCTGTTTTTGTGCCGCGCGAGTTTGTTGTTCACAGGCCGAGTCTAAATTTCCTCTCCTTTTTCTGACTCGAACATTTTTATAACGGAGGGAAGAGGGAGGAGCTAGAGTTGGACTCAAATTTTTAAAATGTAAGACAGATAACATCCTTCGCATGTTTCACTGTTGTATGTTTTTAATTGCGTCCGTTTCAATTAGTTAATGGCGTCCTTTAATATTACCGAGCTTACATAAAGTGTGTAATCATGATGTAAAGAGAGAGAAAAGAGAAAAGATATTAAATTTTTTTTTTATAGTGAAAAAGAGAGAAATTAGAATAAAGTATATAAATAGATTATATAGCAGGTTTCTCGTCATTTTCACATTTCACACTTTCTGTGTAAAATAAAAACAAATATTTTGCTAACAAACAGTGGTAAAATATCAATGGAATATTAAAAAAAAAATTAATCTAGAGGGAAAAACAATAATTGAGAAGTTGCTATTCAAACTATTAACAACAATGAGATGGGCGAGACTTACACATGTTTCAGGCATGTTTGGCGATTCCAGAAAAAACTTGGATTATTAATTTATAATAAAAGTGTTGACAATAACCGGAATTATCGTAATTTTTAAAAATAACGAAATAAGATCTAAAATCCAAAAATTTTATAAAATATCGATAGAATTCTAAATTTAAATAGATAAACTTTTTTATTAATATACTTCTCCATATGATATCTTCTCCCAATGATTTTGATGTTGTCAAAGTCACAACGCTCATCGTTGATTAAAAAGTTATCAAAAACTAAAAGTTTGTGTGTGTGTGTGTGTGTGTGTGTGTGTGTGTGTGTGTGTGTGTGTGTGTGTGTGTGTGTGTGTGTGTGTGTGTGTGTGTGTGTGTGTGTGTGTGTGTGTGTGTGTGTGTGTGTGTGTGTGTGTGTGTGTGTGTGTGTGTGTGTGTGTGTGTGTGTGTGTGTGTGTGTGTGTGTGTGTGTGTGTGTGTGTGTGTGTGTGTGTGTGTGCAAAGTAAGATTCGAACGTAGAACTGGCAATAAAAAATTATAATATACATATATAATATCTCAAAGGATAAGCTTATTTTAATGCAGTTTAGCAGATGTAAAATTAAATGTATAAATAATGTAAGCGTTGATTACAAACGTAAATTAACATGATAACTGTACGGGACATATAATGCAACAATAATTAAACGTAGCTTACGGCGGTAGAAACGCAATAGATGCTAAGTCCAATAGAATTCATATAGCTGGTTTCATTGTAACGTGCAATGCAAAAAAGAACTGTTGCAACCAGTTGTAGTTATCCACGAATTATGCCGTTGGTGGTCATGTCTAGCTATTCATTCGCGGCGGAGCTTTCGCATGGGCTTGTGGTAATCCGCAGAACCACACTTTGAGAGGCCCTGTTCCACTAATGCAATTTCTGGCGCGATCGATTCTGGACTACACGCAAAGACCTCGTGGAACATACCGAACTTATCGAACATTTACGCAAATTAGAATAGATCCTGATCACGCGGTCCCGACGCGAAATTACCTCACTGTTAACGTTACCGTGGATTATATTCCGATCGAGTTGTAAATACTCAGACGCAAGAATATGTGGAAAATATATACTTATAGGTATTTTGTATAACTTGATGTCAAAATGTTAACAAAAATGAGCACACATCTCTAAATAAATTTTACATAATTTATAAGAAAATATAATTGTTCAGAGATGTGTTATTTTATTTCTAAAATACAGTTAACAGAACTCTGATTCCGTATCACTAGATTGTATGTTAATTATTTTAGAAATGTGCGTTACTCGAAAATCCGAACAATTCGTACGTAAAATGAAGTCATTTTGGCAATATTATTGGCACGATTACAATTGGCGTATTGAATTTTCATCGTTGAACCAATATATGGAAATTATACCTGTATGAAATCCAACCTGAGAACTTGGTTCGTGATCGAGCTATTAGATAATATAAAGGGAGCTTAAACGATTACTATCTATTCGGAAATGGAGTATTCGATAGAATTTACGGTTCTACTTCTCCTAAATTATATCGTATAATTTTTATGGTAATAAGAAACCTCAATGACGCAATAAAAAAAAAATGCTCTGGGATAATCGTGAGATATTTCTGGAATAACATTGAAGCATTTGCAAGGCGATCTCTATAGCATTTCAATAACCGCGACAGTGCGTCTTCTGAATTCTATCGGCGGTCTCTCGTCTGCTTGTCGAACAAGCTCGAGGTCTTCCGGCGAGTGTTGCTCCGAAACCTGAGCCCACGTCGAGATTGAGGGAATCCTCATGCTTCCCATGAATACGGAATCAGGGTTTTGTAAGTTCCAATCTGTTGTATCTAGCATGAGCGAGAACTCGTACCTAAAAGAAACTGTCTGCGAAGATGCTGTCTGTGGTGGAGCTAAATAAATCGAATCTGTATATTGCAACGCTGAAATTCGAACGACACTGTCTGTGGATTGATAAGTCGAAGGTAAGACATTCTTTTGAAAAAAAAATATAAGAGAAAAAATAGGGACACGGTGTATTGAAGTAGAACGCGAATACGAACTTTAGAGGTTTAACGGAAAAAGAATTTAGATGAAGAAGAAAAAGAAACGGAAGGAAGCAAGAGTGCCAACGAGTTAATTTAGTCTTGAATTGCGACGAAAATCGGTCGCCGATTTAACGAACGGGCAGAAAGCGAGGTATTTGAATTAATGGCTGACAATCGACGCTTTCACCACGCAGGTCTTCGCGATGACAATCGGTTGCCGTAACTCATTTATGAAGAAAACCACCATCCCTCCTTTTGTGCTACGTAAACCGAGGAGAGGTATAATCGATTTCTCATTCTTCGACGCCAGTTTCTCGTGGAAAATAATTATATATACCAGACGCTATTAATAAGGGAAAACCTTCTCTTTGCAAAACTTTAGGCTAGAAGCGTGACGTCGCAAATCTTTGGAGTTATATTTATCAATCTTAGCTTATAAACTTAGTAACTTGGCTTATTTGATATCGGGATAATGTAACACAAACACATCGACTATTAAAGGTACATTTATTATCATTTAAAATACTTATCTCAGTAAAAAATTCAATAATCTAAAAACTTTCTGGCATTTATTATTTTTGTATTACTATTAAATTAGCTTTATTGTCACACAAAGTAAATATAATTACAACACAAAATTTTCAAGAGAAAATGCATCTACGATATCCGGTAACCTCAAGTCAATTCTTATTCACGCGGATTAGCATTTCCAATATTGCTTTCCAGGCGGGGTGGAAAAGGATATTAATCGATCATACGTGAAAAGAAAAATGTTAGACTGCAGAGCATCTTAGCGCGAAAGAAAAAGAAAGAAAGAAAGAGCGAGAAAGAGAGAGAGAGAAAGAGAAGAAATCAAACTTTCATGAAAGTTAATAAATATCCCGCCTGGCACACTTACGTCTTATTCTTATTTCAAGTTATAAGTCTCGCGACACTTTGATCGATCACCAATAATATTGTACTATCATCATGAATATATTCTGACAATTTTTTTTAAATTTCTTTTAATTAACGGCTCGTAAATATCTCGTAATAAAAAAAAAAGATTAGCATATGTCATTCGTACAATATATTTCAAAATTTTACAAATAATATCCATCAATTCAAAAACGTGATATCGATTAAAACTTATAGATTATATCTCCCTCTTCTCCGACACAGTTCGCGGAACAAATACTCGATGAATAATTCTGCAGTTCTGGATCGCGACTCAATCGTCGGAAACTACCGATGGCAAACTAACGTTGGTAGACGCACCTTCGAACCAGCGTTACAAATGTAGTGTTGAATAATGCAATATATGCTCCTGATACTGGATTAATGTCATTGGTCTCGCGCATAAATGCAAACTTTGTTGATCATGCGCGATATGTGTACGGGGTAATCCTGAAGAAAATAATATCGTTCTCTCTCGGATCGACATAAAGCTTTGTGGGAGAAAGCAAACGGAAACGTCAGCGAAATTGATTTATCGGCAACTGAATTTTTGTGCTCAAGGAGGAGAAAGAAATTTAGAATTAGAAAAAAATTTACTCATCGTATAGATCTATCCTGCTTCATTCGTGTATGCGAAACTACAGTATACGAAACGCTTAAAGCGTATAATTTATCGCGAACGTTCTGGAAATGTTTCTATTTGAATTCGCACTTGATTTCATAACGCGCGAGATATCATGCTCCATTGGATAACCGGGAAACGGAAAATTCTGAGACACTTTATATATGACTAACCCTGATGATGCTAATGGATATGAGGTATGTAGGTAAGAGGCGGAATGGTACTCTGAAGGATCATCTTTTCGCGATGTCGCGGAAAATTGCTCACAGAGACATGCACACTCGCTGCATATTTGCAATTTAGGCAAATTGCGCGAAGATATACACGCAGCAGACGAGAACCATTTCGAGCGAGATGCCAAATCTGTCACTACGTGATATACGTTTTTCTCTAACGAGGATATAAGTCATCGCGCTGGAGATAAAAAGAAAGTATCTGGGAGTGATAAATGAAGCTTCTCGTGTATTGTAACAACGATTTCTTTCTGCGAACGACAGACGAATTGATTTCAATAGCTATAATTCTAATATTCTTATATTCTATAATAATATTATAATTATAATAATAATTATAATATTCTAAAATAAATTCAGTTAATAAGAACTTTACGAAACTTTGATGCCAAATTATATTGTAACGAAAACATTCGACAAGTAATATCCAAACCGACCACGCCAACATATTCTCCCAATTGTAATCATTTTCGATTGATAGCAGTAATTAATGACATGTAAACATTCTTGTCGACATTATTATCTCGACACGGATTGTGGTAGTTATCTCAAATAACAGCGGAAACAATTCAATGCAAATGGGCTCATCTCAGTGAAAATGGTGGATGTTTATATGAGATTATCAGTATATTTTGACGGTTGACGTGTAACAAGAAACCAATATTGTCATTAGCTGCTGCTCATCCGAGAATGCTCGGGGATTTTACCAGCTTTAATTTTACATCAAACGGAACACATCTCTCTTGATACTTGTTATATGTATATATTTACAATAAATATCATATTTCAATTCTATCATACAGAAAGAGAGAGATATTCAATTTATTCAAAAAAGTTATTATATTATTCGCTGTGCAATGACCGTGCATAGATGATTGTTTCATGATTTTGCGTATGTATTGCATTATTTTATGTATTTATTTCTATATTGACGTTCCACGCTAATTTCCTTTCATATTTATATTTACAATTTGCTGAAGAGGGTCCAGTTCTAGGACCGAAACGTTCGTTCGTTCAATAAATTTCATATATATATTTATATTACGCGCATTATTTACCGCGCCTGGCTCTTAATTAGCCTGTTCCTTTTATTTATATATTTATTATTAGAGCCTCTAATTATTAAGTTTATTATATTATTATATATATCGAAAGTATAGTAGAACTGTTAGATTTGGATAAAATAGAAAAAGGAAAAGAATAACAAATGATAGAATACCAGCAAAACACTCTTTCATCTATAATGATAACTCAACTGGAGAGACGTTTGAAAGTCAACTTTCGAATCTCGCGATTGGAACAGTTCCAATAGTGTCCACCAAGAACATATATAACGTACACGTATATATATGTTTCGAAAAATATTTACCATTTCTTGTTATCCTTTTAAGCGTGCCGGATCTGAGATTCTACGTGCGGATTGTGATATGACACGAGGTCGCTAAAATGTCATCACATTTACGTCGCATCTCCTTGAACTGTATATCATGTGTCTTTCGGGAACATAAAACTCATATCATTTTTATTCTGATGTTCCGTATTATCCGAACGTATTTCGCTTTAGAAAGCAGCGAATCGCGAGATGTGGCAGTTTTGACCTCGTCTGTCAAAAGCATTCCGAGGAGCGAGAGCGAGGAGTGTTGGAAAACTGGAATATCGCTAGATATGAATTTCATGCATTTTCTCTCTTAACATTTCATGCTATTTGTCTTATTTTAGCATGGAAATTACAAAAAAATCCATTTGAGATATTGCTATTTATTTGATATTTTTTAAGATTGTGAGAGACAGCGCGAAAGTCGATCGGAGATAAGAGCGCATATAATGGAGATGCACGATTACTTCCTGATTGAAAGACAAGATATTGTCTCCCAAACGGAAACGTTAACTTATATTTTTCGTGTTTCCAGCCATTTATACAAAGCGCGGAACGCAAATGGAGAGAAAGAACATTAAAAGAAGGCATCAAGAAAATTGTCTGTTTTCAAGAACTTGCTTCACTTCCGACTTCGCGTTCTCAATCTCTATAAGTATATCCACTTCTGTAAAAAGTTTTAACTTTCATAGCTCGTTCAAATTAAGTTATCTCTCTTAAGTCCACTAGATGATCTAGAATTCATGACAAAAATCTATTTATAATTTTATGTCGTGTAATACAGAAAATATATTTAAAAAAATCGAGCGACAATAAAATTATAAATAATATTTCTCTTGAATTTTGACGCGAGTTACAGATTATTTCTTCTCTAAAGTGGGTTTTAAATATATAAATGTCGATAATAAAAAATTGTATTTTGCATAAACGCTAAACAATTAAAAGATAAATATAATTTTTTTTACCAAACAAATCTTCAGTGTGGCTATTCGTACTCGAGTACTTAGTTCATATGGAACGCTAGCTGGAAATCTGATGGGTTCAGGGGTAGTTGGCTGAAGCCCCCGAGTGTAATCGCATTATGACCCCCGTGTATAGCTCTCATTACACCCCCGACAGCACTCCGTCATTGTCCCCACCAGTTCGCTACGGCAGACGAATGGGTGAAACGAAGCTTTGTCACCGACCCTCTTTACCCCTTTCCCCTAAATGCAGCCCGTACCGCATGGCGCTTTAAACGTTTGAATAAAATCTATTATCTAGCTATTGTTTCTCGCGCTATTTTACACCGCAATTACACGACACCGTATACAGATATGCGTAATGTTATCACTGCGTAATGTATTACACGTGTTTAACGATAAACAATTTTCGCGAGGCAATTTCATGATTATTTTAACCATTATTTGATAATTTACACATTGATCATTTTAATCTTTATTTGTATTTCCGTCATGTTACATGCGACTTTATCGCACAGACACGATTTAAATATGTATTGAATTTTTCAGAAGAATTTTATTCCACATAAATTTCGACCGACATCGAATTTTCGAAAACGAATTTCGAATGTTTCCCTCATGTGTGAAAAAAATTAAGTGCCCATTAGTACGCGAATGCAGCTTTTTTTTACGCTAAAGGACAGTGGACATGCTAAGAATTTGTTGCGGTCGATCAGGATAAGCCGACAGGTAGTATTTTAGACAGGATTCCAAATTGTTTGGCTCCTGTTGTGAAGGAATCACGATTTCGTTACGTTCGCAAATTCTGGTAAAGGTAGAAGAATTACATGTAAAACATGTAAAACAGCAACTTTTACAGGAAGAATCTCACTTGTTATGTTAATGAGAGGGGAAAGAGGGAGGGAGAAAGAGAGGGAGAAAGAGAGAGAGAAAGAGAGAGAGAGAGGAGGGGAGAGACAATTGTAAAAATATAATAGAAGGATTATAAAATATAAGAGAATTAAATATTGAATATTTTAGATTTTTCATTAAAACTCATTGTCAGATTTATTTTCACTAATTTAAAATAAATCTAATACAGAGGGTTATTATCAGAGAATTTACTGTTAAATAGCATAACACACACAATATGGGTACCTTAGTATCCATTAAGTAAATATTGTAAACATTAAAATATGTCTTTACGTGACAATAATTGTGAAAAAAATATTGATGCAACGTAAGGTTTAGGCAATTTAGACATCACTTTGTGGGGAGCTACGAGCCACGATACTAATGGCTCTAATCCATCAGTCGGGTCATCATCAGACTTTATGATTGACGGGAGGTCAGTGGTATTTGATGAAGCATCTTAACTATATCCATTCATGTCAGGATAATCGAGGATGAAAAACACACGAGGGAGCCGATCCGGTCTTTACTGTTCGGTAAATCAACGAAGACAGGACAAAACGAAACATATCAATCGATGTGTAAATTTACGTTAACACCATCGTTAGAGTCAGACGTTTTCAAGAGTCAAATATTTTATCATCGACTTTCCAGCGGCGACGAACGTTCTCTTGTTACGGGGAGAATATTACTTGAGTTTGCTGAACTATTTTTCCGCCAAGACAAATTCATCTGTTTACGTATCGCGATCAAACTCGGAAAAATCGACGAGAAAAGTTCGCAAGTATAGAAACGTAGAGTGTCCATTTGACGCTCGCCGACATATTTATTCTGTAGAATCCGATCTTTCAGAGAGAGCTCTTTTAGAAGAGAAAAAAAAATAACGGCAATGAAAAGCATTGACTATTTTTTGTCTCATTTCTTTCTTATATAGTGTATAATTGCAGAAATGCACAAAGATACGTATATAAAAAAAAGTATGCGAGAAGTCGATTCTATATAATCTAGCAACATTAGTCTCCTCAATTTTATATTCGCGCAATTGTAAGAAAAAAGTGATCGAAATTATGAAAAAATATGAAAATATCGACAAAATATTTTAAAGTCCGGACTCTGAATAAAACATCTGTAAAACATTTTCCGGTTTTCGCATATCATTTTTGCTACTATGTCATCTACTATTTCTTTCGGAAATGTTTCAGATATACATGCGCTATTGACTCGATTTATTCCTGACCCGATTATGTCTTGAAAAACTTTCGGCAGCTTTCCCTCTGGTATTCCCCGACGCATCGACAAATATTTCGCGGTTCGGCGAAATTACCTTGGGAAGATTGAGAATGCATGCAATTTCCGAATTCTTCGGGGACACATTCACAAATGATCCTACAATCTACTTACGTGTGAAACATTCTCTATTCTTTCTCGCAATTTATATTATCAATATTCATTATTTCCCTCAATCAGCTCAAATCAATTGTATTTCTTTCTTTCGTCTTTTATGTTTTGCGGATTTCAATTGGCATTGCATTATATCTTACGCAAGCATGTTTATGTGAAACCAAAAAATAGATAAAAGAATATTCTTTCTAATTTTTCTTAAACAATTATTTTCTCCAATTTATACGCATTAGAGAACAATTAAACATGATTTTTGTTTATTTGTTTTTTTACAAGCAAGGATATATTATTATATGTGAAATGTAATAAATGAGATCATGACTCGTGACACTTAAGAAATGACTATAGCATATGTCGTCGGTTCGTTTATATATGTTACGTAAAATCCAAATATGCAATCCATTTAATGTATCAATTCCTCTATTTGTTTACAAAAATGTCTATCGTCAATACCATTACTTTCGCATTGCTCGATAGTCAATTTTCCTTATCTAGAGAGAGAGAGCAAGAAGATAAAGCATTTTATACAAAGTACGCGATAAAAAGATTTCCAATAGTTGTAAATGTTATTGATATAATAAAATAAATATCACAAGAAATAAGAAAATAAGAAAATAAAATTAATATTCCTGTTATTTTATCAATAAGAAGAATATTAGATATTATAAATAAATATTTTTTTGTCTTCGATAAAGAACAGTATGCAAAATTCCAGCCACATTCCTTTAAATTTCTCATCGGTTATTAAAAGAGAAACTTTTCACTAGGGACTATCTGGAAAGCATGCAATCACCTTGCGATTGAATTCGGGCGTCTAGGGCGAAGTTTATTCCGAAAAAAATAGGAACGAAAACTTACTTGATTATGGCACGTTCGGTCGGGAACTTACGACATTACTGACTTTTCCGGATATTAATATTTCCGTCTCTGCACGCTCGCGAATAGATCGAAACGTTATTATTATAACTGCAGAAATCAATATGTATTACCTATATTTACAGAAATGTACACGCGATAAATACAGTTGAACCATATTATTTTTGAAAAAAAAAACCTTAAAAAAGCTGCGAATAATTTTGAAAAAAAAAAAAAATGTTTTTAGTCATAAATGTGAATACAGCCAACGCAAACCTGAATCAGTTCACTGAAGAAAGTCACTGATTACATCGTTAACGGTTTCCTTTACATGAAAACGGGACTCTGCGCGCATTCATCTCATCTATCCTTAATACTGACTTAAGATCTCCATCTGAAGGAACATATTCAGTATCTGATCTCGATATTGTATACATATACACGTACGACACACAGCGAACGTGGGAATGACCGACAGGGTGCGAGGAAAACAGATGAGTCAGGAAGAGAGCAAATACTTATGAGTTACGAGAGGGAAGTTTGCAGTCGGTCGTCGCGATTCGGATAGGGCGTTTCAATCTCGGAGTTTAAGAAGCTGCGGAATAGGGAGACCGGGGAAAAGTGGAGGAGAGAATTGAGAGGTGATCGAGGCTATACGTGGAGAAACTCCCAGGGAAAGTACACGATCGTGAAGGACCGGGGGGAATAATCCGTCGGCGGAACTCTCCATCGCGAAATTATTAAGAGCATTCCTCTGTTTACGACACCCGACAGCCAGTTGGACGTTGGACGCTACTCCGGGATGAACGACTCGTTGCGACTCTCTCACGACTCGCTAAGCGACTTCCATGATTTCTTAGATCTTTCACCGTGCGCTTCGGCGAACCGATATCCTCGCAAATATCACTTTGGTAAGTTTGCTAAATCCAAATTGAATGTAATTTAATTGATTTTCGGATATCATTCGATATGAAAATAAAATCAGAATAATAGCGATTTATAATTTCTAAATTTTAAGGTCTTAAACGAAGTTAGAAAGATGTCTCTCGACGTGCAAGTTCAAGTTTTTTCATCAAATATGAATAATAGCGATAAATTAAAAGATAGTTTTTAACCCAGAAAATTTTAAAGATAAATTGGATATAATATGGACAAAAAAAAGAGGAAGAGAATAAAATTAAAAATATGAAAATTGATACAATAATGCCAATGCAATATTGTTTTATTTATTTATTGTGTTGTATTTTATTATATTATATTTTATTTTGATTTGATTACGTTGTAACATATATACAATATTCTTTTTCGTAATATATAACTCGCAGTATAATTAAAAAATAAAATTTCTGTCCAGAATATTCAATTAAAGTTCAATCTCAATGAAAACCTTTTTATTTTTAGAAAGAAAAAAATTCTTACAGAGAGAGAAGAGTTCTTTAAATAGAATAATTTTCACACACTGGTACACTATTCAAATCATTTTTAACAAAGTCCTGCAATATTGCAGAATAAGTCGCGATTAACTTTTCGCGCTAATTATTCTAATAAAGTAAACCGCTAACTGAATTTAGCGGACGAATATTAAAGATTTCGTCGTATACTTGAATCTTCAAGCGGCCGACGTTAATTGGATGGTTAACTTTCTTAACCCTGATGAAATATGCAACTAAACTAAATGAGTACGTAATACTGAGTTCCAGTGAAAGTATCGCGCCGATGATACTCTACAGAGAGAGAGTGCAGGGTAAAACCTGCAAAATCTAGGAAGGGAAAACTCTTGAGATACTGATACCCGCACGGCGCCACGAAGTCGTATCTATCCCTTCGTTCGCTCCCTTGCTTTTCTCTTCTTTTTGTCTATTTGTTTTCTCTCTCTCTCTCTATCTATCTCTTCCTCCTCCTTTCTCGATATATATACATGCCCTCTACTCTCCCAGGTCTCTTATTGCGTTACCGCAGTAGTCTGATCTCCTACAGCGTGTAGAGAATCAGTCGGGGTAGCCGACCTCACTTTTCACAGACCAGGGGTGGCGAACACTCGTGTGTAGCGATGCAATCAGAAATGGGGAAACGAATGTTCGAGAATAGATAGACAAGACGTTTAAGCTTGCATGGAGAATAAAGTGCACGTAAATTGCGCACAACATCGTTCACTCGTGCGTAATGGCATTTTAATACATCGATAATATATTTCTTGTATCTTTCTCTCTGCGCGACAAGTATTTTTTATATATTATAAAAAAGTATATCGTAATTATATACAAAGAAAAGTTTTTTAATATCCAATTCCGAAACTAAAGATTATATTACGTATTATACATTATACGATTTATATATTTTCTGACGATTTAATACGCATCTGTCAGAGACGTAAAGATTCAACGCTAATTTCGATATTCCAATACATCAATAATATATTTCTTGTATCTTTCACTGCGACAAGTTATTTTATATATTATAGAAAATTATATCATATTTATATGTAAAGAATTGAAGGTTCTTTAATATCCAATTCTGAAACTAGGGATTATATTATACGTTATACATCCGATTTAAATATTTTCTGGCTATTTAATACGCATCGATGTTCTCAGAAATGTAAAGATTCAATGCTAATTTCGATATTCCATTGCTACGCTCTAAGCGTTAAATAAGGAATCGATGCCTCCGAAAGGTTTAAAGCATTTAATCTCGCAATTACCCAAAGGGCAAATAGCGTGTTCATTCAAGTCGCAAATGAAGTTGGCCAATGCAATTTATGTAGCATTAACGACAGAGTTTCCCTTCGCAGGTTTTCTCATTATATTACGCTAATGGTAAAACGAGAGATATAGACGGAAGACGGAATCTTTATGCAAAATAAGATGATCGAGCAAGTGACGAAATTATTAAATCGGCAAGATGTTCGCAAGTATGAAGAACAAAGAATGTCGAGAGTTTCAAGATTTACGATGAGAAGAAGTAAGGAGAGAGAAATAAAGGACTGTCAGGAGTTTCCTTTGTTGTGAAAGTTACTCGGCTCCATTTATTCACTCTCTTCTTTCGTCACTCGCCGTTGACAGGGGAAGGAAGTAGGAAGCCCGCGGGAAAAGCCGGATTTTCCGAGACATCCTACTTCGCGTGACAAACGTGATATCCCGAAACGTCCTTGGTGCGATATTGTTGCGGAAATGCTTCAAAGATTTCGCGAATACGGAATATGTAATGGATAAACTCAGCGCGTTGTACGCATCGTATCATACAAAATGCCGGAGATACGCTATGAAGAGATGAATATGTCATGTTTGCATTTTCGCTTTTACGGTTATATATTTTTATCGTACTTTATATTTTATTCCAAACTTTATTCCATCGACGGTTCGATGAGGATAAAAGCAACAATGAGACACATTTTAATGTATTGATTACGTAAAAAGAAAAATATCTTTAATCCTTTTTTCTTTTTTTTTTTTTTTTTGAAAGGGTGTCATTTCGAGAATCGCACTAAGCTTTTTTCATGTTACAATCTCTCGTGGATAAGACTTGCATCGCAGATGAATGGTGAGCATGCACGAACGGCACCGTGAGTTTCTCTCATCCCTTCTCGATTCGTTTCCTTTTATAAAAGACAGCTAAAACTTGCCCGGAAGATTTATTGAAAGGATGAATACGGACGATTAACCAGTGAATTCCCTGCATTTCCGTATGGCCCTTTTTCTTCGTATTTCGCGCCGCTGTGGTGAACCGATCGATTTTGACGGAGTGCGCGACTCGCAACACACTTTTCCTTCTCGCAACTCTGTCGTATTGCCGCGAATAAGTAATTTTTTGTGCCACAAGTCTGCCACAGAACTTTCAACTACAAAATGTTAATTTTTTTGCGCCGACGTCTGTCGATAGGTGGAGAATAGCTGTGCGTTGAACGCAAGCGTCGATTTTTCTCTCGAATTCGCAAAATTCGCTTATGACCAACGTTGCTCGCTGTTCAGAATAACGGCGGATTTTGTAACATTTTAAATAAAATTTGCGTTGGCAGTTGCATGTTTCTGCAACACGTCGTAGTTTTCCGCCGGTTACTTTCCTCGTAAAATTGCAAAATAAATGTTTCGCGCACTTATTTTACGTACGAAAGGTGAACGAATAGACAAAAATTACGCTTTTACGTAGTTCTGTTTTGCAAAATTTTCAACAGCAACTCTGCGAGTCTGTGCGCGGACAAAATTAACAAGTGAAAAACTATATAATATTTCCACGAGCTCTAACTGAAAACTCTGCTTGAATTAAAGCAAATATGTTTCTAGATATAAACAATCTTCTTGTCCCGTGAACAGTATTTAATATACATTCGCGTTATCGCGGACAAATTACGGGCTGTTTAGTTTGCGCGACGTTAATTAATCAGCGAAACGGATTTATTCGAGCATCATTTAGACGTCGGCGGTGTCCTTTGTCAACCAGATGCGCTGAAGAGTAAAGAACGTCCACCACGGAACGATTTATCGTGATAAGCCTTTCAACAAGATTTCCTACCCTTATTTATCCATCAAATTAACGGACGTTGATTAGGCGGGGCAGTATAGCGTGTGATCTAGGAAACTCCCCATTGACAATTAATCACCGTCTGCACCATTTATTACATAAGGGGGTTTTATAGGACAGCATTATCTTGCATTTATTTACTTTGTCATATAGAGTGTCTTACAATTAGTGAGACTTGACATTATTTTTCAGGTATGAATTTTTTTATAAATTTTTTGCTAAATTTAATTTTAGTAAATACATTGGAAAAAGTTATTTGTTGCAAGTATTACACTTTTAATACTTTTAATTAAATATTTTTTTTACTAGAATTCTCTCAAAAATTGCAAGTTTGTTAAAGCAAATTTCACTTGAATAATTAAATGCAGAATAGGATGTTGCTGTATTTGTTAACGAGTTTCACTTTTTTTTTCAGCGCAAACACGGGAACAAATGTCGCGACCCTCGTGAGAAAGCTTGGCCGGCGGCGTTACATCCTCCCGCATAACTAATTATTTTTATAATCAGAAATCTCATTTGTTGGGATAATATTGTCGTAAGAAGTAGGATGGATCTAATTGCGAGGCAAAGAGCTCGTAGTGAGAGATAATTTGAATTAGAATTCCAAGGGCTGATGTAAATTATCTCCTCTTTTCCCCTTCCATCTAGCTACTTGGCGAATTATATTCGTGTGTTCTCTTTATCGGTGTATCCGCTTTCGCGTTTTCGCTGTCTAAACGTCTTATGTGTTACACGGCGCGGTTGTCTCGGGGGCATTTAAGACGAGAAATCCAATTCCAATGAAAAGGCGGAACAAGAGATTACGACGCGAGACAAATATCGCGTTTCAGGACGCTACGTTACCGCGTTGTCTATGTAGATGTTGTTCTTCGACTTATACTCGAAGAGAAATTAATCGATTTATCGCGGAAACGAGAGGGAGGAGAGAACCATTATCGAAATTCTCCGCTTGTCTTCTTGCATACGGATGTTAACACTCATCCAATCAGATTACCAAAGATCCCGAACATTTTAGAAAGAACTTTAAAGAATTTTTCATGACGAGACTAAAGCGACCATATGATTAACAAACAAAATGTAATCAGTATAAGAGTGTACTGAATATTTAAAAAGAGTATTACTTATTTCTAGGAGACACCGCCACTAATATTGTGCCAGTAACCTTTTCATTACGATAATCTCTCATGCACGTGTTATTAACAAAATGAAGTGAAGCATTAGTAATTTGTACTGGTCATCCATATTTATGTAAGAGCAAATTCAGCTGCCCAGCTGCGAACGCTTGTACCGCACACATTAATTAACAACAACAGTACTAAACACAGAGAATCCATTGCCATGGTCCCTATCCGTGGGGAATGTGCCAGAAATTTGGCAGTTATTTCACGATAAAATTTCGTATTTCTGCATTTTGTAGAGAGGAAGTAATATATTGATCACATGTGACGTGTAAAGTCTTTCAATTATTTTCTCCGAAATTAATTGCCTTCCCAATCTTTTAATAAACATAACGCTTTAAGCAGAAATTAAATTATTAATTTCCGCTTTAATGAAGATTGATTAAACGTTCCGCAATATCGCCCCATTAATGTGAACGTATCGTTTTAAATTGTTATTGATCATTAAATACGTAATTGAGACGCGACCAAACTCGAGTAGTTTTGAAATTGATATTTCCATAATCTAAACATCCAATTTCCTGATCCCTTAAAATTTCTGTCGAAATAACATAAATTTGCCAAATCATGCGTATAATAAATAATGTGCAAATATAATGATTACAAGCGATATGATCAGCTCATTTATTTCGCCCAAATGAGACATCTACACATTTATTGACTAGAATTTATATCTTTTATCGTTTAAAACAAATCATCTAATAAAATAAACAGTTAAATTCTGACATTGCTGTATAATTGTAATATGTATACGTCTCACTGGGAATTCTGAATCGTATATCCTGCATCTAATAAGAATTATCTAATAAAAGGAAAAAGAGAAAAAAAAGAGATGGTATAAGCCGAATATAATTAGCTACTATTTGAAGAGTAGCTCAAAAGAACTTATCGACAACTTATCGGATTCTCTAATAGTAACACGATAACGGATGTTCATTATGAATCTATAATCTGATATGCTAAATAGCTGAAGTATCTTTATTATGATACTATGGCACAAAAAGAGCACTAGTAGTGTCATTAGTATAAATTGTGATATTGCGTTAAGTGATTGAATTTTGTAAATTTTTTATAAACGCGATAACGTCACAATATGCCAGAAAATTCAATAAAATAATATTTTTCTCTCTTCCATTTATTTCTCTAAAAATGCATATAATCAAATTTTTAGATAATTTAAATATTTCTTCGTAGAATTTCATCTATATGAAATATGATAAATGATAGATTTAATAATACATACAGTAAGACATGTATTTTTTAAATCTACAATATTGTTATATGCAATAGAACAGATCATTATTCAACTACAAAATCGTCTTCTACAAAATCGTCATTGTTTTATCATATCTCATTTTTCCATCTTAAATAAATTTTTCATAAAAACATGTGACATGTGCGTAAATATATCGAATGTACATCTCTCTCTCTCTTATATGTCGCAGAATTGTTGTAAATTCAGCTATTTTATAAAATAAAGCCCTTCTATTTATATAGAACAAAGTTTATGTAGAACAATGTTTCATAAAAAAAGCTTAGACTCTACAAAAAATAAATTACAAAAAACTTGCATATATATATATTGTAAACTCAGTTTTTTTTTACAAAGAAGCTTAGCATTTTTATAAAGCGTCAAATCTTCATAAATCGGTGTTTCATAAAAAGCGTAAACTTTTTGTGAAAAGCCTGAATTTACAGTTTGCCACATATATATATAGCTGACTTCCCCTTTCGCAGGAAATAACACCGATAGAAATGTTTTTATTGGTTGAAGAGCGGGAAAGAAAAAGAAGCGCAAACAGAGTAGATGAAATCGCTGAGAGAGTATTTCAAGATCCACACGTGCCTTGAGTGCAATAATTATTGTCGGAGACACTGCAGAGACGAGCGTAGCCTAGAGGCAACTTCTAGAAAAGTTTGATTTGAGAAGCGGCTCTTAGGTACGCCGAAGTTTTCGGGAAGGCAACTTGTGTAAGGGGGAAAGAACAATCTTCGAAAAATGTCAGGAAAAGATATCAACCCGCGCGTGTCTAGTACGGTCCATATTTGACAAACTTTTTTTCCACGCTCGATATCTGATTTAGATTTACGAGAAGTAGGAAATGATATTTCCGCAGTTTCGGTTTTGATAACGTCAAATCGATGCAACATACAGTAATGCCGACAAATATTATGCGGCAAAGACAAAACACACGCGTAGGCAAAATATTATTTTTATTTTAGATAACTGTTTCAGAAGATCGCAATATATTCAGGATAAATCAAAAATAAAATTTTGCTTGATCTTAGCAATGGAACTTAAATTTAGCTTTATCTGTGCATTATTTTTCGTTATGCAAGCGACTTTAATTACATCTGTGATATCAGGTGTAAAAAAATTTTAGGATTTTAATATATTCTCCTCTCCAAAATAAACCACACAATATATTTATACGGATATGTATATTGTTTAAGATTTAAGATTATGATATCATCAATTTTTAATTTATTTAAAAATGCTTTAATAAATAATATATATAAAATAATAATTTAGAAAATAATATATTATAATATAAAAAATATCGATTTTTAACACGATTTCATCATTTTATCGAATCGATCGAGTGGCCAGAGATATGCAAAGCAATCTCGAACGAAACTAGGCCATAAAATAGAATAGAGATATGAACTCACCGATTTTGACGACCGAGGGTAGAGCGTCGAGCACCGAGGGCAGCTGGAGCAGCTGAAGGACGAAGACAGTGGCTACCAGGCAGCCCAGATTCATAGCTCATCTCGGAAGCCCACCGCCGCGGCCTTTTTCGATGGCCCTTCACACAAACACTACCGCACAAACTATGTTTGCGACGGATAAGACCCAACGCTTTTATGCATTTATCTAAAAAAAAAAAAAAAACAGAAAAATATAAATATATATCTATATTAAATCAATCGATCAAATATCCTGGTTTTGGTATACATAAAAGCCAATTAAAGATTAATTGCAATTTTTTAAAATTAATACTAATTCTGATAGATGTCAGAATTCAACGCCTATCATTTTATTATTAAATAACGTCGCAGAATAAATTTGAAATCGTATATGCAAATATAAGACTACAAACATATCACGAGCTATTCTTGTCTGTTGCTGCTCGAAATTAATTCTTATCCGGTATATTAATTAAAAGTTTTCATTGAAATATATCAGCCGGAGGCAGAACGTATTCGCTACATTTGACTTCTGCCGCTGAACGCAAAATTCATAAGAACCGCTTTCATATTCTATCGAAACCGATATTCTGCACTTTGCTGAAGAACAAAGCTTTTCGCGGACTCTGCGAGCAGACTAAAAATTTTGTGTAAACGCTTGATATCCGATTCAGTGGCTGCTATTGTCTGCTTCTGTTGCTTCGATATGCATGTCGGAAATTTGCATGTTGTATGCCATGCAAGTCTGTAAATTTTCTCCCATGGAAAATGTACCGTTATTCACATTATTTTATGTTTCAAATTTCGATCAAAAGAACTTATAATATATATATATAGAGAGAGAGAGAGGAAGAGAGAGAGAGAGAGAGAGAGAGAGAGAGAGAGAGAGAGAGAGAGAGAGAGAGAAAGAGAGAGAGAGAGAGAGAGAAAGCAAATGTCTACTTATGTAATTGTTCTCGCAAATACAATCCAATATTTTGCGCAAAAAATATAGAAATGTACTTGCTATATGCAAACTATACTTGCAGCCTTTCACTTATTACGTCAGATCACGCAATAATTTATAATAAGTCACTTGTACTAATTGACTTTTTTTCATGCAAAAAGTGTTATTTTTTAAACTAAAAAATAAACTTAATAAATTATTCATATTTTTTACGAAATAAAATATATTTGAATGTATGAAATATTATAAATTTATATATTCAATTTAAAGAGAATGTTAAAAAATTATATTTCTATGGAGCTAATGTGATGCAATTTTAGTTATGTTTAGCGTTATTATAAATAATAAATGCAGATAGTATGTATATATATGTACGCATTTAATATGTTATATTGTGAGTTTAATACTGTAGCGTAACATACACAAAATACTTTCACAAAATTCCATGATGGAGGGAACCCGAGGGCATGAGAAATACAGCTATAATTTTGAATATTTTGCAAATCTAATTTTCACTCACATTTGCCTATTGATATGTTTAATTAAACATATCAATAAGACGCGTATATACTATTGTGATAAAAAGACAAAGTTATCTAAGATATATACGTTAATTAAATTGTAATGTGAAGTAACAAAAAAAAATTATCTAACGCAATGTGCTCATTTTTATAATGTTACAACAGTTTAATTACTTCTACAGTTTTAGACTCGTTTAGAGCAGGCCTTTAATTTATGTCAATTCTTGCATCCTCTCTCTCTCTCTCTCTCTTTCTCTATTGTGACATACTTTTCACGTTTCACGAACAAACGAAGTCATGCGCGTTACGCGCATTATTCAGCAAACTTTGCATTCCGTTTCTACTTGCGCCGCGTTCGCGGTTCTTGCTCGTCGCCGCTGTCTCGTAAATCGATAAAATTACGAAATAACCGCGGTGTTTTGCCGCTGATGGCACGCAAGAATGTTGGCAGAAACTTGCCCGCATTATTTGATTTTAATTCAATGTCACGATTTCTTCGCGAAAAGAGGGGGAGGGGGAGAGCGGAGAACGGTTCGCGAAACTTTCCGGCTTCCTCCGTCGCGGCAGTTTCAAAAGAAACAATGGCACACACCGACGTTCAGTTCGCGATTCGCGATGTCGCGCATTCGCCACTGTGTGTGGCGAATCGCACATCAGACTGGCTGGCGTCTTCCTCTCCTCGCGTAGATCCCGCGTATATATATTCCCATACCGCGATCTCCCTTCACTCGACTTTATTACGAGGGGAGGGACGCGTTTCTTATTTCCACTTTTCCGGCGCGAAGTTTCGACCTGAGTAATTGCGACTCTTTTATTCGAGGCGCGGTTCGCTTTACAATGTCGTGAAAGAAAGAACGATCCTACCGGGAGGGAGGGCGAGCGATAATCCCTTGAGAAATACAGCTATATGTACGTCGCGATAGATAATCCTTTCAGCTAGCAGTCGGTGAATACAAAGTTCACACGATTTTTTAAATGTAAGTAATTTAAAGCCACATAACTACGCACTTATATCGCGAAAAGTTAGACGCAAGTTTTAATTTTTACTATTTTTTTTAAATTTTCTTCTCGCTTTACTTTTTATATTTACGCGTTTTTTTTCCTCTGTTTCATTAAAAGAAAGATAATATACTCAAAGTTTCTACGAGTCAAAGAAAATGGAGTTGTAAAAGAATTTCCTTCACCGGGGCGTTAAGTGAGAAATGTAAGGAATCCGAAGTAAGAGATTAACGTTATCGTAATTAAAGCGTCGAGGAAATTAATTCACCCTCCTCGCCGTTAGGGAATCGCGACATACTGGCAATTTGTAATCTCGCAATTAGCACGTCGGGGGTGAAAGGCCATGAACATCTGGAGGGAAGATATATCCGGTCCTTCTCTGTCGGCGGCCCTCGCGGGGAAGCTTCTTTGAGGGAAAATGAGCGGGCTGTTATACCAAATTCTTCCGATTCGTTGTACGTCGCGTCCAGGTTGCCTTAATCGCGCCGCTTTATTCGGCGATAATTCGTCGAGACCATAGAAACGCCTTAATGGCATAGAGAAGAGGAGGACGAGAAGAAGCGGCAGCGTGCGAATGTATGCGCGCGCACGCGCAAGAGGGATGAAGCTGAAGGCGATGAAGGGAGCGAAGAGCGGGGTCGGAATAACAACGCGGTCGCGTAAAAAGAAGAGGAGCGAGCAGAGTGCTTTAAATATATTTTTTTTCTTTGCCCCCCTCCCCCCCCCCTTCTACCCCGCTCTTTTCGACGATCCGCGTTTGGCCGCCCGCCACCTTTTGTGATCTACGGTCGTCCTAAACCATCTTCGCGATATCGCATAGTGCCGACTCTCGGGCAGAAAAATAGGGAGGAAAGCGAGGCTCGCGCGCGCTAGTGAATCTTCCGGAATTCTCGTTAACACGGTCATTTCCCTCGTCTGTGCGATACGCGACTCGTACGAAGGCACGGAGAAATGCTTGCTAAGCGGGAAGGGAGATGTATTTTCTTTTTTCCCTCTCTCTCTCTTTTTTTTTTTTTTTTTTATAGACTTTTCTCCTCCGCTCATACTATTTTAAAGCGAATTCATATCGACCGATCCCCGATCTCGCCAAGTAATAGGCGATCCATCATCAACGCTCCTCCGTGGAAAACCTCTTTCTGAAATACTTCGCATTCTGTCAGCAGAATGTAGTTTCTCGCTCATGCGGGCGAATTTTATGCAAGATTCGTGACCGCATGATCACGTCAACCGACGCAGCTCAAATTTTCATAAAATCGTCCTTTCTTCGTCATAATAAATGCTCGTCACTTCGACATATTTGCTTAAAAAAAAAAAAAAAATCTTTAACTCGATTGAAGAAGCAGCGTGCGAAAGAACATTCTGCGCGAAAACTTAGCCGTATGTGATGTTCGTATGCCGTTTTTCGGATTTTAGTGCGACACGATCTCGCCCGAGATACGATGGGGAAACTCGATAAAGCGCGCTCTTTTCTTCCTCGTTCCTGCGCGTTTCCAGGACGCGCCCTATCTTCGATTTATCGGCGCTTGACGCTCTGGATATCGATGCCGCAGACCCCGGCGCGATCATTTCGCGGCGCGCAATGCAATAAAATTTAATCGTCCATATCGACAACGGCGAGTGTGCAAAGCTGTGCGGAAACACACTTTAATCTACTCGCTCGTTCGAACGCCGTGAAAAATACATAGATCGCCGTTTACTCACCGGGGGAGTTAACAACAATCAATATTTATTGCGCGTATACATGTTAAGAATCCTCTTAACATGGTTATCCGGCAACTATACACTCATCAGATTCCTTAATTAATATTTCGAAAGTGGCGCAAGCTGCTGCGCGACAGGAAATTTCTTTATCCTTCAAAAAGGATTGTCAGTATAAATATTACTGATATTAACTAATCCACAAATTAATATATTATAAGCTGAATGCGCAAGTGTATAATTCCTGAAATAATCGTGATTATTTATTGCAATCGCAATCAATAAACAATGATTACACACAAACATATATTAAATATGTATTTATCATATTATTAGTTTCTTCGACAATAACGAGTCTATAAAATCGACAAAAGCATATATATAATATATATTATATATATGTGTGTGTGTGTAAAATAAATACGACAAGTGATCACAAAACTTATCATAAATCGCATGCACAATTTGTTATTATATTTATACACTTTGCTCTCCTGTACTATTCAGCAACTCATGTGCGAAAGTTGATTAAATACGATCGGAGAACAAGATGCATGATTTATAAAATTATCTCGGAAATAACCACAAGTATTATTTAACTTCTCGATCAATGGCAAAGCAGTGATTAAATTTATTCGTTCGATATCAAAGCGATAGCATTGATATGGATTATGCATGCGCATGAAATAACACGTGGATTCGCGTTCAATTACAAAATGTCATTAAAAACTGCCTTGTCTCATTCGCATATTATTACTTTTATAACGACGTTAAAATACTCTCCAGAATTCTCTGATTTACTGACAATTCCACAGTGAATAATTTATTGAAATTAATTTAACGAGTATAATTTAATATAATAGGCGGAAAATCTAATTGAAAGAATCGAAAATTCATTAATCCAGTACGAATCGTTCGCTGTTCTAAATCAATCATAATCAGTTATATCTACACTTAGCTATATAATTTCAATCTTCTTTTGCATACATAATTATGTACATTATGCAGTATAGCAATTAACCTGACAGAGAATAATGCGTTATACGTAATTGCTCTTGTAGTCAAATACGAGGAATTTCCGTAAACATCCCACAATTATATCAAAATTGTCTTCGACTGATTATTACGCAATTATAATACTTTGTTACAATCAGTATCAGTATAATAATGCGAACAAATAATATAATTTCTAATGCGTTTCCACGCTGGCTTATACAATACAATTATTATTCAATTTACACAATTATCTTTCCTATAAAATAATAATAACGTTAATAAAATAATAATTACGTTGTTCTCGATTTAATTGTCAGTCAATTGTAGTAATATATGTAAAGTAAAGCAATATAATAAATTTAAAAAATACAGTAATATACTTGATGTATGTAAAATAATATAATAATAGGAGTTTATCGTACAACTCTCTATATGTTAGCTATAAGTTGTACAAAAAGAACGAAAGGAAAGTTATTGAAAGACTTGGTTGGCTGACAAGTCACGTGGCGGACAGCAAACTCCAAACTACAAGGACAATTCGTTTCGGTTCGGGAGGCAGTTATCGATTTCGCCAACGAACCGAACAGAACCGCATCGCGACACGAAGCTTGCTCACCAAATTGGAATAAATGAATGACGTATATTGTTTTCACCAGCCATAGAAATATCGCAAAAAGACGGAGAAACGATAAAGAATAAAGTTGCTCTCGCGCGACGACTCTCTTGAACACAAATCTAACCTCGAATCTAACAGATTCAATTCCGCGATATTACATTCTCAAGAAGATAATCATTATTAAATCTACATTTCACATTTCCAGAATACTGTTAATAAATTATATATTATTTCATAAATTTGACAGAAAGTAGATTGTTTTTATTTTTTTTGTAAAATTGATCTCTGATTGGCTATATCTTCTTTTAATAAATAGCAAAGAACGAATTAAAAAAAAAAAAATAATAAATATTTCTATGTCGGAATATGTCAAGTAATTTTTCAATATAAATGATAGAAAATTGGAAGATTCTATTCAATTTATAAAAATAAATTTGTTTATCCATTCAACTAATATCTAACTTTACTTATTTAATATTTTACCTTTAAAATTTATTATATAGTGTATCTTCGATGCGAATATAGTTTTCAAGAACTGCAGAGAACTTCAAGTAGAACATTGAATACTCAATACTCGTTAATTATACACCGATCGAGATTGTGTAATTTGCTGATTAATTCGTATTTCCGATCGAGATTGTGTAACTTGCTGATTAATTCGTACTTCCGGTCTCTATCGCTTATTCCTCATAAAAGGTTTTATAATATTTGAACGGAAAACAATTATGAGCGGCGTTTCACTTACGCTTTTCGTCGCAATTTTCGAAGCGTCGGGGCCAATCGCGCTGTTGGAAAAACCTCACGTAACTCTTCCGATATCGTTGGGATGACGTTTCGGGCACATGGACATTCGGGAGCGACGACCTTCAGGAATACCGGTGCGTAGAGACGTGCGTCGTCCTCGCGCGACGCGCGTAAACATAACCTCTATGGTGGCCGAACCGTAATCATCGCGGAAACATAAACATACACATCCTACCGTGACAGCGGCCGGCGCGCGACTGCCTTTCGGTCGCTCGGTCGTCGACTCGCGACAATGACCGAAGACACCCGAGCTCCGATGCTCGCCGCGACTGAGCACGTGCTCGTCGTTTAACTGCGCACGCGCGCACTCACGTGCTTGGAAGCACGTGAGGACTGGAGGACGTTTAGTACGCGCCTTGCCGCTGTTCGGAGCGAGTGGGTTTCAAATGCGGTCCATTAATTTGTCTTGTTGCGTTCAGATAATTTTAATTTTTAATTTTAATAATTTATTCTTCCTCTATATTTTTTATTTGATCTTATATTTTGAACTAAATATGTTTTGGTATGATAATATGTGGTGTCGCGTACTTAATAATATTGGATACTCAATATTCTTATATTATTTCTAGATAAAGTGTATTATAATAATTGTTCTTTCCTTTTCTTGATGATTATTTCGACATTAAAATAACTTGAAAATTTTTCCGAGAGAAACTGTACACAATATAATATGGAATATAAACTTTAACAAATATTAACTTTCAACTTTTCATTAACATTCTTATGCATTAATTTACATGTTTCTTGGATATAACATACAACAAATTTTTGATTAAATAGTAACATGGAATTTTATTATAAAACGTAGAAGAAATAACTTATTTCTCGGTGTATTTACTCCTCTCGTTTCAGAAAAGTTGAACAAAACATGAAGTTGCGCTGCAGAAAAGAATAAAGGGGTAAAGTCATCATATTAAGTTCTACCAGCTACTACCAATTTTAGTAGCTCTTTCATGCTTTTCATGCACAGCTACATGCGCCGTAAACTTAAAGGACTTTTATGGCAATTTAGCCGACGACGAAGGGGGATCGTTATCCGCTTTCGTAAACTTCTTTTCATTATAAAAATTTCACGTGCCCAGACGTACGCTTCATCTCTTTCACATATAAACGATGATTTTGGAAAGTTGATATATTAACGATAATAACTTTTACAAACACGATGCATAATAATTAATGTAAAATATTTATTCGCGAGTTCTTTACCAGAAGAAAATTAAACAAAAAAGCTAAAACTGTGCAAAACAGCAGTACATAATAGTAATAAGATAGCAAACAAAACTATAATTATCCTAATTTATAATATTTCTCGTAGCCGTTTTTTATTTAAAATATTAAGAAATTTATTAAATCAAAGCGAATGAAAGCTTGTCTATGTATTCAAAATACTTTGAAGATAAACGAACAAGATGCAAAATGCTGCAACAAGAATTAATTAAAATTACTCATGAAGAAACTGCGCTGCGCTGAATGAAAAATCAGATTATGTCACCTTTTCAGACATCTTATAACTATCGCATTTTGCTTTTTGTTTAATTAGGTTTTGCTAGAAGAAATATATTAGTGTAATCTTTACGTTTCTATAGAAAACGTTAGATAAACACTACGTATCTCAAAGTTGTTCCATTAATCTAAATGCAAAAAAAATATGTCGAAATATGCAAAAATTTTAAATAGCAACAGGTTTTACGACGAAAGCAGGGGTTAGCCGAGACACAAACCTTGTGATGGATTGAAATCGAGTTTCCAAGTGCTTGGTTGGAGTTGCAGTCGAACATGGAGCAAAAGTTGCTCTATGCATCCGGAGGATGGCGGTATGTTCAATGTATAGCTACTATTATGTATTTTTTGACAGGAGGGAAAAGGGGGAAGGAGCAATGTGACACGCATTCCCTTTAATGAGAGCGTTGTCATTAATCTTATTAGCATCAAAAAAATTTTACAATTTTTCTATGAGATGATTCAATAAATATGAAATCTATCTAAAAATGTTTTAGTAATTAAAAAGTAACAAGATTTAATCAAATATTATATTCAAATATATCTGTTGATATTAAATTAGAACGAAAAGAATTTCTTAATCTTAATTTATGCCCAGTATTTTCCCTGATATTTTCCTAGTAGGTGTTGTTACATCTCCTTTATGCAATCAACTTTTGAGTAACTTTGTAATTAAATTTTATTAAAAACAAAGCTAGTTTTTTAAACAATTATTAATTCCTTTTAAATCTTGGAATTAATTCGTTTCATTCAATTTATCAACGATTAGAAACATTCTTCATCGAGTACGCGAAAAATCTTTCCGATGTAGCTTCGATGATGCGACTCTTCGTTAGCCAATATCTGAAATAAAAAAAAAAAGAAAAGAAAAACGTGCGGATCAAGTAATTAATTGCGCTCGAACGAATTCGCGGTTATATCGCAGCGACAACACAAAAATCCCCTCGACTTCTGCGAACGAAATCCGATCGGCACCATTTTCCCCGGAGAATCCATTTCCGACCGACGCGGCATTCCTCTAACTCGTTCGTCATCGATTTCGCGCCGATCGAGACCGGCCCGAGGGGGATGAACTTTCAGCCGCACAAATTAAAACCATTACTAATGGCACCGAGACCCGAGCAGCGAGACTCACCCTTCCGCCCTTAACCCGGAGAAATAATTCCTCGGTGCACTCGCCTCGACAGCACGGCAGGAGAATTACACTCCTCTATATGGACATTGTGGAGAACTTTGAGTGCGGTTAAACGCATCGACAGTGAACAACGTCTGCGATCTGGCCAGACATGCGAGAGGAATTTCTTATCTTCAGGCATATGACGGCGATAGACGTCAAAAAAGTTTTACGTTACTACTGTTTTCTACACTTGTTGCAGAATGTTGGAAGACGAGGGAATATGTGGTTTAAGTATATAAAAATTAACGGTTTGCAAAAAGATGGTAATTAATTTTAAGGTATATATGCTCGTGTGCTTTTCGCAAACTCATCTCTGTATTCAAAATTTTGTATTCTTATGTTAGAATGCTTAATGCGAGTTGTTAAATTCTCCAAGATCTGCAAACTTTTGCACTTGTAGATTTATGAAATTTCACTTTGTTAAACTTCCCTATTTAGACATATTTATTATTGATATATCATAAAGCACACACACACAAAACCGAAAAATATACGTAAATGCTTCGCAACTTAGCGTCAGAGAAATTTAAAGAATTCAATTTATTGCATCTTTTATAAAAAGAAAGATATTTTATAAAAGTTAACTCTAGACTACTATATTTGAGTCTCATCTAAAGAGAGAGATGAATACGCTGAATGAAGAATGAATCTCGCGATTTAATTTTTGGAGCACTTTTCACGTAGAAAAGGGGAGCGAAAAGAATGGGCGTGACTCGATCCCGTGAGGGAAAAAAACCGCACGGAGATTGTCGAACAGAGACGTCTTTTGGAATTTCACGCGATTCCACCGAGCTTTCGCGTAAGAAAACTTTTGGACGGTATCCAAAAGGTTATAGATTTATCGCCGTGAAATATAATGGTGCCATTGTATATGGCCGAGCGGTCACGATGTTACCATTGCCGGTGTATAATTTTGAACCTGATGATTGTTATCATTGCGTATCGTGAATTATTGTAAAACGAGAGAAACTTTATGCGCTCTACATGCTTAATGGAATCGTGGTTTCAACACAGTCGCATTCATTTTTATATAACACAAATCACAGATCGTAAATTATCTAAGTGACTTTTGTGCAATTTATTACAGAGTATAGAGATAAGAATTTAAAAATACATTTAAAGATGCGTCTGAGAAAAGACGAGATTTCTCAAAATATTGTTGTGTTCACATTGCTTTTTCTTTAAAAATCTGGAACAAAAGAGTACTCTTATCGTTTCCACTAGTTTCCGACAGAATCGGTTATTTTGCTTTTAATTAATGCAATCCACAAAATGAGCGCGATGTTGCATTCTGAGGCGCTTTTAGCAATACTTCGTGTGTTGATTTCGATGCCCTTTCATTACACGTTTATCCCTTATCGCGGCTCACATGCAAGGATTACCTGCAAGGTACCTCAAGAGCAGTCGCGAAATTTATCGGCGATTACGCCATAATAGCCACGCGTCCTTGGTATTGTTTCGCTGTTATCTTTAAATTGGTTTAGATTATTGTCGCATTTCGAGCTTCCGGGAAAAAAGTGGTTGCTTACAATTGTCGGCAGTAATAATGACGATAATCGCTTATAACAGCCAGATGATAAGCGGCCGATTAAATAGCAGTTAAATGCAAGCAATTAGCTGCACCGATGACGATGATAAGCGCGATGCGGCACGTTTTATTTGCTGAATTACGCGAACGCGTGTTTTCATCCGCAATAATCGATCGGCGTCGCGCTTTATCATTGACACAACGTTAGATAAAGCGATGTCACGCTCTGTCATCTGCTTTCTTTCACATGCATATTTACAAATATTTACCTAAAACTGTGTAACTATTACACGTAGAAACGGTCGTGCGTATCTCATGCTTTTATCTTTCGTTTATAATCGACGGACGATTCAATCATCGGTGTCTGCATTTATCTCGTAATAAAAGCAATTTGCGCGAGTTCACGCGAAGGTCGCAGTTTTTCCACGATGGATCATAAATCGTCCGTCAGGTAAGTCCGCCGCGTGCGCGTCACAAAGATCAAATTCAAAATTGATAACCGTTTGATAATGGCCTCGGACGACGCGATTTGTATGCGAAAAGCAGATTACGCGGATGGTAGAAAGACGGGCGTGATCGTAACGAGAATAGATGGAAAACCAATGCTCGACCTCTTCAGATCGATAAGATGAGAGTGAAATGATCGTGTCCACGGAGCGTGTGGAATTATGAAGAATGACTATATGGTATAAAATGTTCTACAAATCCATATTTTGTTAAACCTGCTTATTTCAATGAATTTATCACTTTTACATATATGTTATATCAATTATATTGAATGTATTATATATATATACATGGTATATTTTAAATATATATTTTTTTATATAGTTAAGTTAGTAATAGTTTTTATATATTTTCACTCTCTAAGAGAAGCTGCATATATATATTTTTTCGCGCAGATCCCACAATAATGTAGGAAAGTCTGCGATAATTTTCATAACTAAATAATAAGAAAGAAATATCAATGTACAATAATATATTTAATACAATTGCTGCTCTATGCATGAATATTTTGACGTGTCTCGCAAAGAGTTGTCATTCATCAAGTTGCTGAATTATGTTTAATGTGTTGTAAAAATAATTTATAATATCCCAATACGCGAGATATTTTCCGCAGTCAGAAAGGATCGCAAGTTTCGTACAAATTATACGAAGAAGCTATAGCCTGGTGAGATCCAGTATCATGGGACCATTAATCTTCGTCTGGCGCCCCTTTGCCGTCAGATTAGGGAATCCTCCTTGATTCTCCCTAGGTCTCTCGCAATGGCGTAGAGAAAGGGCGAGCGTTAAAAGAGTCTCTCGACGAATATAAGCCGCTCTTCGAAGGGCACTTGATTTAATAGTACAGTCAAAGTTAATATTACCGCGAAGATTAAGTCTTAAGATACATCTTCAACGCTAATTAATATACACAATTTTGCGTATCCTGGCACCTAGATAATAAATTGGACGATTAATTAATTACTCCCCGTAAAGGATATCTGAATTAATAGGATAATAATACACATGCATTTGTGTGTGTCTATACGAAATTCTTTTGCAATGAATCTCGATCAAGAATTATTGGCTTGTAGATACCGAAATGTGCAACGTAAATTTAATTAAGGAAAGTCAAAGTCAGATTTAATAACTGATGTAATTACAGTAAGATTGTCAAGATTAAATCATTTCAAAGAAATTAGGTTAATTGCATCTCGCTATCGCGCTTTTTCTTTTTCTTCCCTTTAACTTGCGGGAATCTTCGATAGCAGAATCGACGTGATCCTTTACGCCATTGTTTGCGTGTTGCGGAACGATCCTTTTAGCGAGGTGTAAACGAATAAATCCGAATTCGCACGGGCGTTCTCGTTTGACGTTGCGTCTACGTTGTTGGACTTATCTTGCCCGCAGCGGCAAAGTTGATAGCGTTATCGGGGACGCTTTCTCGCAGGAGAGAACTCACGAACGCCTCAAACGCCGCCATCCTCCTTCGTGACTGCGATACGTCGTTATCTTGCGAAAGGTTTTGTTTCTCGATCGAAAGAACATGCAATCCGACAATTGTCAGTTCCGCATGCGGCCATCTCTGTCGCACGCGTCGTATCTTACATTCGGATTTCTTACATGCCTTCCCGAATACTAAATGTCCCGCGTTCCTTGTTAAGCATGCGAAATACAATAGGCGTGTACATTTCACGATTTTGCAGTAATACGCGTGCGTATTTTCGATTATACGTCTTTTTTTCTTTACACTTGTACGTACTTTTCCGATTAGGGATGATTAACGCAAAATAGGGGACTGGAGAAACGCGAGCTGGAGATAAAAAAATATATAAAGTATATACGGGTTTTTTTAACATTCTCGTCATTATCGTTCGTCAGAATTTCCGGCGATATCCTACAATGAGATATTATTTTCAAGCGTTTCATTTCTGCGCATTGTTGGCGGTTGCGATGCTGAGTGCATTAGAGCAAAGTGCATCCAATCCCCGGGCTTGCGTTATGCCATTATCAGAATTACCAGCGGGAAATGCCTCTCCTGTTTTCTCTGCACCCGCGTAAAATTGTCTGGTTAATTGTATTTCATTGTTAACTTCGCGCGGGACTCGCATTCTCTCTGTGTGAGTATCGTGCATGTATCGAGAAAAATACGTCGATGTGCTACGGAATCGCTCGTTAGCTTTACGTGCTTCGCTGTTAGCGAGATCAAAAAAAAATTCACGATTGTGCAACGTAGACTTTTTTATTAATCCGCAATATTTACACGGCGTCCCAAAATTATCGGAAAGTGATTAGGTCCAAATTTAACAGCGAGGAATGTTTCATTATTTATTAGTGCTTTTGAGAGAAAGAGACAAAAAAACACAATTGTCAAAACTGTTGTTCTGTATTTTTTATTGTTTTCAGTACTAAATTCTAAGTGTATCTCGATAATTTTTTTATCTATATAATATTTGTACGTGCGATTGATAAATCTATTGAGACTTATTTTTTAATTTACATTTCTTAATCAGATTTTTTTAATAATGTTGATAAATGGCTTTAATATTACATAACAAAAATACGCAAATAAGACAGTAATTTGAGAGGAATTAAGTTATTTTGTGTCAAATAACTTAATCGCCAAAAATAACAGAGTACATAAATAATGAATCTACATAAATAATGAGAATGAATGGATTAATTCCTTTCAAATTAATGATTTCATAGTCAGCGGAAGTCATTCGCATCGAGCTCGTTTTCGTTCGACTGTCGTTTGCACGTTTCGCTTATACATCGTCATCACGATTGCGATGCCGAAATGTCCGATAATGCAAATGCAGTTCGAGAATGGGCCAACCGGTAGTTCTGCTACTCGTTGACATCCCGTAACGCAACGTCACGTAATGCAGGATTCGTTTATGTGAATTCCTATAGCGTGCGATAAAACTGTGTAGTGTGAGAACTGTCTGATCATGCGCATCGTCATATTCTCGTTATAATTCTCGATAATTCCCAGTTGCAGCATTACGACCTCATAACGACCTAATATTTTCATAGGAAGGAATGTGGAAGGAATAATCGACGCAGGATATAATATTAATAAAAGACAGATATAACACAGAGAAATGAAAAAACCTACTCATACAAACTTTATCTATGAATTCTTTAATGTAGCTGATCAATTTTTTTTTAGTAAAAATTTTATTTGATGCTTTTTTTCATATCCATTTTTAATTTGTAACATTTATAGATCTTAGATTTAAAGAAAGAATGGACAAAACAAATTAAAGTAAGAACAAAGTTAGAAAATAAGAAAATTGATAAATATATCAATTCAAATAGGTTCGAACAAGTAGCGATGACATAATAGGATTGCGGCGATATCGTTAGTTGCTTCTAACGTCAAGCAACAAGATTTAATTTAGTCAGGATTTAGTTAGGATAGTCTACATAATTAAGAATAAGAATGTGTATAATTGAAAATAATAAATACACAAATAATTACAAAACTAATTAGACAAATAACGTAAAAATAATAATTGCGCATGTTTATGAATATTATGTATCGAGCAAAAAATTGATATAATATAATTATTATATAATTTCGTATCAAAGAACCAACTGTAATAAGTATAATAATTAGATGTTTTAAATAAAATGTTTGATTTTGCTTTCTATTTATTCGTATCACTTGCTCCTTCATGCGTGTTATCCTTTACAATTTTATTTTTTTATTTAATTACTCGTTTTCTGTTGTCCCCTATTTTCTTATCTTCTGTTTTTGTACATTTTTTATTTTAAACATATTGACAGTAAAGCATTATATTTAAAACGACAAATTATTTTACTCCGTAATTACCAACTTTATTAAAATAATGTGCGAGTGTCGTTATTGAATAGTAATTAGCTTCATAATTATATATAATGGGAGGCTGCGTTTGTACAAGCATCTGTGCGTGATATTTCTCATTATTTTCCATTTAGGATTTAACGAGAGGAGAGAAGAATGTCCCTTTGCGCGCAATGATTTGTGTGTCGCGCGTTCACTGTGTGTTCACAGAGAGCATTACAGATAATCAATTTTGTCTAATTAAAACTTACAACAGCCGAGCGCTTCCGAATACTATACGCATTGGGAAGCTGACAACTGTACATTGTCGATGTATATACATATATTCCACGGACTCCATTGTCTGTTTGTTTGCCAAAATAGACGAATTATTTCGAAAAATTGTCACATTATAACTATCCGCAGTAAACGTTTCTTATTGAACAAATTGCTATTATTTCTTAATTCCGTGCATCCTTTTAAAGCAAGTTAATAAATATATTAAATTTTGTTATTACGAAGCTTATTACTGAATTTGTATTAATTTCATTTCATATATATGTTTTTTACCTACTAACTTATTTAAATTTTACTCGTGTATATTATATTTCGCTTATGTGGACAATTTCTTCAAGGACAAACGTGAGATCGAAACGTGAAATTGTCACACTTTGATTGTAACTATCGTAAGCATTCTTGTTTATGTTATCGCGTCTGCACTGCAATCGAAATCGTGCGAAGAGCCGAAAACCGATGAATGTAGGGACGAGGCATATCAATGTTTAAAGATATGTCTATACACAGGAACCTTGGATATCGTACCATCCGTTTCACGAATGATAGATATTATTCGTGCGATTCTGAAAATATGCAGTCACTGTGAATATAAAAAGACAGTTCCGAACGAGAGCAATCAGTCGTGTGCAATTACTTAGCACAAGTAATAAAGTGGTTCATTTTGTGCTACATAAGCGTTATTTGAATATTCATCATGGTACGAAGGCACGTCCTGTCTGTGATCTTCTTGGCGCTTGTTTCTGCCAACGTACGTACATATTACATTTCTGATACCGATATTCTAAAGTATAAAAAAAATACGTAATTAAATTATGTGATATACGACTTTTAGTATGACTTCTAGTATGACTTTTTAAAATTAAATTTGTGTCACGTGAGACTACGATGACATCGCATACTTTTCGTATTGATTTAATTTTAATTTTAACTACTATATAATTAAATGAAAAAGAATATTAGTCAATAATATTATAAGATGATTTAGAAGCATCTCGGTACATAAAAATAGTAAACTAAAATGGTAAACTAAACTAAATAGTAAACTAAACTAATGGTAAACTAAACTAAACTAAACTAATGATAGACTAAACTAAATAGTAAACTAAACTAAATAGTAAATTAACTGGTCAGTATATTAATACTTCTTTAAAATAAAATAAATACTTTCATTTATATATATATATATATATATATTTAGCGCATTTAGTTTTATCTATTTACATTATTATAATGAAATCGCCGCATAATAATTACTAGCGGTTTCGGAGTTCCAGCTTTCACAATATTGCTAAATAAAAAAAGTTTTGAGATCTTCGATATATCAAAATGTTTCTAAATTACCTTATATTGTTTACATTACGCTACGGTATTAAATATTGCTGTACATAGTATATTGTTTAAGATACTTATAGGTATACAACATTGACTTAACTGTATTTTGTATAATTATTACACAGGTGATACAAGCAGGAGTGATACCACTAGGATTATTCCATCATGAAGCTCTACCCAATTTTATAAACCTCCTAGATATACCCAGAATTGGAGGGTTTGCCTCATCAGCGGCTAGTGCGGTATCGAATGCTCTCCACGGTTTCAGATCGTACTTCGATGACTTTCATACTGGATTAGGCGGTCCAGATGGTCTATTGCATGGTCGTTTCATCAATGGAGGAATATTGCCGGGTCTTGCACATTCAGCAATTCTAAACGGAGCTGCAGACACTGTTGCAGACGCCGTTGCAACGAGTCTTGTGCCTAGCACCGATCATCTAATAGGACCAGGTTTTTTAAGAAGAGGTCTTTTAGGAAGAGGTCTTTTAGGAAGAAGTCTTTTAGGAAGAGGTCTTTTAGGCAATTATGGAGTAGGAGGTCTTGGTGGTGATGCAGCATCCGCTGCAGCTGCTGGTTCTGCTGCAGCTGGAGCCTAAGTTTTTACTCTAAGATATTTAAACTGAAACAATCGATTATGTGTGTCAGCAATGTATATTTATATATATAATTTTATATATACATAAAATTATATGTATATATATATGTATATGTTCTTAATATATACACGTATATTGATTAAATACATTGAGATTATAAAATACTGTAACATGTAATTTTATTTATTGTAAATTACACATGTTGCAATCGCAAAATACTAGTGATCGCAAATACTTTTGTTAACATAAAAAAATAAAATATATTCTTATGATAAATATACCAAGGTGGTGTTAACTAATGTAATACAACTGTATATCCCAACTTTTTTATTAGGCTGTTTAATTATCTTTTAATTCTAATTTATTTACTACTTTTACATAGCTAAAAGATAAATAGAGATTTGAATAATTAAACATTTATTTATCATAAAACCAATATTTATATATCTTTAATATTGGATATCGGTAATTTAAATGAGATGCAAAATTATAAGAAAAACACGTGAATATGCTGCGCTAATAAAAATCACAACATTCACATATCATTCTAGAATATATTATGAAATATCACTTACTTATTCATTTATACTTTAATTTTATATTTTAATTTTTATACTTTAATTTGAGTGTATTATATAAAAATAACAATAGTTTTATCATCTTCTCTACATGGATGTTGTATAATCGTAAATCACGATTTATATTTGCCATATAAATTTACAGATATATTCTCTCTGTTTAAATTCTAATCTGTACATTTTGTTCTAATACGCACATTAGAAATAAAATTCCACATCAAAACAGAGAAAGATCGCGATTACGCTTGCTAATATGCTTTTATTCACAGTATATAGGACGAAGTTCTATATACTATTCGGAAGATTATATTCGGAAGAAGTTTATGCGTGAAAAAGACAAACCGTCTCAGAATTGAATCACTGGTAAAAGCATGAGACCTAGTATAGTACGTAGCCTAAATTCTGCAACGTTCTGTTTTTACTAAGTAAATGTATTTACTTAGTAAAAGCAGAACGTTGACAAACGAGTTTCCGGTGTAAGGTTTACGTTGCTTGTACGCTAGACTCGCTTCACGTTGAAATAAAAACTACTAGCATGTTAATTGCGTCACACTTACACTTTAATTGCAACACCGTTTTAATATAAGTTATTGTATAATTTTTTAAACGATTTTACCGTACTTTCCCTGAATAATTTGCCTTGTTATTAAAAAAAATACACGTGTATTGAGAAGCCATAAGTATAACAGACTAGCCGCGTGTTCCAATGAGTTTTTACTACTTTTTCCATATACAGGAGTGGCTATAAAATGGGTATATCGAAGCGTTATAAATTCTAACTAGCGTAAAAGTATTGCGACATTTATGTACACAGAAACGGCGATATAAATCTCATCTACGGTAACAATTAAGAAAGCAATTAACGGTCGCCAATGCCAACTAGTCGTGCCGCTATCTTATTGTCCTTGTACGAGCCATTTTCTTCCTGACATATATTTCGATCGTAACTACTTGCATTGTGTAGACCCAGCATTATTTCTATCTCTCAACACATATTAAATATTGAATATAACAGTTTGATTTGATAGAGATTTTAAGATACGAAATAATATCTGAATAACTATGTAGTTGCTAGTGAGACTATTTAAATATGTAGTCTACATTATATGTGTTGACGTGAAATTGCTACTGCTAATACACGGAACACAGTTTCAAAATTCCAGAAACTTCTATTGTTAGAACTTTCTACGATACAATAAAATTAATAGTAGAACAGGAAATTGCGAAATTTCTATTTAGCAGCAATCGGAGACTAATAATCGAATCTGTAATTGCAGTAATTTCCCGATAGCGTTATTTCCATACAAAATGTCTTTCGGATTTCTAAATATTTTGCTTAACCGATATATTTCCTGCAACGAATTAAGACAATTTAATATTTCTATCTTTATAACAATGTAATAACGATTTATTATAGTACTATAACTACCTACCACTGTTCGAAAAAGTAAGACAGTTTAGACAAGTCTTTCGACGTTGGCGGTCATGAATACATATATGCAGTAGGAAAGCTGATTGAAATGTAATGGTTGCGCCACAGCTATTACGTTTACGATGTTCGCTGGACCGACGTATGATGGTGCTATCCATAGATACTCAAGTCGCAATCACAGTTGAAGCACATATTGTAGAAATTCAACATGTGAGCTGTTTATTTTGATAGTGGTAAGCCCATTTTCAAGAAAATTGATAATATTGTTGCTAAAGTTACAAATTGAGATAAAGTTTTTGTGTATAATTATTTTTATTTGCAAGGAAATGTGAGTTTTCAAAATAAACGGCTCATATGTTGCTTAAGAGTACTATGTACCTATTTGCGGATGCTTTACTTTTCGATAACAACTTGATCGAATAATGCGGTATCATAAAGCGACATGAAGATAATTAATCCTAAAATAATCGTAAACAATAGATTCTTAAACAGATTCTTTAGTCAAGTTAAAGAGTCTTTCTCTTAGCGGAAATAAATAATTTTCGAGTTATAAACGATTGAAGAATGTTTCTCGATTTAAATTTTAAAAAGCGCGAAATAGATAGCAAATTTATATTATTTAATTAACTTTAAGTAGAGTTTATTTTACCAGTATTTTGACTCGAGCCTCAGTTACAAAGTTATTGTGCAAAAAAATGGAAAGTTGCTATAAATGTTAAATATATAAATATTGTACAGGTATGTGAGAAATAATTTTTCTTGTCCTTAATATTAATATAAAAGGATTAATTATTTCAGCCAAAGATTAAAGTTTTGGAATAAAATAATTGTTTATTAGTTACATCCTTCATTTTAAATAAATTTAATACCGCAATAAAACCGTGATATTGAGTAATATCAATTATCAGCAAATATCAAACACCCACAGGAATATATATTGCATTAAATATCCAGGAAAATTAATAGGGCAATGGCAAATCCGATAGATAGTTTTACTGCGAAATCGTTTGACAGCTCAAAGAGTTGAACGTAATAAAGGCAACGTCATTGTGTGTGAAACGTTGTCCGTGCAAAATCATGCGAATGATTCAGACGTATTGCTGAATATGCGTAGTAAATCAATGTATTCCCGGATCGGATCGTATCATTTAGAGGGCATAATCGCATCGAGTCCGGGATATCATCGTCGGCTGCTATCACTGCGCGTTCATTCCCGTGTCCCACGTCAGCATGTCGAGTGATTTGAGAACAATATCAACGACGTGCATCCGTCCCGGCCAATGAGGACGGATACAGAGTTACGCGTACGCGGATTTGCATAACTCGGTTCGTTGCGGACGTGCGGTGCATAGTTCGACGGGTTGGTGTTGTCGTGCGATTTCATTCGTAACGTCATCGCGCGGTTCTCTTTTCCGGAAACGAAAAAAAAAAAAAAAAAACAACTTTCAACGAAAAATAGCAATATGGTATATTTTTCGAAAGAATTTTAAATTTTAGATTAAAGAACCTACCGGTAATTTATACGCGTCAAGCAATGCGTGCTTTCATATTTTCAATAGTTGTTTAAATAAAAAAGAAAATATATTTTTAAATTTGAAATTTAAATTTCAAAAATCAAAGATATTTTTGTACTATCTTGCCATCTATTTTACACACACACGCGCGCTGAAATGACCAACATTATTCAAAAACAGCTCGATACCGCTCGACTCATATTTCACGAGTGACACAAAAGTGCATTACGGACCAGTAGATTAAACTTTTCTCATCAAGCACGCGGCAGCGAATACTTCCGACATAACAAGCTCCCCTTCGACCACTCAGTTGATGAAGTACAATAAAGTTTGCTCGCTTACCGGCAACTTCATTGACTGTATTTCCACGATGACTTTTTCAATCCTCTTTCGCGGATTTTCCACGCGCGCGCGAAACCTCCGGATTGCCAGTTGAAATCTTACCGATTTTCTCATAAGTTTTCTTTCCACCATAGATCTTATTTACAAGTAATTTTGGGAATAAATGAAAAAAAAAGCGACAGCGTTAAAATATATTATATTTCTCGCTGGAATATTAGAGCAAAAAATTCAGAAGAAATTTTAAAAGCCTTTTATTTTGTAATTATATTGTATTTAAATATGAAAAAGAATGGAAATTTCTTCTATTATAACGTACACACATATTGTAAATGTTTCTTTAAAAGTTACGCTTGAAAGTACATTTGATGAATAACAAAAACTATGTATTTTATATGTATATCAAATACATAAAAACAGGATTAGATGCTGTCTGACTGACGTCACAAACTGGATCTTCAAGGTGATATTTTCACCTTTTAACCGGCTTAGAAATGGCCATAATAATCTTTATTCATACTTAGCTAAAATCATTCAACACATATATTCTTCAAGAGAAGTTCGATAAATGAAGGACAATTTTTACATTGCCGTTTATCACACTGTCACTGTATTCTGAATAAGATACAATATCATTCATTTCATCCCAGATTACTGCTCTTAATTCACGCAGACTACGCTCAATATGATAGTCTACAGAGATGTAAGCAACTGTGTGTTTGTTCCGGATGTGTGAATGACATTGGGGCAAACGAGGTAAGAAAAGAATACTATAAAAGACAAAGACAGTCCAAAGGATTCATCAGTCGATCCTCTTCAGCCTCAGAAATAACGACGCCAGCATGAAATCTCTCGTCAGTAGCACGTCCGAGATTACGGATTACTTATCTGTTCTTTCAAATTTTTATATCTATATAAGAATTGTACATCTTTATTTTTAGGAATAAAAAATTTATTTATACATAACATATATATATATATATATATATATATATATGTATATATAAAATTATAATAATTATATATATATATATATATATATATATATATATATATATATATAATAACAAATTTATTATTATATATATATATATATATATATATATATATATTATAATAAATTTGTTATTCCTAAAAATGAAGATATATCTACTTATACACATATTATTTATTTTTCTGCTATTCAATTTAACGAATTGAGAAATCAAGTCTCGTTTTCTTTTCTCTAGGTAGTAGTTTTCATTATAATTGCGATGACAGTCGCCTATCCCGATCGAGAAGTACCTGTGGTTCCGCCAGCAACCGCAGTGATAGGACCAAGGGCTGGTCCGGCGGCTGTCGTAGGTCCTGCTGCGTTAGTTCCTGGAAGCGCATCTGTGATTGTAACTGGTACGGTTCCGGGTAAGAGATTACAGTTCCAGATAAATTACACAGATTAATAGAATCAAAAACGAACAATTTATTATCAATTAAAGCTGTATAAAAACATATACATTTCTAATTATAAATATACATTATAAGAGTTAATATATTGTTACAATAATTATTACAATGAATTTTGTCGATTCTTACACAAAGTTGATTACACGTGTTAAGAATATATTTTTAATTATTATCTTTCTTAATTTGCTATTTACTGATGCACAAGAAGTATAACTTATAGAAATATAATTCTTCAAAATGTATATTATGCTGAAATTTTATATGTATGTATGTTTGTTTATAATATGTAAAAAATTGATAAAATTTTATGTAAAATTGTAACTTTGTAATATTATGTAATAACATATTGTATAGAAATTTGGATAGTAATATCTGACTTTTTATTTTCAAAAACACCAAGAAATTCTCGTCTTCAAATGTAAATATAAAACATTTCTCTCTCTCTCTTTCTCTCTCTCTCTCTCGTAAACTATAAAATTCTAGACAACTTTTTATGTAATACATTTTCATCAACAGCAGTCGTCGCTGAACCAGTAGGTGCGGTTGTCGCCCCAGGAGTTCACGTTCCGGGGGCTGTTGTGGCCTCTCATGTCTGGTAACTACAAATGCCAATCTTGACGTTGTAATTATGTGAACATAATGCATAGAAGGTGTGAAACTATGAAACATGAACAAAATTGGACAATGGATGAGAGATCTGAATTTCTTCATTTAAAACACTAATACATTTGCTTTGCTATGACATTTATTCTACTTGCTCGTGATTCAATTTTCAGATTGTAATCGCAAATGTTAACAGAATAATAAAAAGTTTCTGATAATAGACACGTTTGATTACGATTTTTTACGTCGACATTTATTAGGCAACCAATTTTTTACGTTAACAGCTAGATAGGCAAACTTAAATAACTTAGAAGTAAATTAGCAAAAATAATTAAAATTAATAAAATTATTAAAAATAAATAGTAAAAATAATTCGCTATCTAAAACTCGTCTAAATATTTTAATTTTCAATGCTTTAGAGTATAAAAATGATTGTTGCCATGATATTAAAATAACTGTGATTGTTATTTCTGTTACTATCAATGATTTGATGCAAAACACTAGAGAAATTTTGTTTGTTTCTTTGTTCATAAAACTTGTTTCTTGTAAAAAATGGAAAAACCCGTGTAAACTGATCCAAATATTTCCTTTATTTATGTTGGTATTGTGTGAAATACCGTCTTGATAAGAAGTAAAATACACACCAATACGAATAGTAAAGTTTTCCGGATATCAACACAGAAACCAGTCGTTAATGAGAACGAGCTCCGAGATGAGATCGTGAGTAATTTGAAAGACGAAAGAGAAAAAGAATAGATTTAAAGCCACAGGTGTGTTGTTGGAGTATTCTAATTGAGATCTCTTATTGTTAGTGTTAGATGTCTTGTTTGTTGATATGTATCGCGTCGCGCGTATTTTTCCTTCAATATTTGTATGTCGGTCGAAAAGTTTTATGTGCGTATTTTTAGAATCCTTATACATTCTTTGAGGCAACACGAGATAATAAAAGAGATTTGCGCGCATTATATATTAATATCCACTGCATTTCTACATTTATACGTCAATTAAAACATTATTTTATTGTTAAGAATTCAAAAAGGCAAGAATGATGTGTACACATTTTTGTTTCCTACGCTTGTAGAAAATGCTCGGAACTACACCAACGTTATATTCGCGTGTGTTGGTAAATAAACGAATGAAATAAATTTGTGTGTGTAACTAAATTGAGACATAAATCACGTACGCGCGATAAGAAACTCGATGACAGATGGACATGTAGTTAAATGTTTATGTCACACCTTTGGTGTGAAGTGTGACACCTAAGCAACTGAAAGATGTAAAAAAAGTATCGGCATATTTTTTGTTTCGGTTTCTTATCTGCGAATCGAGATCGAATTCATAGAATTAAAATTATGTCAGAATTAAAATTATGTCCATACGTAATTTTAACTCATAGAATTAAAATTATTTTTGTATGTAATTTTAACTCATAGAATTAAAATCATGTCTGTACGTAATTTTATTACTTAGAAAATTCATTTATTAATATTTTTATTCATAGAATTATATTTCAATAAATACAATTTCTAAGTAATATAACTATTGATTTTCTGTTTCTACCTTTTTTAATGAGAAACTGTTTATCTGTTAAGTATTTTTAAAAAGCAATATATAACATATCTCGTTTGCTACATATTTAAATTATAAATTTATTTCTTTTTGTGAATATGAGGCAAAGAAAATTACCTGTTGTATTATCTATTGTTTTGACTCATAAATGACCTTCTGTTACTTTAAATATTCGACAATTAAAATATCCTCTATTTTAATTGCGTAAAATAATCTAATAATTAGTATGATAACAGTTTTATGTACTGTATATATAGATGTTGCACATGGTAGTAATGACATACGGTATCTAGTAATTGGCCTTTTCATTTCTGTTTTATTTCTGAGTCAGTAGTTTTGTTAGCATATGTGCTACGTATGTGTATAACATTATTTCTAAACGAGGAAAAGTGCGTTCAACATATTAATCTACAACTACGCTTAATTTTTTAAAAATAACATTGAATTTAAAGGTGATTGTAAAAAAATCAGAGAAAAATTCCTTAAAATGGCTGATATGAAATACATCGTAAGTTTTATTCAGTCGTTATTTGCATTCAACTGTTACACACTTTCTGTAATGCGTTGAAAGACTAATGCTTCAACTTCTCTTGACATTTCAGATTTTACTTTCCTGTATAATGTTGGCTCTGTTTCCCACGAAAAATCCAGCTGCAAAATCATCAGAATCGTCAGACTTGTCAAAACCATCAAGTAAAAATTCAGATAAAGGTAAAGGTAAAGGTAGAAGTGCAGATACTAATACAGGTACTAAGTACACAGTGCTAAGTACACCACCAACTGGAAGCACAGGTAAGATTATATTAAAATATATTTTAAAAATATACATTTACAATAAGAGATGTACCGATGATCAAAACTTATCCTTTTTGGGAAAGGCGGCAAACATAAACGTGTCATCTCAGACAGTTTCCTGATTTGATGATAACGACAACTAAGATGGAACCGGGAATATGCAATCGAAACTATAGCAAAATTAATTGAAAAATAAAGATTCTTCTCAATTAGAATCCGGATTTGAATTCTGGTTTACACCGCATTTAATTTACAATTAACGCAAGCTTACAAATATTAAAATTGATAAGTATTGAAATAAGAGAGGTTTATAATCATTAATAGAAAATTTATAATAATGTTTCTACATTTAATTTGATATCTAATCTTATTAGTTTTACTCGGTGACGGTTTATCTATGCAATAATGTTTTAGATTTTGGATTGTAATTAATTGTAAAAACAAATAAAAAAATAAAAAGTTTATTCAGTGCAATATTGTTTTAGATTTTATTGTATTTCATATATAATAGTTAATTATAATTTCATCACATTAATTTTCTCGAAGAATGTGCAAGTTATGCAGTATACAGTATATTTATAGAATATATTATATCAAGCACTTTGTTTGCATCGTTTGATATTAAAAGTCAGCATAAAGCAAAGTCGACAAGTTGCTGAGTTTGTCTTATGTGTCTCACATATGTTAAGTTCAATTTTGCAACTCACCAAGCGTATATTTCCATCTTTTTTATAGATATAATGTGCTCTATGCGTATATTAGCAACGATAAAATATTGCTCAATCCGTACAAATATATGACATCTAATCATCAACAAGTAATACACTAGACACTGTAGCTATTATTCTTACAGCGAGTTTTATTAAGATTAGTTACACCGGAATTACAGGTCAGTGTAACATACATCACTAAAAGTGAATCTCCCCGTTCAAAAAGTATCACGTTATAATTATCTAAAGTTTAGTAGACTGTATAAATTAAGAACAATTAAGAAGTTTAAAAATCTCGAAAGATCAAGGAACCAATGTCACGCTTATTGCATATATTAATAATATGTTGTTATTATAATTTTGCTGCTATTAAATAAAAATAGCATGTTTAATCGCCGCATCTCATTCTGCGATACGGCGTTACAAAGGTTTTAATTTACATGGTCCGCTTTCATAAGAATTCATAGTACTTGTTGCACGAGACCATGTTTCTTTAAGCGCAGAAGAATCCTCTTTGAAATGGTAATATACGTGGACGATGTGGTCATAATTCTCGCAGTTTCCATAACCACAAAAGCCAGACGATATAGAGCAACAACAACTTAAAGCAGTATGAGAAATTACATGAACAAGATTATGATGTGTTGATTCCGTTATAACACGACGTTTTACACTTGTGATCGTAATCGAAAACTAAAATTAAGGTGACTTGTATGCGCAAAATGTCGCTGCATTGGAAAATTTTGTACTTTCTGTGCAACCTTTTCGATATGTAATGCGTATAAAATAATTTCAAAGCGTTCAATGTTTAAACATACAATCACGCACGTTTTTTAATAAACTAGAACAACACAAGCGCGCGCTACACGCGCGATCTTATTTCTAGACGTTGTCCAATTTTCAATAAATTATTCTCTAAAAAAAAACATGTTATGTCAATACTCGAAAGTCTCCAAGTGTATTGTTGTCGCTTTTCCACGGCTATGATTGGTTTTTATTTGGTCAATTTATTAATTCTACTGTTATTAAAATTGTATTTTAATTATAATCATATACTTTATGTCCCATTTTCGTTATTTATTCCGTTACCATTTAATTAAATAATTTATTACACTTTGATTACCCGACTACATATATTTACGAACTGTTATTAATCGGCTCATCCTATCACGCTCCATTATGATTTATTTTGATTTCACAATCCGTCAGTATTCTTTTGTACACCATGCTGTGAATATCATGTCGAAGATGATCCTAAGAAAGGACCACAACTTTCAATATTATTTAAAGAAGATTACCAGCGTAGTCTTAGCGCTTTAGACCTAGCGCCCGGCTCTCACTTGCCTATTCCACATCTCCTGATATGTAAGTATAACAGAGCCTTTATTTTAATTTACTATATATCATATATTTTAATTATAAATGTAGTAAAATTATAATTAATATAAAATTGCATTTTAGTTGTATTTAAAATTTATAAATTATAAGAAATATTATTCAGTTGTTAATTACATTTTCTTCACGTTATATTTTATTTTGAATATAAAAATTACATATGTGTATTATAAGTTACATATTAGGTCGAAGATTTAATGTTCTCACACATATTATAAAATTATTCGCATTATTGGATATTTGAATAAATCGTATATATTTATTTGATACTGATAAAATCGTTAATTTATTAATTTTACTGTTATTAAAATTATATTTTAATAATAATCATATACTTTATGTCCCATTTTCGTTATTTATTCCGTTACGATCTAATTAAATAATTTATTTCACTTTGATTACCCGACTACATATATTAACGATATGTTATTCATCGGCTCATCTTATCTCGCTCCGTTATGATTTACTTTGATTTCACAATCCGTCAGTATTCTTTTGTACACCATTCTGTAAGCATCGTGTCAAAGATGGTCCTAAGATAGGACCATAATATTCAAATTTAAATAAAGAAAATTATCAGCGAAGTCTTAGCGCTCTAGACCTTGCGCCCGGCTCTCACTTGCCTATTCCACATCTTCTGATATGTAAGTATAACAGAGCCTTTATTTTAATTTACTATATATCATGTATTTTAATTATAAATGTAGTAAAATTATAATTTATATAAAATTGCATTTTAATTGTACTAATAATTTATAAATTATAAGAAATATTCTTCTGTTGTTCATTAAATTTTTTTCACGTTATATTTTATTTTGAAATTTAAAATTATATATTATTATTATAAGTTACATATTAGGATAAAGTTTTAATGCTGTCATTATAAAATTATCCGCATTATTGGATATTTGAATAAATCGTATATATTTATTTGATACTGATAAATTCGTCAATTTATAAATTCTACTGTCATTAAAATTGCATTTTAATTATAATCATATACTTTATGTCTTATTTTCGTTATTTATTTCGTTACTATCTAATTAAATAATTTATTACACTTTGATTAACCGACTACATATATTTACGATCTGTTATTCATCGGCTCATCTTATCTCGCTCCTTTATGATTGATATTGATTTCACAATCCGTCATTCCACATCTCTTGATATGTAAGTATAACAGAGCCTTTATTTTAATTTACTATATATCATATATTTTAATTATAAATGTAGTAAAATTATAATTTAAATAAAATTGTATTTTAATAGTATTTATAATTTATAAAATATAAGAAATATTCTTAAGTTGTTCATTACATATTCTTCACGTTATATTTTAATTTTAAAATGAAAATTACATATGTGTATTATAATTTACATATTAGGTCGAAGTTTTAATGTTGTCACACACATTATAAAATTATTCGCATTATTGGATATTTGAATAAATCGTATATATTTATTTGATACTGATAAAATCGTCAATTTATTAATTCTACTGTTATTTAAATTATATTTTAATTATAATCATATACTTTATGTCCCATTTTCGTTATTTATTACGCTACGATCTAATTAAATAATTTATTTTACTTTGATTACCCGACTACATATATTAACGATCTGTTACACATCGGCTCATCTTACCTCGCTCCTTTATTATTTATTTTGATTTCACAATTTGTCAGTACTCTTTTGTACACCTTTCTGTAAGCATCATGTCGAAGATGGTCCTAAGAAAGGACAACAACTTTCAAATTTATTTAAATAAGATTATCAGCGAAGTCTTAGCGCTTTAGACCTTGCGCCCGACTCTCACTTGCCTATTCCACATCTCTTGATATGTAAGTATAACAGAGCCTTTATTTTAATTTACTATATATCATATATTTTAATTATAAATGTAGTAAAATTATAATTTATATAAAATTGTATTTTAATAGTATTTATAATTTATAAGATATAAGAAATATTCTTAAGTTGTTCATTAAATATTATTCACGTTATTTTTTAATTTTAAAATGAAAATTACATATGTGTATTATAATTTACATATTAGGTCGAAGTTTTAATGTTGTCACACACATTATGAAATAATTCGCATTATTGGATATTTGAATAAATCGTATATATTTATTTGATACTGATAAAATCGTCAATTTTTTAATTCTACTGTTATCAAAATTGTATTTTAATTATAATCATATACTTTATGTCCCATTTTCGTTATTTAAATTGTTACGATCTAATTAAATAATTAATTTCACTTTGATTACCCGACTACATATATTAATTATCTATTATTTATCGGCTCATCTTATCTCGCTTTTTTATGATTTATTTTGATTTCACAATCTGTCAGTATTCTTTTGTACACCATTCTGTAAACATCATGTCGAAGATGGTCCTAAGAAAAAACCACAACTTTCAAATTTAAATAAAGAACATTACTAGTGAAGTCTTAGCGCTTTAGATTTTGCGTTCGGCTCTCACTTGCCTATTCCCTTTCTCCTAATATGTAAGTATAAAAAAGCCTTTATTTTAAATAACTATATATCATATATTTTAATTAAAAATGTAATAAAATTATATTTTATATATAATTGCATTTTAATTGTATTTATAAATTATAAGAAATATTCTTCTGTTGTTCATTACATATTTCTCACGTTATATTTAATTTGAAAATAAAAATTACATATGTGCATTATAAGTTACATATTAGGTCGAAGTTTTAATGCTGTCACACATATTATAAAATTATTCGCATTATTAGTTATTTGAATAAATCTTATATATTAATTTGATACTGATAAAACCGTCAATTTATTAATTATACTCTTATTAAAATTGTATTTTAATTATAATCAAATACTTTATGTCCCAATTTCGTCATTTATTTTGTTATGATCTAATTGAATAATTAATTTCACTTTGATTACCCGACTACATATATTAATTATCTATTATTTATCGGCTCATCTTATTTCGCTCCTTTATGATTTATTTTGATTTCACAATCCGTCAGTATTCTTTTGTACACCATTCTGTAAACATCATGTCGAGGATGGTCTTAAGAAATAACCACAACTTTCAAATTTAAATAAAGAACATTACTAGTGAAGTCTTAACGCTTTAGACCTTGCGCTCGGCTCTCACTTGCCTATTCCACATCTCCTAATATGTAAGTATAAAAAAGCCTTTATTTTAATTAACTATATATTATATATTTTAATTATAAATGTAGTATAATTATAATTTATATAAAATTGCATTTTAATTGTATTTATAATTTATAAATTGTAAGAAATATTCTTCTGTTGTTCATTACATATTTCTCACGTTATATTTAATTTGAAAATAAAAATTACATATGTGCATTATAAGTTAGATATTAGGTCGAAGTTTTAATGCTGTCACACACATTATAAAATTATTCGCATTATTAGATATTTGAATAAATCTTATATATTTATTTTATATTGATAAAAACGTCAATTTATTAATTCTACTGTTATTAAAATTCTATTTTAATTATAATCATATACTTTAAGTCCCAATTTCGTCATTTATTCCGTTATGATCTAATTGAATAATTAATTTCACTTTGATTACCCGACTACATATATTAATTATCTATTATTTATCGGCTCATCTTATTTCGCTCCTTTATGATTTATTTTGATTTCACAATCCGTCAGTATTCTTTTGTACACCATTCTGTAAACATCATGTCGAAGATGGTCCTAAGAAAGGACCACAACTTTCAAATTTGAATAAAGAACATTACTAGTGTAGTCTTAGCGCTTTAGACCTTGCGCTCGGCTCTCACTTGCCTATTCCACATCTCCTAATATGTAAGTATAAAAAAGCCTTTATTTTAATTAACTATATATTATATATTTTAATTATAAATGTAATATAATTATAATTTATATAAAATTGCATTTTAATTGTATTTATAATTTATAAATTATAAGAAATATTCTTCTGTTGTTCATTAAATATTTTTCACGTTATATTTAATTTGAAAATAAAAATTACATATATGTATTATAAGTTACATATTAGGTCGAAGTTTTAATGCTGTCACACACATTATAAAATTATTCGCATTATTATATATTTGAATAAATCGTATATATTTATTTGATACTGATAAAATCGTCAATTTTTTAATTCTACTGTTATCAAAATTGTATTTTAATTATAATCATATACTTTATGTCCCATTTTCGTTATTTAATCCGTTACGATTTAATTGAATAATTAATTTCACTTTGATTATTCGACTACGTATATTAATTATCTATTATTTATCGGCTCATCTTATCTCGCTTTTTTATGATTTATTTTGATTTCACAATCCGTCAGTATTCTTTTGTACACCATTCTGTAAACATCATGTCGAGGATGGTCCTAAGAAAGGACCACAACTTTCAAATTTAAATAAAGAACATTACTAGTGAAGTCTTAGCGCTTTAGATTTTGCGTTTGGCTCTAACTTGCCTATTCCACATCTCCTAATATGTAAGTATAAAAAAGCCTTTATTTTAAATAACTATATATCATATATTTTAATTATAAATGTAGTAAAATTATTATTTATATATAATTGCATTTTAATTGTATTTATAAATTATAAGAAATATTCTTGTGTTGTTCATTACATATTTCTCACGTTATATTTAATTTGAAAATAAAAATTACATATGTGTATTATAAGTTACATATTAGGTCGAAGTTTTAATGCTGTCACACACATTATAAAATTATTCGCATTATTATATATTTGAATAAATCGTATATATTTATTTGATACTGATAAAATCGTCAATTTTTTAATTCTACTGTTATCAAAATTGTATTTTAATTATAATCATATACTTTATGTCCCATTTTCGTTATTTAATCCGTTACGATTTAATAGAATAATTAATTTCACTTTGATTATTCGACTACATATATTAATTATCTATTATTTATCGGCTCATCTTATCTCGCTTTTTTATGATTTATTTTGATTTCACAATCCGTCAGTATTCTTTTGTACACCATTCTGTAAACATCATGTCGAGGATGGTCCTAAGATAGGACCACAACTTTCAAATTTGAATAAAGAACATTACTAGTGAAGTCTTAGCGCTTTAGATTTTGCGTTCGGCTCTCACTTGCCTATTCCACATCTCCTAATATGTAAGTATAAAAAAGCCTTTATTTTAAATAACTATATATCATATATTTTAATTATAAATGTAGTAAAATTATTATTTATATATAATTGCATTTTAATTGTATTTATAAATTATAAGAAATATTCTTCTGTTGTTCATTACATATTTCTCACGTTATATTTAATTTGAAAATAAAAATTACATATGTGCATTATAAGTTACATATTAGGTCGAAATTTTAATGCTGTCACACATATTATAAAATTATTCGCATTATTAGTTATTTGAATAAATCTTATATATTAATTTGATACTGATAAAATCGTCAATTTATTAATTATACTCTTATTAAAATTGTATTTTAATTATAATCAAACACTTTATGTCCCAATTTCGTAATTTATTCCGTTATGATTTAATTGAATAATTAATTTCACTTTGATTACCCGACTACATATATTAATTATCTATTATTTATCGACTCACCTTATCTCGCTCCTTTATGATTTATTTTGATTTCACAATCCGTCAGTATTCTTTTGTACACCATTCTGTAAACATCATGTCGAAGATGGTCCTAAGAAAGGACCACAACTTTCAAATTTGAATAAAGAACATTACTAGTGTAGTCTTAGCGCTTTAGACCTTGCGCTCGGCTCTCACTTGCCTATTCCACATTTCCTAATATGTAAGTATAAAAAAGCCTTTATTTTAATTAACTATATATTATATATTTTAATTATAAATGTAATATAATTATAATTTATATAAAATTGCATTTTAATTGTATTTATAATTTATAAATTGTAAGAAATATTCTTCTGTTGTTCATTAAATATTTTTCACGTTATATTTAATTTGAAAATAAAAATTACATATGTGTATTATAAGTTACATATTAGGTCGAAGTTTTAATGCTGTCACACACATTATAAAATTATTCGCATTATTAGATATTTGAATAAATCTTATATATTTATTTTATATTTATAAAAACGTCAATTTATTAATTCTACTGTTATTAAAATTCTATTTTAATTATAATCATATACTTTAAGTCCCAATTTCGTCATTTATTCCGTTATGATCTAATCGAATAATTAATTTCATTTTGATTACCCGACTACATATATTAATTATCTATTATTTATCGACTCACCTTATCTCGCTCCTTTATGATTTATTTTGATTTCACAATCCGTTAGTATTCTTTTGTACACCATTCTGTAAACATCATGTCGAGGATGGTCTTAAGAAAGGACCAAAACTTACAAATTTAAATAAAGAACATTACTAGTGAAGTCTTAGCGCTTTATACCTTGCGCTCGGCTCTCACTTGCCTATTCCACATCTTTTAATATATAAGTATAAAAAAGCCTTTATTTTAATTAACTATATATCATATATTTTATTTATAAATGTAGTAAAATTATAATTTATATATAATTGCATTTTAATTGTAATAATAATTTATAAATTGTAAGAAATATGTTTCTGTTGTTCATTACATATTTCTCACGTTATATTTAATTTAAAAATAAAAATTACATATGTGCATTATAAGTTAGATATTAAGTCGAAGTTTTAATACTGACACACACATTATAAAATTATTCGCATTATTAGATATTTGAATGAATCTTATATATTTATTTTATATTGATAAAAACGTCAATTTTTTAATTCTACTGTTATCAAAATTGTATTTTAATTATAATCATATACTTTAAGTCCCAATTTCGTCATTTATTCCGTTATGATCTAATTGAATAATTAATTTCACTTTGATTACCCGACTACATATATTAATTATCTATTATTTATCGGCTCATCTTATGTCGCTCCTTTATGATTTATTTTGATTTCACAATCCGTCAGTATTCTTTTGTACACCATTCTGTAAACATCATGTCGAAGATGGTCCTAAGAAAGGACCACAACTTTCAAATTTGAATAAAGAACATTACTAGTATAGTCTTAGCGCTTTAGACCTTGCGCTCGGCTCTCACTTGCCTATTCCACATCTCCTAATATGTAAGTATAAAAAAGCCTTTATTTTAATTAACTATATATTATATATTTTAATTATAAATGTAATATAATTATAATTTATATAAAATTGCATTTTAATTGTATTTATAATTTATAAATTATAAGAAATATTCTTCTGTTGTTCATTAAATATTTTTCACGTTATATTTAATTTGAAAATAAAAATTACATATATGTATTATAAATTACATATTAGGTCGAAGTTTTAATGCTGTCACACACATTATAAAATTATTCGCATTATTATATATTTGAATAAATCGTATATATTTATTTGATACTGATAAAATCGTCAATTTTTTAATTCTACTGTTATCAAAATTGTATTTTAATTATAATCATATACTTTATGTCCCATTTTCGTTATTTAATCCGTTACGATTTAATTGAATAATTAATTTCACTTTGATTATTCGACTACGTATATTAATTATCTATTATTTATCGGCTCATCTTATCTCGCTTTTTTATGATTTATTTTGATTTCACAATCCGTCAGTATTCTTTTGTACACCATTCTGTAAACATCATGTCGAGGATGGTCCTAAGAAAGGACCACAACTTTCAAATTTAAATAAAGAACATTACTAGTGAAGTCTTAGCGCTTTAGATTTTGCGTTTGGCTCTCACTTGCCTATTCCACATCTCCTAATATGTAAGCATAAAAAAGCCTTTATTTTAAATAACTATATATCATATATTTTAATTATAAATGTAGTAAAATTATTATTTATATATAATTGCATTTTAATTGTATTTATAAATTATAAGAAATATTCTTGTGTTGTTCATTACATATTTCTCACGTTATATTTAATTTGAAAATAAAAATTACATATGTGTATTATAAGTTACATATTAGGTCGAAGTTTTAATGCTGTCACACACATTATAAAATTATTCGCATTTTTAGATATTTGAATAAATCGTATATATTTATTTGATACTGATAAAATCGTCAATTTTTTAATTCTACTGTTATCAAAATTGTATTTTAATTATAATCATATACTTTATGTCCCATTTTCGTTATTTAATCCGTTACGATTTAATTGAATAATTAATTTCACTTTGATTATTCGACTACATATATTAATTATCTATTATTTATCGGCTCATCTTATCTCGCTTTTTTATGATTTATTTTGATTTCACAATCCGTCAGTATTCTTTTGTACACCATTCTGTAAACATCATGTCGAGGATGGTCCTAAGATAGGACCACAACTTTCAAATTTAAATAAAGAACATTACTAGTGAAGTCTTAGCGCTTTAGATTTTGCGTTCGGCTCTCACTTGCCTATTCCACATCTCCTAATATGTAAGTATAAAAAAGCCTTTATTTTAAATAACTATATATCATATATTTTAATTATAAATGTAGTAAAATTATTATTTATATATAATTGCATTTTAATTGTATTTATAAATTATAAGAAATATTCTTCTGTTGTTCATTACATATTTCTCACGTTATATTTAATTTGAAAATAAAAATTACATATGTGCATTATAAGTTACATATTAGGTCGAAATTTTAATGCTGTCACACATATTATAAAATTATTCGCATTATTAGTTATTTGAATAAATCTTATATATTAATTTGATACTGATAAAATCGTCAATTTATTAATTATACTCTTATTAAAATTGTATTTTAATTATAATCAAACACTTTATGTCCCAATTTCGTAATTTATTCCGTTATGATTTAATTGAATAATTAATTTCACTTTGATTACCCGACTACATATATTAATTATCTATTATTTATCGACTCACCTTATCTCGCTCCTTTATGATTTATTTTGATTTCACAATCCGTCAGTATTCTTTTGTACACCATTCTGTAAACATCATGTCGAAGATGGTCCTAAGAAAGGACCACAACTTTCAAATTTGAATAAAGAACATTACTAGTGTAGTCTTAGCGCTTTAGACCTTGCGCTCGGCTCTCACTTGCCTATTCCACATCTCCTAATATGTAAGTATAAAAAAGCCTTTATTTTAATTAACTATATATTATATATTTTAATTATAAATGTAATATAATTATAATTTATATAAAATTGCATTTTAATTGTATTTATAATTTATAAGTTATAAGAAATATTCTTCTGTTGTTCATTAAATATTTTTCACGTTATATTTAATTTGAAAATAAAAATTACATATGTGTATTATAAGTTACATATTAGGTCGAAGTTTTAATGCTGTCACACACATTATAAAATTATTCGCATTATTATATATTTGAATAAATCGTATATATTTATTTGATACTGATAAAATAGTCAATTTTTTAATTCTACTGTTATCAAAATTGTATTTTAATTATAATCATATACTTTATGTCCCATTTTCGTTATTTAATCCGTTACGATTTAATTGAATAATTAATTTCACTTTGATTATTCGACTACATATATTAATTATCTATTATTTATCGGCTCATCTTATCTCACTTTTTTATGATTTATTTTGATTTCACAATCCGTCAGTATTCTTTTGTACACCATTCTGTAAACATCATTTCGAGGATGGTCCTAAGAAAGGACCACAACTTTCAAATTTAAATAAAGAACATTACTAGTGAAGTCTTAGCGCTTTAGATTTTGCGTTCGGCTCTCACTTGCCTATTCCACATCTCCTAATATGTAAGTATAAAAAAGCCTTTATTTTAAATAACTATATATCATATATTTTAATTATAAATGTAGTAAAATTATTATTTATATATAATTGCATTTTAATTGTATTTATAAATTATAAGAAATATTCTTCTGTTGTTCATTACATATTTCTCACGTTATATTTAATTTGAAAATAAAAATTACATATGTGCATTATAAGTTACATATTAGGTCGAAATTTTAATGCTGTCACACATATTATAAAATTATTCGCATTATTAGTTATTTGAATAAATCTTATATATTAATTTGATACTGATAAAATCGTCAATTTATTAATTATACTCTTATTAAAATTGTATTTTAATTATAATCAAACACTTTATGTCCCAATTTCGTAATTTATTCCGTTATGATTTAATTGAATAATTAATTTCACTTTGATTACCCGACTACATATATTAATTATCTATTATTTATCGACTCACCTTATCTCGCTCCTTTATGATTTATTTTGATTTCACAATCCGTCAGTATTCTTTTGTACACCATTCTGTAAACATCATGTCGAAGATGGTCCTAAGAAAGGACCACAACTTTCAAATTTGAATAAAGAACATTACTAGTGTAGTCTTAGCGCTTTAGACCTTGCGCTCGGCTCTCACTTGCCTATTCCACATCTCTTAATATAATAAGTATAAAAAAGCCTTTATTTTAATTAACTATATATCATATATTTTATTTATAAATGTAGTAAAATTATAATTTATATATAATTGCTATTTAATTGTAATAATAATTTATAAATTGTAAGAAATATGTTTCTGTTGTTCATTACATATTTCTCACGTTATATTTAATTTAAAAATAAAAATTACATATGTGCATTATAAGTTAGATATTAAGTCGAAGTTTTAATACTGACACACACATTATAAAATTATTCGCATTATTAGATATTTGAATGAATCTTATATATTTATTTGATACTGATAAAATCGTCAATTTTTTAATTCTACTGTTATCAAAATTGTATTTTAATTATAATCATATACTTTATGTCCCATTTTCGTTATTTAATCCGTTACGATTTAATTGAATAATTAATTTCACTTTGATTATTCGACTACGTATATTAATTATCTATTATTTATCGGCTCATCTTATCTCGCTTTTTTATGATTTATTTTGATTTCACAATCCGTCAGTATTCTTTTGTACACCATTCTGTAAACATCATGTCGAGGATGGTCCTAAGAAAGGACCACAACTTTCAAATTTAAATAAAGAACATTACTAGTGAAGTCTTAGCGCTTTAGATTTTGCGTTTGGCTCTCACTTGCCTATTCCACATCTCCTAATATGTAAGTATAAAAAAGCCTTTATTTTAAATAACTATATATCATATATTTTAATTATAAATGTAGTAAAATTATTATTTATATATAATTGCATTTTAATTGTATTTATAAATTATAAGAAATATTCTTGTGTTGTTCATTACATATTTCTCACGTTATATTTAATTTGAAAATAAAAATTACATATGTGTATTATAAGTTACATATTAGGTCGAAGTTTTAATGCTGTCACACACATTATAAAATTATTCGCATTTTTAGATATTTGAATAAATCGTATATATTTATTTGATACTTATAAAATCGTCAATTTATTAATTCTACTGTTATCAAAATTGTATTTTAATTATAATCATATACTTTATGTCCCAATTTCGTCATTTATTCCGTTATGATCTAATTGAATAATTAATTTCACTTTGATTACCCGACTACATATATTAATTATCTATTATTTATCGGCTTATTTTATCTCGCTCCTTTATGATTTATTTTGATTTCACAATCCGTCAGTATTCTTTTGTACACCATGCTTTAAACATCATGTCGAAGATGGTCCTAAGAAAGGACCACAACTTTCAAATTTAAATAAAGAACATTACTAGTTAAGTCTTAGCGCTTTAGACCTTGCGCTCGGCTCTCACTTGCTTATTCCACATCTCCTAATATGTAAGTATAAAAAAGCCTTTATTTTAATTAACTATATATCATATATTTTAATTATAAATGTATTATAATTATAATTTATATAAAATTTAATGATTATTTTATTTTTAATTTTATTTATAATTTATATATTTAATGTAATATACTTCTTTTACATATCACACGAAGAATTTCCGTAGGAACACGTATAATGATAATATAATAGAAATTCGTTAAATTAACATATTTATTTCTGAAGTATATATTTTAAAAATTTATAAATTTAACCGCTGTGTTTTTATACCTAAGAATCGTTAATAAATTCGTGAAATTTTATCTTAAATTTTACAAATATTGCGAATATTTCTAATGCTCTCTTTTCATATTTAATATAAGAAATATCGGATAAGATTGTAAAGTCTCGATGTTCATCTAATGATTAAATATTATCTTCTCATTCGCGAAATTTAACGATTGTTTCCTATATTGCAGAATTGTGAGTAAATTAATAGACTTTTATAATTTGATTTCAATTAATTTGGTGTATTTACAAATTTCGTATTGAATTGTTGGGCCAGTTATTATCCATTGAACGCGATGATAATGCAATGTTATATGGTACTTAAGTCTTATTAAGCTTGTTTTATGTTTAATTATTCGTCCGCGAAACAGAATATATATCCTATTCTTGATTGATTTTATGACATTTGCAAATTTATATATTCACGTATTTAGAAATAAATCAGGCATTAAGTTCTGTATCCGCAAACTCATTTTATATATTACAGACGTTTTAAAATTATATAAATTATAAAAAAAAGATTTTAAAAAACATTCTGAATAAGCGTTGAAACACTTTCTCGTATAAAGCAATAGTAATTATATAAGTTGCTCCGATTGTTTCAGGAATTACGCGTATATATCGAGTGTATACGGTGATTGTCGATTTATTTGTCCGCGTTTCTCTTGAATTTTAAATCGCGATTTATCTCGATTCGTGATTTAATTGTTGATTAACATCGAAGCTTCGTCTATCTTTTCTCGTATATTTTCTTTGAAATCCTACGCAAAAGTTTATGCCAGTCTAAAAAGATTCTCCTACAATTGAAACTTCAACGTCATATATTTAATAAAAGAATTATATAAATGCGTAAATATAAAATATTATATATATATATATATATATATATATATATATATATATATCATCAATCATTTAATAAGTAATTAATCTAAACTTTGAAATGCTTGTATAATTTAATATTTCATATGTATGTATCATAGTGCGTAAAATATTTCGGCATCGAATTATGAATAATATATGGTATGCGGCCTTGACATAGTCTAGCGCACTATTGTTGATATACTTCGATTTGTTATCATTAGCGCGTTGACACTCGAACAGTAAAGTAGAGGTGCGAAACGCTTCGTGAATTTTCAAAATTTTATTCTAAACGCGATCACGACTAGTTTCGAAATATTATTCGCTATGATTATTACATTTAACGATTATTAAACTTTTGATAATCGACACGAAACCCTATTGTGACGATAAATCATTATCAAAGCGCGATTATTCATTATTGCAAGTAAAAATCGGAGCAGCATGGATAAAAATTAGAAATTATTGTTCTATACGATCCTTCAATTGCTGATCTTTACAAGTAATAATTATTTTTCTAATAATGCTTAAAGTTGAATACATTTTGTTCGATAATTTAAATTTTCCAAAAAGGCGAGCCTTTATATTAATTATTAAATCAACAATTGCTATATCACGACTTTTCATTACTTTAATTTTTCGATCTTACGATTTTATACGTGTTATAGTATTTTATTATAAAATTATATAATATAATATAATACAATAACCTTCCCACGTGCTGTTAAAAAGTATCGCGCGTACATGTGCGAAAGTGCCGTTTAGAGTGTCGCGTGTGTTAGTTAACTTTAACGACCAATCCAATCTGAGAGAAAAAAGAGACCTAGGAGAGGCATCAGGCACCGGCAGAGCAATCCTGAGATATTTATTATCTTATATATTAATTGTTAAATAAATCGCGTACGCGCATTAATTCGGTTTAAGTTTCTATTTCTAAAAAATTGCTTTTTTTTAATTTAGAAAATTATATCATTAAATACCCGCTCATTATAATACATCAAATATTAAATTAAATGCATACAATAATAATTTTTTGAATTATTAATTATTTTGGGCGCTGCTACAATTTGAATTCTACTTTTATATTACAGATCAATTTAAGCTGACGTCCCTGTAACAACCTGAGAGGAGGAGGAGGCCTAGGAGAGGTGTCGGGCACCGGCGGAGCAACCCTAGGGTGAGTATCGTTATTTGTATATTAATTATTATAAATCGTGTATACACGCATTAATTCGGTTTATTTGAACTATTAAAAATAAGAAAGAGTTAGACAAAAATATTTTTATGAATTTTTTTATAAATCCTATAAAAGTTTCTATTTAAAAAAATTGTTTTTTCAAAATTTAGAAAATTATTTCATTATATATCCGCTCATTATTATATGTCAAATATAAAATTAAATACATACAATAATAATTTTTTGAATTATTAACTATTTTGGGCGCTGCTACAATTTGAATTATACTTTTATATTACAGATCAATTTAAGCTGTCGTCCCTGCGACAACCTGAGAGGAGGAGGAGGTCTAGGAAAGGTATCGGGCACCGGCGGAGCAACCCTAGGGTGAGTATCGTTATTTGTATATTATTTATTATAAGTTACGTATACGCATTAATTCGGTTCATTAATTTGAATGATTTAAACAAAAAAAACTCAGAGAGAAAAAGAAACTTTTAAATAAATCGTATAAAAATTTTTATTTTATTTAAAAAATTGTTTTTTTTAATTTATACAATTATTTCATATTTATATATTTGTTTATTATTGTATGCATCGGATATAAAATCCGGCGCGTACAATAATAGCAATTTCTTGAAATATTAATTATTTTTAGCACTGCTATAATTTGGATTTTATATTTGTATGTTACAGACAACGTAGCTTCAATAACTCAACAACTCCGCTGTTGCGCATCGGTGCCGGTGAGTGACAACTTTTCTTTAACTTTTGAGGTAACGGATTTGTGGAGATTATAGATGTAGATTGTAGATTGTAGTTAGGTCCGTTGCCTAAAAATGGATGAGCTAGAACAAATTAGGTTAAATATCTTTTAATAAATTCTCTTAATATGTATCTGTTCCAAACATAAATTGAAGCACAAATTAAAGAAGGAGAATTATAGAAAGCAATTTTTACAATTAATAAATTTTATCTAATTTATTTAATAAAGAATATGCTAATTTTAAAAATTACATGTAATGATATTAATTAATTTTTATATCGCATCGATATCTTGTTCTCATTTGTTACAGCTCATCCATTTTTGTTTTAGAGAAACTTGTTTAGTAGAAACTGTTTTTAAACTTTGCTTTATCTGGTGCAAAGCCAAGTAATTAATCAATTATATTAGTAATGTGTAATAATAAATAAATATAATATGTAATAAAAAAATTATAATAATTAATAATGAGTAATAATAATAATAATAAATAATGTTTCATTAATTTTGTTGTGTTATAAAATACATTTTATTATAAATTATATATTATTATTAAAATTATAATCAATCAATTTTGATTGGAAACTTGGCTTTATCTTAGTTAAAGTAAAGTTATATTAAAATATAAGACGTTCAACACGAACGATCGTAAAATCGTACGATCGTCAACGAGCGCAAAATGTTTACGCTCATTTGCCGGCAACGGTAATTAATCGACAATAGAAGTTTATCCTGAAGAAGAAGAAGCCATCAAGAAGAAGCCTCTAAACACAGCATTGCCATGAGTCTTAATGTCTCATATGTGGCACGCGCATCTGATGCGTTGGACGCACGTGCGTCGTCGGTTTCCGATGTGCCGCGGATCGGCATTCGCGTCGTCCGTCGCGTCTTCGCGTAATAGCTCGATTTCATTATTGTCATCGAGGATCATACTTCCGATGTCGACAGAATGGGATGTCTCATTGAGGCGTTGCGAATGCAACGTTTTCACGCCTCGTGTTTCGTGACACGAGGTGATGCCGGCCGCGTGCGTATGGCATGTACATCTACGTACGATGCTTGCGCGGTTTTGAGTTTAGGCTCAAGTTTCGGCTAATTGAGGTACACGCTCTGCTCCGACAAACGGTTAGATCCGAATCGGCTAGAGTTCGATCGATTGTCTTGAAATCATCGTTAATGGGTCCCTTCTCTTGTACCGTCTACCAGCCATATATCGCATTGATATTTATATTTCGCATTGATGGGTTGACGAGACTACTTAGGTACGATTTTCGCTCGAGAAAAGAGGTTGAACTCCCATTTTCTAGATTGCTATATTGTTAGCATCGAAAATGGGTATCTTCATTCTTTTCCCGTCTACCAGCCCTATGATATCGCCTGTGGTATAGCACCCTGGTGTCTTATTTGAAATCGTACCTTATGTATCTAGTTCGAGTCGCTCTGAGATGCGAATAGGCGCGGACAAGAGTCGAGCGAATCCCATTCGCGTCGATTTCATACACTCGATTTCGTCTTCTTCCGCTTCGGGCTTAATCTTTGCTCGAGAGTACCGTTGTTATCCCTACTTGTTGACTCGAAGTGTGATTCTCGTATGAAACGAGCATCGATCGTAAAATTCGGGAGTGCCGTTAAAAGTATCGCGCGTACAAGTGCGGGATTGCCTTTTAAAAATAGTGTCGCGTGTGTTAGTCAACGAACTTTAACAACCCTGCCAATCTGAGAGGAGGAAGAGACCTAGGAACGGCATCAGGCACTGGCGTTAGTCAACGGACTTTAACAACCCTGCCAATCTGAGAGGAGGAGGAGGCCTAGGAACGGCAACAGGCACTGGCGGAGCAATCCTGAGGTATTTATTATTTTGTATATTAATTGTGTTATATAAATCGCGTACGCGCATTAATTCAGTTTATTTTAATTATTTAAAAATAGAAATAATTAGACAAAAATACCTTTATAATTTTCTATTATAAATTTTGTTTAAATTTCTATTTAAAAAAATAGTTTTTCTTCAAAATTTAGAAAATTATTTAATTATATATTCGCTCATTATTATACGTCAAATATAAGATTAATGCATACAATAATAATTTTTTGAATTATTAATTATTTTGGGCGCTACTACAATTTGAATTCTATTTTTTAATTGCAGATCAATTCAAGCTGACATCCCTGACAACCTGAGAGGAGGAGGAGGCCTATGGGTGGAGAGGCATCGGGCACCGGCGGAGCAACCCTAGGGTGAGAATCATTATTTGTGTTTTAATTATTATAAGTCGCGTATATATACACGCATTAAATCGGTTCATTTTTTTGAACGATTAAAACAAAAGAGACTCAGAGAGAAAGAGAAACTTTTATATAAATCGTATAAAAATTTTTATTTTATTTAAAAAATTGTTTTTTTTAATTTATAAAATTATTTCATATTTATATATTTGTTTATTATTGTATGCATCGGATATAAAATTCGGCGTGTACAATAATAACAATTTCTTGAAATATTAATTATTTTCAGCACTGCTATAATTTGGATTTTATATTTGTATGTTACAGACAACGTAGCTTCAATAACTCAACAACTCCGCTGTTGCGCATCGGTGCCGGTGAGTGACAACTTTTCTTTAACTTTTGAGGTAACGGATTTGTGGAGATTGTAGATGTATATTGTAGATTGTAGTTAGGTCCGTTGCCTTTTGAAATGGATGAGCTAGAAGAGATTAGGTTCAATAACTTTTAAAATGATCTTTCAATATCCATTACATCTATTGCAAAAGTAAATTATAAATTATAAAGTAAATTATTAATTATAAATTAAAGAAGGAAAATTATAGAAAGCATTGTTTTAATTAATAGATTTTGTTTGATTTATTGAATATAGAACGCTAGTATTTTATTGAATAAAGAACGCTAATAATTTTATTAATTATATGCGATGATAACTTAATCTTATAAGGTGCGTCAATCTTATTCTAATTTTTTATAGCCCATCCATCTATATTGTAGAATTTTGTAGTTAAACTTTGCTTTAACTGATGTAAAGCCAAGTAGTCAATTAATTAAATTATTCGTAAAGGGATGATAAATGATATATATGTTTAATTAATTTTATTTTGTTTTATAAATTACATTATATTATAAATTATATAATAAATTATATGTTACTATAAAAATTTCAATTAATTAATTTTGATTCAAAACTTGGCTTTTTCTTGGATAAAGTAAAGTCATATTAAAATCAACATCCAACGAATGATCGTAATGTCACGATCGTAAACGAGCGTGATATGTTCACGCTTATCTGCTGGCAATAATAATTAGCCGGCAAAAGAAGGAGTTTTTCTCCTTCCTCGATCGAAATCCGTGCGTTTAACAAACCGTCAACGCAAACGGGCGCATATAAAATATTTACGCTTTCTATTCGCCGACAATAAGTAGCCTGCAATGAAAGGAGTGTTTATATCTCCTATTTCGATTTCTGATTAGAGGTCGAGAATGTAGCCAGGAAAGATAGGTCCAACTAGCTCTTAGAATTGATATAGGTTACGCAAAATAAACGGCCAATACTGGCCAAAATGCGTAGCGAAAGATACATTTGAGAGTATCATTGAAAGGATACGAAAATGTTTCGCGTACTTTATATTTTACCTACGTGCAATAGCACGTAATCAGGAATGCAATTGATTCATTCGATTAGGATACGCGAGTAGGGCACGCGATTAGGGCACACGCGATTAGGGAACGCAATATTGCTAAATTTCACTCTTAAAATCATTTAATATCATTACACATGATTAAAAAATAGACCTTAATGTCATCTCATTGTTAAAATTATTTTCATTATATATAAATAATTTTATATACATATAAAATTATTTATATATAGGAACGATTTTAATCCGAATTATTATAACTGTTATATTTATCAGTTTAAATTTTAAATTTATAATCTATTTAAAATTTAAACCGATAAATATAACAGTTATAATAATTCAGATTAAAATTATATTATCGGAGTAAAATCGTGTCGCGTGTATAAATGCGGGAGTGCCGTGAAAAGTATCGCGCGTTCGTTTTCATCGTGCCGAATGCCGATGAACTTTTATATAAACTTTTCGCGAGTAAACTGTTTGTTTACTCGCAACGTGTGAATTGAAAGGAAGAGATTGAGAAATTGAAAGGAAGAGAAGAGAAAAGAAGAAGAGGCATCGAGTGCCGGCGGAGCTACCCTGAAGTGAGTATTATTTATTTGTTTATTAGTTGTATTTGGGCACTATTACAGCTTGGATTTAGGTTCTGTTACAGATCAACATACTTGACGACTCTAACATCCTGAGAGGAGGAGGAAGTCTGGGAGAGGCATCTGGCGCCAACGGATCAATCCTGGAGTGAGTATTCATCATTTCTTTTTAATTGTATTGAATCAAAATTTGTAAAATTATTTAATTACATTTATGCTTATTGTTGGACGCAACGAAAATACGTGAAATTCTATGCGTATAACAATAAGTTTTTTAAATATTAAATATTGTATGTGGTGTTTTAATTTGGATTTAATTTCTATGTTACAGAACAACGCAGCTAAGGACCTTGGCAACCTGAGAGGAGGAGGAGGTCTGGGAGAGGCATCGGGCGCCGGCTGAGCAACCGTAGTGTGAGTATTGTTATTTGTATATTAATTATTATAAATCGTGTACATGCATTAATTCGGTTCATTTGAATTATTTAAAAAAACAAAGAGTTAGACACAAAAATATTTTTATGAATTTTTTTTATAAATCCTGTAAAAGTTTCTATTTAAAAAAATTGTTTTTTCAAAATTTAGAAAATTATTTCATTATATATCCGCTCATTATTATACGTCAAATATAAAATTAAATACATACAATAATAATTTTTTGAATTATTAACTATTTTGGGCGCTGCTACAATTTGAATTATACTTTTATATTACAGATCAATTTAAGCCGTCGTCCCTGCGACAACCTGAGAGGAGGAGGAGGCCTAGGAAAGGTATCGGGCACCGGCGGAGCAACCCTAGGGTGAGTATCGTTATTTGTATATTATTTATTATAAGTCACGTATACGCATTAATTCGGTTCATTAATTTGAATGATTTAAACAAAAAAAACTCAGAGAGAAAAAGAAACTTTTAAATAAATCGTATAAAAATTTTTATTTTATTTAAAAAATTGTTTTTTTTAATTTATAAAATTATTTCATATTTATATATTTGTTTATTATTGTATGCATCGGATATAAAATTCGGCGTGTACAATAATAACAATTTCTTGAAATATTAATTATATTCAGCACTGCGCTATAATTTGGATTTTATATTTTTATGTTACAGACAACGTAGCGTCAATAACTCAACAACTCCGCTGTTGCGCATCGGTGCCGGTGAGTGACAACTTTTCTTTAACTTTTGAGGTAACGGATTTGTGGAGATTATAGATGTAGATTGTAGATTGTAGTTAGGTCCGTTGCCTAAAAATGGATGAGCTAGAACAAAATAGGTTAAATATCTTTTAATAAATTCTCTTAATATGTATCTGTTCCAAACATAAATTGAAGCACAAATTAAAGAAGGAGAATTATAGAAAGCAATTTTTACAATTAATAAATTTTATCTAATTTATTTAATAAAGAATATGCTAATTTTAAAAATTACATGTAATGATATTAATTAATTTTTATATCGCATCGATATCTTATTCTCATTTGTTACAGCTCATCCATTTTTGTTTTAGAGAAACTTGTTTAGTAGAAACTGTTTTTAAACTTTGCTTTATCTGGTGCAAAGCCAAGTAATTAATCAATTATATTAGTAATGTGTAATAATAAATAAATATAATATGTAATAAAAAAATTATAATAATTAATAATGAGTAATAATAATAATAATAAATAATGTTTCATTAATTTCGTTGTGTTATAAAATACATTTTATTATAAATTATATATTATTATTAAAATTATAATCAATCAATTTTGATTGGAAACTTGGCTTTATCTTAGTTAAAGTAAAGTTATATTAAAATATAAGACGTTCAACACGAACGATCGTAAAATCGTACGATCGTCAACGAGCGCAAAATGTTTACGCTCATATGCCGGCAACGGTAATTAATCGACAATAGAAGTTTATCCTGAAGAAGAAGAAGCCATCAAGAAGAAGCCTCTAAACACAGCATTGCCACGAGTCTTAATGTCTCATATGTGGCACGCGCATCTGATGCGTTGGACGCACGTGCGTCGTCGGTTTCCGATGTGCCGCGGATCGGCATTCGCGTCGTCCGTCGCGTCTTCGCGTAATAGCTCGATTTCATTATTGTCATCGAGGATCATACTTCCGATGTCGACAGAATGGGATGTCTCATTGAGGCGTTGCGAATGCAACGTTTTCACGCCTCGTGTTTCGTGACACGAGGTGATGCCGGCCGCGTGCGTATGGCATGTACATCTACGTACGATGCTTGCGCGGTTTTGAGTTTAGGCTCAAGTTTCGGCTAATTGAGGTACACGCTCTGCTCCGACAAACGGTTAGATCCGAATCGGCTAGAGTTCGATCGATTGTCTTGAAATCATCGTTAATGGGTCCCTTCTCTTGTACCGTCTACCAGCCATATATCGCATTGATATTTATATTTCGCATTGATGGGTTGACGAGACTACTTAGGTACGATTTTCGCTCGAGAAAAGAGGTTGAACTCCCATTTTCTAGATTGCTATATTGTTAGCATCGAAAATGGGTATCTTCATTCTTTTCCCGTCTACCAGCCCTATGATATCGCCTGTGGTATAGCACCCTGGTGTCTTATTTGAAATCGTACCTTATGTATCTAGTTCGAGTCGCTCTGAGATGCGAATAGGCGCGGACAAGAGTCGAGCGAATCCCATTCGCGTCGATTTCATCCACTCGATTTCGTCTTCTTCCGCTTCGGGCTTAATCTTTGCTCGAGAGTACCGTTGTTATCCCTACTTGTTGACTCGAAGTGTGATTCTCGTATGAAACGAGCATCGATCGTAAAATTCGGGAGTGCCGTTAAAAGTATCGCGCGTACAAGTGCGGGATTGCCTTTTAAAAATAGTGTCGCGTGTGTTAGTCAACGAACTTTAACAACCCTGCCAATCTGAGAGGAGGAAGAGACCTAGGAACGGCATCAGGCACTGGCGTTAGTCAACGGACTTTAACAACCCTGCCAATCTGAGAGGAGGAGGAGGCCTAGGAACGGCATCAGGCACTGGCGGAGCAATCCTGAGGTATTTATTATTTTGTATATTAATTGTGTTATATAAATCGCGTACGCGCATTAATTCAGTTTATTTTAATTATTTAAAAATAGAAAGAATTAGACGAAAATACCTTTATAATTTTCTATTATAAATTTTGTTTAAATTTCTATTTAAAAAAAATAGTTTTTCTTCAAAATTTAGAAAATTATTTAATTATATATTCGCTCATTATTATACGTCAAATATAAGATTAATGCATACAATAATAATTTTTTGAATTATTAATTATTTTGGGCGCTACTACAATTTGAATTCTATTTTTTAATTACAGATCAATTCAAGCTGACATCCCTGACAACCTGAGAGGAGGAGGAGGCCTATGGGTGGAGAGGCATCGGGCACCGGCGGAGCAACCCTAGGGTGAGAATCATTATTTGTGTTTTAATTATTATAAGTCGCGTATATATACACGCATTAAATCGGTTCATTTTTTTGAACGATTAAAACAAAAGAGATTCAGAGAGTGAGAGAAACTTTTATATAAATCGTATAAAAATTTTTATTTTATTTAAAAAATTGTTTTTTTTAATTTATAAAATTATTTCATATTTATATATTTGTTTATTATTGTATGCATCGGATATAAAATTCGGCGCGTACAATAATAACAATTTCTTGAAATATTAATTATTTTCAGCACTGCTATAATTTGGATTTTATATTTGTATGTTACAGACAACGTAGCTTCAATAACTCAACAACTCCGCTGTTGCGCATCGGTGCCGGTGAGTGACAACTTTTCTTTAACTTTTGAGGTAACGGATTTGTGGAGATTGTAGATGTATATTGTAGATTGTAGTTAGGTCCGTTGCCTTTTGAAATGGATGAGCTAGAACAAATTAGGTTAAATTATTTTTTAATTAAATTCTTTTAATATTTATCTGTTCTTCAAGAATAAGTTAAAACTTTAATTAAAGAAGTAGAATTATGGAAAACCATTTTGTCAGTTAATAAATTTTATCTAATTTATTTAGTAAAGAATATGCTAATTTTTTAAATTACATGTAATTGCAATAATTAAATCTTATTTCGCGTTGATGATATTGTGATTTGTTATAGCTTATCCGTCTTTTTTAGAATTTGTTTAGTAGTAACTGTTTTTAAACTTTGCTTTAATTGATATAAAGCCAAGTGATTAATCAATTAAATCAATAATGTGTAATTATAAATAAATATAATATTTAAAAATAAATAATAATATATAATAATGTTTAATAATAATAATAATAGTAAATAAATGTTAAATTTATTTTATTTTATTATAAAATACAGTTTATTATAAATTATATATTATTATAAAAATTTTAATGATACAATTTTGATTGGAAACTTGGTTTTATCTTAGTTAAAGTAAAGGTATATTAAAATAGAAGTCCAACGAACGATCGTAAAATCGCACGATCTTCAACGATCGTAAAATGTTTACGCTCATGTGCCAACGGTAATTAATCGGCAATGGAAGGAGTTGCTCTCTTTCTTCGATTGAAACGATGCGCGTAGCAAATATGTAAATTGTCAACTTAAACAAGCGTAATAAAGTCTTTGCGCTTATTCGCCGACGACAATAAGTCGGTAATAAAAGGAGTGTTTAACTCCTTTTTCGATCTCTGGCTAGAGCCAGATTGTTGCCAGAAGCAATGAAACGTAGGTCCAATTGGCCCGATGAATGGATATAAGCTACGTACAATATAGGCGGCCAATATTGGTCAAAGTGCGTAGCGAGAGGTATATAAGGTACCTTTGAGGGCATACGAAAACATTTCGCGTATTTTATATTTTACTTACGTGCAATAGCACTTAATCAGGAATGCTATCGACGCATTCGATTAGGGCACGCGAGTAGGGCACGCGATTAGGGCACGCGATTAGTGCCCGCGATTAGGGCACACGAGTAGGGCATGCGATTAGGGCACGCGAGTAGGGCACGCTCCCCAAATCTCGGATAATCGCGGATTCCCTCTGGCTTAGCCAGCAAAGGTTGTTAGGGCTATTAGGTGTGTTAGGACTTTTTTAATATTCCAATAGTTATAGGGATTCTGAAAGCTAGAAATAAAATTAAAATAATATTAAATAATATTAAATAATATTAAACTGAAATTTCTTTTTAGGAAAATTTAAATTCATAAATTTAAATCCATCTTATTTAAAGAAATTTAAACTAAATTTATTTTTAAGTAAATTTTAAAAATTGTATTATAATTATTTTTAGGAAAATAAAAAAATTATTTAATTATAAATGTTTAAAGGACAATTATGTTTTGTTCATGTTATATTGCATTTTAAAAATTAAAAATTATGTATGTGTATTATAAGTTACATATTAAGTTCAAGTGATAATGCTGTCAATATCAAATTATCCGTATTATTGGATATTTGGATAAATCGAATATATTTATTTGATATTGATAGCATCATCAATTCATAAATGGTACTGTAATTATAATTGTATTTCAATTATCTTATAATAATCTTCTATTTTAATTATAAATGTATTATAATTATAATTTATATAAAATTGTATTATAATTGTATTTATAATTGTATTTATAATTCATAAATTATATGAAATATACCTCTTTTGTAAATTACGTTAAATATATTTTGTCCGATAATTTAAATTGTTCAAAAAGTCGAGCATAAACTAATTATTAAATCAGCAATTGCTATATCACGACTTTTCATTACTTTAATCTTTCGATCTTACGATTTTATACGTGTTATAGTATTTTATTACAAAATTATATAATATAATATAATACAATTATATGATATAATATAATACAATACCCGAATCAAAATTTTGACGCTACGCTACGCTAAACTTTTAATTCTACTATATAGTAGAGGCTAAGATAGCAAATAAGGTCCAATTGCAAGGATATAATTTACTCTTACTTTAAACCTAAAAGTGTCTGAAATTTCTGTTTTTGTTAATTTAGCATTAAAGTAGGTCCTTTTTAAGTAGAAGCCAAGATAGCACGGTAGATTCAGATCAAACCTCTATTGAAGCTTTATCTCCTACACGTATGTGTTTCGTTTATAAAAAAATTATATTAATAAAACTATAATAATAAACGAAAAGATATACGTTAAATCATGTAAAATATAATTTTATTTATTTAACACTGTAAAATAATTGTAATTTAACAATTGTGAAATAAGACATAAGATATAAGATGCAATAAGATATTCATTATAATAAAAATATTTACATGTTTGGTATTTATTACATATAATATTTTAATAATATTTATAATATTTATTTATATTATTTGTTCATTTTTTTAAATTTACGTACGTGTATAATTATTATAAAAATCATTACAATTCAGTTAATGTATACGGAGAAGATGATTCTGAAACGTATAAAGATGGTAATTAACTATAAATAAATAATTTTTAAATTTTTATTTTTGCTTATAAAATTTTTTCTTACTGCTCGCAAAAGGAGTTGCCTCATAAATGTTATACATTTGCATGCTTGTAGATTGCTGGGGTGTTGTATTATTTGGATTATTAATTCTGGAGTCATTTCTGGAGTCCATTATTGATATGGAGTCTATGGAGAAATAAAAGAAAATTTTAAAAATAAAAGAAATAAAAGAAAATTTTGAAAAACGGTTTAATATTAAAGAATTAAGAAAGTTACTTTGTAAAAGTAACTCGTTACCGATTTTAAAAAGTAATTCGTTATCGTTACTGTTATTTAAAAAGTAAAAAATGTAACTATAACGGTAACATTATTATTATCCAATCCCGATTAATAATAAAATAATTGTAATTTAATTACCGTCAATATTAATATTATGATTATTAAACGATTAAATATTTTGATTTTTCTTTCCTTTCGATTGAATATTTTGATTTCTTTATCTTTTGGTTTTTATTTCTTCTTTTGATTTTGTTTCTCTGTATTTTCTCTGATTTGATGCAATTTTGTTAATAAAATTAATCAATTCTTCTCTTGTAACAACAAATTGTGTTTATCCATTCTGAAAATATAAAACATATGTTTTTTCATATCTTTCTTATTTGTTGCAATTTTTTTCATATTTACAATTTTAAATGAGTATACGCACACATATGTATATGTATATATAATTTACCATACAAAATCCTTTGAATAACGTATGATCAATTGCTGGTCTGTTCGTTCTTTTTCCTGTTGCAGAATAATTTTCAATACTAGAGCTGTACACATCTAATATCGTTTTACGCACCATTATCTTTTAATCTTTATTCAAGTTTGCCTTCATTTCTAAAAACGTTTTTTTTTTTGATATATAAAAACCTGAATTTGCTATTTCTTACTAAAATCGTTAATATTGAAAAAAATAGAAGCAAAACTAATAATATTAATTAATTAATTTTATATAATGTATATTACACTATTTTTAGTATATTTAATATTTTTACTTTATTTTCAGCCGTCTTAAAATAATGATTTGATAACTGCAAAAAGAGAATAAATTTGTACTATAATTATGTACTTATTATGTACTTTATATATTTTTTTATATCAGATATTAATTTATTAGATATTCATTATTTTTGTATTTATATATATATAATTTATATTTATATATTCATTTATATATTTATTTTTTTATTTTTTATTTATTATTATTATGAAACATTACATATATGTATAAATGGTACTTAAAATAAATTTGTACTTTATAATTATGTACTAATTATGTACTAATTATGTACTTTATATTTTATATATGTACTTTATATTTTTTTATATCAAATATTAATTTATTAGATATTAATTATTTTTGTATTTACTTATATATAATTTATATTTATATATTTATTTATATATTTATTTTTTTATTTTTTATTTATTATATATTATTATAAAACATTATATATATGTATATATAATTTATTTGTTGTTTATAATTTATATAATTAATATGTTGTTTATAATTACTGCGAAGATTTCTTCTGACTCAATGTCTATTTTCTTTTGATTTTCATAAGCCTTTTTCATCATTTGTAATAACTGCTCTTGAAAATAAATCTCTCTTGATGACTGTAACTAATAAATTAAAATTCTTAATTAATGCGAATAATTTATAAACAAAATAATGCTTACTTATTCCACTTGGAAGTCCTGAAAATATTCCACTTCCAACATTATTCTTTTCACTTTCTCATCAACTTTGTGAACTTTGTGAAGAGTCAGAATCTGTGTTGTGTTTTGATATTTACGTGATATGTTTGGTTGTTGTTGATTTAATTGTACTGTGTTTGCATTACAACTATTTTATTATTATGAGGCAATTCCTTTTGCGAGCAGTAAGAAAAATTTTATAAGCAAAAATAAATATAAAAATTATTTACTTGTAGTTAATTACCATCTTTATACGTTTCAGAATCATCTTCTCCATATACATTAACTGAATTGTAATGATTTTTATAATAATTACACACGTACGTAAATTTAAAAAAATGAACAAATAATATAAATATATATTATAAATATTATTAAAATATTATATGTATGTAATAAATACCAAACATGTAAATATTTTTATTATAATTAATATCTTATTGCATCTTATATCTTATGTCTTATTTCACAATTGTTAAATTACAATTATTTTACAGTATTAAATAAATGAAATTATATTTTACATGATTTAACGTATATCTTTTCGTTTATTATTAAAGTTTTATTACCTACCGTGCTATCTTAGCTCCTATATTTAAAAAGGACCTATTTTAATCATCAAAGAATCGAGAGCATTTTTAGCTTCAAAGTAGCATTAGGGCAAAATTTTTAGAATTAAAGATTCAAGGGAGAAGTAAACAAATATAATATCGTGAAAGCAGGCTATTGCTAGTCTAAGTAGGTGTATAGATCAGCTAAGTAGATGCAAATTATTTTTGAAAGTGTCAAAGTAGCATCAAAATTTTGACTCGGGTAACCTTCCCACGGGTACACCTTGACGTGGTGGGAGGGCTCAGTATCTGGATGGTTAATCCTTAAGGATAAACCTTAACTTTAAGGTTTATCCTAAAGGTTTATCCTGAATGAGAAGCCAAGTACCCAAAACACAGCATTGCCACGAGTCGTAAATGGCTCACATGTGGCGCGCGCATATTTCAGGAGTATCGAAAGATTGCATACGCATTTTTCCACAAATTTTATTCTCTCAAAGAAAAAGTGTTCTATTATAGTTCTATATAATTATTTAATCTTTTAAGCCGTATTATTTCAATTTTTAATAATTTTAAATGTTTAACAGCGACATTTAATTTTTTCCTAATTTTGTCTCGATTCTGATAAGAGTATCGATAGGTTGCATACGCCTTTTTCCAGATATTTTATTCTTTTAACGGAGGACTGTTCTATTATAATTATTTAGTAGTTTAAACAGTATTATTTTAGACTTTTTATGTGTTTAAGACCATATTCTTTCATTCTTTAAAGATGTTTAATCATTAACAACGACAATTAGTATTTCATAATTTTATGAACATCTTTAAAGAATGAAAGAATATGGTTTTAAATACAGAAAGATGAAATAGAAGTTTTAAAATACAGAAAGATGAAGTATAAGGTGTAGCTTTATGTTATTTTTACTTGTTTGTGAAGATATTTAATTTTAAAATGGAGGACAATTCTGTTAGAATTTTCCTATATTTTAAATTTGAACCTTTTTCTGTTATTTTCTAAGTTGCTTTAATCATTAGCAGCGTTAATAAATTTTCTCTTTATTTTAAGGACTCTCTTTATAAACATGTGTTCGGATAAGAGATCTCTTTATAAAGTTTATGGTTATTTACGCTATTTTAAAGATTTTTATTTTTGCAACTGCATTCTAATTTATTTGAGTTGTTGTCCTATATTTCAAACCATATTCTTTAATTTTTTAAAGAATTAGATCAACATTGGCGCGCGATACGCGCGCGCTTTTATTTGCTGACGTTGTACAATATTTATTAAATTATACAGTTAAACATGTGATTTCATATTTACATACACGTTTTCACACCAGCACTTAGAACCCTGCAACATCTTGCACCCTGCACTAGCAGGTGCCATTTTTTTCCTTACATAGGGAAAACTTTGCATAGGTTCCCTCAGTTCTGAAAGGAACCGAGAGATACGCCGGATCTCTACCGGCTAAGAATCCGTACATAAATTTATCTCTATGAATTAAAATTACGTAAGGACATAATTTTAATTCTATGAAATTTTTAAATTAAAATAATGTACTCGCTGCGCATGCATGCCTCTTGATTGAGATGCACATATAATTTTAATTCTTAGATACTTTGATTCCTGCAAGAATATTGCATCCAAAAATTAAAATTCTGCCTCAGTGCAGGCATAATCATTGGATCCTGCAACAATTTTCCATCTTAGAATTAAAATTCTGCCTCGGTGCAGGCATATTTAATGGTTTCTGCAAGAATATTTCATCTTAAAATTAAAATTCTGCCTCGGTGCAGGCGTATTCTTTGTTTTCCGCAACAATTTTGCATCTTAATCAAAATTCTTTCTCGGTGCAGGCATATTCATTGATTTCTGTAAGAATATTGCATCTTAGAATTAAAATTCTGCCTCGGTGCAGGCATATTCTTTGATTCCTGTAAGAATTTTAAATCTTAGAATTAAAATTATTCCTCGGTGCAAACATATTCTTTGATTCCCGACATAACTTTGCATCTTGCAATTAAAATTATGCCTCGGTGCAGGCATATTCTTTGATCCCCGACATAATTATGCATCTTAGGATTAAAATTATGTCTCGGTGCAGGAATATTTTTTATTTTAATCTTCTATTAATGTTTTCACTTTAAATTTCGCACGATTATTGCTGTTCGATTATTAATTTACAAACCGGCTAAATTTTCTATAAACTTGTATTGATTGACTCATTTTTAATTTATCTTTTTTATATTAAAAATGCGAATTTCTATGTTATTTAATTATGTGAATTTCTATAAAATAATGTATTTTGTTTTGTAAATTTAAATATTATTTACAATCTTACGAAATTTTGATCTTCAATCACCTCTTCACGACTGACGGTATTATATTTGTCTACATTGTTTGTTTTTATTACATATCAGATAAGACGGTCGTTTGCGAAAGTACTTCGTAATAATATCCATTTGATCTAACATTTAGAAGTATCATTTCTCTGCTTTAGCAAAGTTATTAAAAATTTAAGCTAGCTACAATCACTTTTTATCACTCACTTTGCATACTTGTGTAATAAAGTATAGACTACAGTATATATATATCGGTAGGTAAAATATTATATATATTTAAATACGTTACTTGTTTTTTATTATTTTAAAATATGCTTGTTAGATACTTTTGAAAATTATTAAAATAATTATTAAATAATTGTTAAATTGCTCTTACTATTACTAATCACATTTGTTTGCTGATGCAATACAGTGTGTAATTCTAAAATAGAATCTTTGTAAATAGATACATGTTGGCAAAAGAAGAAGGCAAAAGAAGAAAGATGTATGTATAAAGAAGAAAAGGCGATACAAAGAAAGAGCATTATTTTTAGCGAAATATTTATAAGAAGTTTTTCTTTTCTTAAGATGAAATTTGCAGTTTTAGTAAGATTTAATATCGAAAATCTTGATAACAAAAATTTAAATAAATGCTGTAAATACTTTGTTCAACAAGGTACATATTCTTACATCTTATTTTTTTAAAACAAGTCCTGTATAAAGCTTAAACGTCATTTTAAAATTATTTTACATAATACGTGTAGACGTGAATTTACTGACTTTTAAAGCTCGTTAAAATTTCTTTATGCAGTATTATTATTCTTTAATAATTAAATTTACTATCATATTAAAATAATTATTATAATTAGCTGATGCTTGAATTACTACTTTTTTTGTTGTGTACTTATTTAATTATTTTGTACTTTGTAAAAAGAATACCATATATATACACACAAATTGTGCATTTTATAGACAATAATATCCAACAATTTCTCGAACCCTTCGAATTTTTCGTTTTGTATACACATTCACACACAAATTGTGCATTATGCAGACATATGACGATAACGTGCCCATGATTTCAATGGGAGGTATGAATTTATTTGTACCTAAACCTAGGAATTTTGCTAGAGGTAGTACATAATAATTTGTTATTTATATCATAATTTAAATATGACTATTATTATATATTTATCATATATATATATATATATATATATATATATATATATATATTGTATAATCATGTATTTATATATTAAGTTCTACAAGATGGACTTAGACAACATTTCGCAGAGGCCACAGTCGAATGGATGAATTGTCCTGATCTGACACAAGAACCTTTTAATCTTGCCGCATCAGGTAAACAAAATTTAATGCATTTTTAAACCAATATATACAAGTATACGGATGAAAAAGAAGTTTTTAATAATTTTTTGTAAAAAAAAATAATGAGACTCTTCTCTCTCTCTCTCTCTCTCTCTCTCTCTTTTGTATTCCAAAGTACATAATATGTGGAATTTACACGGTATATAGCAATATATATATATATATATATATACATATATGTATATACTATGTCAAGCAATAATCTGTACCTTCATTGCTTTCATGGATTTTGATGAAATTATTTAGAAATTTGTTTTTTGAGACATTAAACATTTAAAAAATGCAAGAAAAGTTGACTTCTTTATATCATCAGACTAGAATATCTCCTAAATATTGCACTAAGATGGAACGTTTATTTACAGGATTATGTGGTGATGCGATAATTGCGGAACTCGGTGGTATGTCGTGTTTATTTCCATATCCGCAATCGCTACACACACTCAGTTTCGCAAAAATTGTAAAAGAAGTTTTTAATAACTACAGTAATGGCTTGATCATTGGAGCAAGTATTTGTGTACGAGAGTCAGGTTTACAATTTGGCGAAGTATATATTCTTGAAAGTATATATTCTTTCATGTAAAACAGAATATTAACCATTGCTTTATTGCTATTTTTGCTCTGTTTTTGACTTCTATTTATTTATCATTAGTTTTAATTATATGCTATAAAACTGCTAATTTAATGTTATTAAAATTTCATTGTTTTATATTTATTTTACATGAACACTATTTTTGTATAGCTTATTATGAATGCATCATTCTCAAAAACAACCGAAGTTTATGTGGAATTCAAAAATCAAAGCCGCCTGGCATTTCTGGATAAAGCAACGGGAAGATGTGCATTGGAATCAGTCACTGATTCCGATCCCGATTGCTATCCACATGGCAACTTCTTCATCAGCGAAGGGAAGCCGGGAAAGGTCCTTAAAGTGCAGGCTAAGAAATGCATTGGTCTTAACTTTTTATCAGCATTACAATATATACTTGCTGAGGAGTATTCCTTCGGTCTTCATCCGAAACTAGTCGGTGAGAAATAATATAGTCGAACATTACATTTACATACAAAGTAACATAGAAATGTTTCTTTGCCAACTTTTTTATGGCCGCTTTTTCCCTTTTTTTCTAATAATTGAAAAGAATCTATCAAATCTAATAGGTAATACATCTAATTTTGAACGAGGCTCAAGGTATAGTGTAGTCATTGACAAATTGTTGAAACTAAACAGCTTATTTTGTAATGAAAAGACAGAATATAATATTATAATTTAACTTTATTTTTTAGAGACAAAACTTTCCATTTTACTTTACATGGTGTAACAAGAATATATGTATATAAGAATATTTTAGTTCTGTCACAATTGGCTGTCTAACCGCACTCACGGTATACGTAAACTGTCAACCGAACTGTCACCGAACTAACTGAACTCTCCTGACTGAACGTTCACCTCTCTCGACGTCATCGCGATCGCCAATCAGGAAAAAGGGTAACAATAGATTCGAGAAATGCTACTCTAAAACACACTTCATGCATTTCATGGATTTTTTCATTAAGGATAATAACATCAACTAAAACAGAAAAAGATTGAAAGAAAAACAGTCGAAAGAATCCTTTAAAATGGCTAACATGAAATACATAGTAAGTTTTATTCAGTTATCGCGTTTATTGTTACATACTTTTTGTAATGCCAATAATGTCAAACATATTTTAAAGACAGTTACTACAATTTTTTTTCTTAATACTTTCAGATCTTATTTTTCTGTATAATGGTTTTGCTTCCCGCAAAAGTTATAGTTGCTTTGATGGCAAAATCAGGTACAGGTGTACGAATGAAAGGTAAAGACAAAGAGTTAAATCCATGTAAAGGATCAGATCCAAACAAAGGCTCGAATTCAAGTATAAAAGCGGATGATGATACGCGAATATCTGTTTAAATGTATTTGATATACACATACATTTATTAAATTACTGAAATACAAAAATCAGAATAACGCAACTCAAATACAAATAATAATAGAATAAAATTTATTGAGTTCAGGTATAATTTTTTCGACTTAGAATCCGAACTCGGATCTTTAGCTTGCATTCTAATTCAGATCCAAATTTGGATTTCACTTCAAATTCTTGCTCAAATTTAGCTGAGGAGGAGGCTTATATTTTATACCGCATCTATCTCAATCAACGCAAGCTCACCAAGTATTAAAATAATTTAATAAATTTCTGATTATTAATTGCAAAGTATAGTAATTTTTGTTTTATAACTAAATTATGTTAGGTATTATTAGCTTCACTTGTTAATATAATTAATCATAAAAAATAGAGGGTTTATCAGTGTAATTGTTTTGGAATTTATTGTATTTTATATATTACAATAATTGCACGTTATTACAATTATTACACGTGATTATATAATAAATTTTATTGAAGAATGTGCAAGTTGAGCAGACATATGCTCGAGCACCGACTGTATTGCTTGAATTTAAAACATGCATGATATTAAAACATGCAGCGTAGTGCTACGAGAGTGTCAGCAGTGCTGACATTTGTCTTGCGTGTCCCACAGCTGTCGCTAAGCTGCTTCAATTTCGCAATTCGTCTAGTATATATTTCTATTCTGCGAATATAACTGTGCATGCTAGTGCTCCGTGCTCCGTATGCATAGTAACGATAACACAGTCTTGTCCAACTTACAGAAAATTGCGACATCGTTTACAACTAATGTGCTAAATACAGAAGCTGCTGTACTTGTAGAGAGTTCTCTGTGTGCTGATATTATGTCATTAAGTCTTATCTTAATATAATATATGTCGCAATATAAACATTGTTATATGAAAAGTATTAATTTTATATTGTTTGTCTATATGAAGTTTAATAAAACTGTGTGAATCTCCCGAACAATTAAAAGGCTCAAAAATTACAAAAAATAAAATAAATCACTCTTGCTTATTACAATTGTTTATTATTACATTTTTTATGATAAGAAATTCACCGATTATCAATGCTGACTTTTTAGAAAAGACAGTGTTTGCATCGCGATAAAATACAATAGTTCCGGAAACCGAATTTATGAATGTGTATGTTGAAGAACGAGATGTGCATTTTAGATCACTGAGATACTATTAAACCTAATTTAAAATTATTTGTTCCAGCTAAAATCCGGCTAATTTATGTCCAAGTTTAGATTCCAGACTCCGGAATCTTAATTCGAACCAGTCAAAAAATATTACCATTTTGTCGGAATTGGTACCATCAAGGCAAATTCACATCACTTTAAAATGACAATCTAAATATGATTTTTAACTTTATGTTATTTTTTTTATTTTTACAATAGAAATACATCTAACATCACACGCTAATTTTATTCGGTGCGATAGTTAATTATAAAAATATGTGACGAAAGATTTGTCAATTTAATATTATTTTGTAACTATTGTAGCTTCATTTACCTGATAATATGGTAATAAGCTTTTTTTAAATGGGTATAAATGTCAATTATCAATGTTGCAATTATTTTGATATTATAGACAACTCTCTACAAAATGTAAATAAAGCAAATATTCACCAGATTTAAATTGTATCATTTAAAATTTAAAATACCAATGCTCTGTGGGGCGTGCTACGACTTTTAATTGTTAATTACTTGTAATTTAGGTCTATTATTAAATTGTAACTGCACAAAAAATAATCAATGCTTCCCCTTTAACATAGTAGATGTATTTTATTTCAGAATTTCGACAGATCAATAATTTTATGTTGCCTTTTACAAAATATAAACGATATATATCTATTCATCTTATTATTATTAATATATTACGCATGTTTGACTGCACATTGTATTCTTAATCTGCGATATATGACGGCGTTTACAAAAATTTCAATTTACATGGCTCGCTTTTATAAGAACTTATAATACTCGTTGTACCGAACTATGTTTCCCTGAAACGCAGAGAAATCCTCTTTGAGATGATAATGCGCGCGGATGATGCAGTCATAATTTTCGCAGTTTCCAGCCGCGCATAAGCTACGGAGATGGATACGAGCGGATGATGATGAGACAGCTCCATTATAACGCGGTGTCTTGCATTCCGTGACCGTGATTAAAAACGCAGATTAAAAGAACGATATCCGCCGAATGTCGCGGCGCGAATGTGCATCGCGGAACAAAGCGAAAAGGGAAATGCTTCGATATTCGCACGAATTGCGTCAACAATACGACAGAGAATACGGGATTGATTGGTATGGCATTGAGGCAATTTCCAACAATTACCGGAGACGGATATTGTCGTGCAATAGAGACATATTGGAACTAATACAATGGCGACATAATGGAAATAGAGGCCAGCCAATTTCGATTGGCTTCTAAGAAGATATTGTACACGTGCCGGTATAATAGACCTTGACCACTCGAATTTTAATTTCGTTCGCTGTGTATGAGCTTGCAAAAAAATTGTCTCATTAACTTCAGGTCTTTTTTGTATATCTATAATTATAACAAAAACATGCCAAGGAGAATAAGCAAGAAATAGATTAGATTAGAGATACAATTATTTTTTATCATGTATATCATTTAATATTTTTCTTAATACATTTTGTACAATATTGAAGAATATTCTTGTAAACATGAAGCAAATTTTGATTTGTGTGTAAATATATCTAATTATAGTAAAACTACTAAAAGTATGAGATGGGAAATGTAAAAGCTAAAACTTTCGTTCTAGAAGTGCATTTATTATTATTATTATTATATATAATAATGTATATACGAAATTATGTTATGTACACGTAACATATAAGAGACGAAAGATACATCAAATGACGAAGATCGCGATGTGATTGAGTTGGCGAGTGTCGGAGAGATCAGTCGCGGAGGTCCTTCATGTTGCTAAATATTGCAAATTACCAGTGTCCAAGTGCATATCCACGAGCAATACCGCCTAATCCGGCGTGTCCAGCGGTGATGCTACCAGATGGGCCAGCGATCAGAGCTGGGGCTGCGATTGGTCCGGCGAGGGCTGCTGGACCTACAGCAGGACCAGCAAGCACCGCTCCTAAGAGAGGCACAAGACATTGGAACATACATCTTTATAATAAATAATAAAACGAAAAGGCTCTGATACATAAATACAAAATTCAGAAAATGGCCTAATAAGAGCCAGGCGCAGAAATTGGGCGCAATTTTTTGTTAATCGATTTGCTGAAGATGATCCAAAGGAAGGACCAAAACGTTCGAATTAAATAAAGAGGATTTTAAAACAAGTTTGTTGCGCCTAATTTTTGCGTCTGTCTCGTATTAGCAAGGATGGAAAAAAACTGTTAACTTTTATAAATAAACATTATTTGTAAACTTTTAACTTTTAAATAGTTTCTTTTCTGCTTTGAGTTTTAATTTTTACATTAATATTTAAACGCTGCTGTAAAAGTTTATTTTTAACACAGTTATTTTATATTTATTTTAAAAAAAGTTCTGAAGAAACATATATTTTTTAAAGTTTATTTCGAAGTAAATTATAAAAGTTAGAACTTGTTTTAATATTATTTAAGGAATTAAAAGCAGGATAGACAGAAGAAAAAGCTGTCGATCGCGATTCAAGCAGTGTAAATGAATCAGAACTTTTGAAGTAGAAGTGGGCTCTTATCGTTGACTGAGAAAACAGCAATGTTTGTACACAATGTTTGTACATTGTATATAACATATTTGAACGGTTACTGTTTTGTCGCAGGCATAAACCTAAGTGTAATATTAACGGGAAACCTGCTTGATTATTTAGAGAAACTTTTATTTTTTCAAGGCAGCATAAAAGTTTCTGTTTATCTGTAACTTTTCTCTACTTCTGAAAAAACAAAAGTTTCCCGTTTATTTAAAATTTCACGAATAAAAGTTTTAGTAAATAGAATTTCATTTTATAAGATTGTTTTCTTGAAACAAAAAAATATAAGTACAAAAATTAGTGTTTTTTTATAACTAATTGAAAATTTTAACAGTTGTGTTCTCAATTTCTGCTTATTAGCCCATTTCACACTTGAATTTTGTAATAAATAAGTAATTGCATATTTTAAACAATTTAAGGACAAAACTGATAAAAATATTTTCTTGAATGAGAGAAGTTTCTCAAATCTAAAACAAGTAATTCTGATGCTCTATAGTTATTTAGTTTACTTTATAGTTACAATATCTTTTATTTATCTATTGGCGACATTTAAGAATTGAACATTAATATCTTTTAAGTTTATTAAATTTTTTTTAAAATGCAGAATTTAAATATATGTATATACGATATATAAAATTTATATATATCACATTGATAAATATTACCGCTCATTTCAAAAAGCAGTAAAATGTACTTATAGGAAGATTTGAATTTAATTTCTTTCTCGTTATGAAAGAGAAAAATATTATCAAGTTAATAAACTCTCTCTCTCTCTCTCTCTCTCTCTCTCTCTCTCTCTCTCTCTCTCTCTCTCTCTCTCTCTCTTATAAAACAATTTTTTAGATTGAAGAATAGATTTCTTAGTTAAAAGGCAGACAAACGAGATTTTATATTTTGTAGGATTAAAAAGTCGAGATAAACGTTAAAATGTGAATTATTATAGAATTACTAACATAAGCGTTGGCAGTACGTTACTGGATTAAAATAATATGTATTGGAGAATAACGTTACGCGTAATATTTATTCGCCAATAAGAGCCGTGGCAAACTATTGTGATTTATTTCGGTTATTATTAAGATATGTATCGATATTAATATTAAAATCACGTGTTCACATAACAAAAGCCATATACTATATTAACCGATATCGGAATTGTAAATTGTCTCGATTTCAATTTTTTTTGAAATTTCCCAAATACATCTCTTTTCTATAACAATTTATAGTATTTATAATATTTATTAATAATATTTAAAATATTTCTAATATTTATTTTGCCACAAATAAATCCTTAGTCTATCGTATCTCACCGTAAGCTGCATGCAATCCCAGGGCTGGTGCCGCCAAGCCAAGAGCCGGGCCGATCAACGCCGTCTGTCCGGTGACGCTGCCGGAAACGACCGAGGGTCCAGCAACCGCTCCGGTAACGACGGCGCCGCCGTCGACAGCCCCGGAGATGCGCGCGGGTCCGACCACCGGTCCAGCTAGAACGGAGGGTCCGTTGGCGGGTCCGGTGAGAGTCGCGGGGCCCAGAATCGGGCCGGCTAGCGCGGCGCCGAGGCCCAGGTAGCCCGACGGCGCCGCGGTCGCCATCGACAGAGTCGCCGCGAGAAGAATCGCGATCGAGGAGCACATGGTGAAGAAGGTGGTAGGATGAAAGTGGAGACGTCCGGAAGAACTTCCCTCGACGGTTGAGGTGGTTGTGGCTGCCATCGATCGACGTCCGACCCGCTTTTATAGGGGACACATCGTCTCCCCCGAACGCGCGGGTCCGACGACTGCCGCCGACCCCCCAAGGGCGGGGCCCAGGACACGCCAAACATTCTCTGCGAGCTGTGGGCAAGCTGCGACGCCGACTTATCGGCAATCAAGTCTGTCACCTGGTATCGGTGACATTAGTGTGCACCTCTAACGCCTCACCTCTCGTGCTGGTGTCTTGACGCGTGGCACGAGGGTCGCGCCGCTCCATTTCAACGCATCCGTCTATGGGCTCGCGCGTTGCATTTGCCTCGGCCTGTTTGCGCAATCGGTAGTAGTAACAACAGATCGATATCTCGATGCGATATCGCCTTTTGTTGCAGTTCGCTCTCGAAAGTGTGGCACTTGGAGATGTGATTGACATTAGGTCAACTTGTTCAAGAGCGAATGACACGGTCTTTATCTACCCTCGGCGTTTCACGTTGATTTTTCAAAATCTTATTATTTCTAGCATCCCTCTTTTATCTCTTAGATTCTTAAAAAAAAAAAAAAAAGAGAGAGAGACATATCGTATAAATGATAAGAAAAAATATTTATTGCTCAAAGATATTATTTAATTAGTAACATTGTCACGCGTTTTAAAATAATCTCGCCGTCGTAGAAGCATAGAAGATGATATCAGCTGTTTATCGCGACGCGTTCAATCATCTTAACGACCTTGAGAGTAAGGACGACTCGCGTGTCTCTATGCATGTCCTCTTCCTGCTTTCTCTCGACTCGGTAAATAGACACGTATCTGTCGCCATTAGAACGATTACATTGCATTGCATTGTGCATTCGTCTAGGCGAGGCATGGGTTGCGTTGCCCACGCATCATCCGAGCTTCGTAGATTGTCGCCAGGAATGAGGGCCCTATTGTTACATCGGATACGAATGCATATATGTGTGTGTGTGTATATGTGTGCGCGCGCGTATCACCAAGAGTTCGAAACATATCTCTCACAGACAGGAATCGTTTGCGGTGCCATTATCGGGCATCATACACAGCAATGATGGACCGTTGATTGAGCGGTACGGAAATTCTTTTTCGCCGCTTTTTCCATATCATCGTTCTTCCTCTTCGAATCAATTCGAAAGAATTGCAGCCCGAATGTGTGCGAACGTATGTATGTATATGAAAAGCGATAAACGTGTTAACTTGGACATTTCGTCACTTCCTTTCATCGTGATATCTTTTTCTTCTCGACGAGAGAGGAAGCGCATTGTGTGTGTGTCCAATGTATAGATCGACGATTCTCAAAGTTTCTTGATTTACGAAACCCAACGTTTTTACAGAAGCAGAATTTGGCGGAACTCCAACGGCGTATCTTACCGTAACGATTTTAGTTTTCATCAATCAGGCGTCTCTTCAACAAGCTGCCGTATGAATATATTTATTCGTGCTCTGTTAGTATTTCCGTTATATTGAATTTATAAATTGCACTATACCTTTTGTAATTGTAGTCGAGCATTGTATCCTCGTTATTATCCTCGTATAGAACGATTTATAAATTAATCGTTCAACCATGTTGGCAGCGATATTATTGGCAGTGTCTACTTTATTATCAAAGCACATCCGTGAAACGCGATCGGCTAAGCAGGTTTTTGACTGCGTATACGTACATACGTGTACATACATGCCGATATCTCTTCTAACTGGGTTTACAATTACAAAGCTTGAAACATGACATAAACGGATTATCAAAGTTGCTTACAAGCGTGCACATCACGTGCATTAATCGATTACCATTCGGCTAATGGTTCTGCCGAGCCGTCGGCCGCAACGTTACATGTTTTCATCAAGGTGATCAGTGGTAGCCGCTGTAAATTTAGATTTGTACATCATCAATCACCGCGCACTGCCAAGCGAGTTCTGCTACAAGTACTGTAGGGTGTGATGGCTTATCCTTCATTGCGATTTTCGATATGCACAAGATTGATCGATCGCAGCATCGAATTATTTGTCTGCCAAGCGCGATGGATCGTTCCATTGATCTCATCAGATCGGCATTTTTTTTCTCTGCCCGAAACGAGAGTGTGTGTATTTATTATAATATTTTAATTCAATTTAATTTAATTTTTAATCCAATATTTTAATTATAATACAATATTCCGATTAATTCGATCGCAATAATGCACTATGCTTTCTATGTATACTTTCTATATTATCTCATCTCACTTAATAATGATAATTTATATTAGTATACACTCATACATATCAATATGTATATTATATATTTTTTTTCTATTTATCTGCACAAGCTTCGAATGCCTTTTCTTCGTGACAGTAAATACTTAGTAGTTTATTTTAGTGCTGATTTGTAATGCCGTTGAAAAATCTCCCTCTCCCTTCGATCTCGGGGCAAATGCAATCGCGATCAATCCTATCAGCAATAAACAACGCGTCTCGCGTGAAGGTGATAAAATCGTTGTTCGCCCTAACTCGCTTGGGCGCGGTTGACGTTTCTGATTATGTTCGAGGTTGCGTCGCAGACCACGGGTGTTTTCGATCCGATTAATCGAATTTTTCTTTTTAACCTCGTCACGCAGGCTCCGCCCTGATTCCGCCGCAAGTTCGCGCGTCCCACGTGCCCGTCTCGTATCCCGGGCTATAAAAGCTCACTTAGCATCAGCTTGCGCGGCAATGTTCCGTAGTGATGGCTGATGGAAAGTTGCTGCATCGCCGAATCGCATCATCCTCCGTCGTTGTCGACGGAGATACTCTGGGCGGTGATCAATCGGTTGCACGGCTTCAATGAGAGGGAGATCTTCGATATATCGAGAGATCCAGCTGGATCTGTGGCGATGCCACGATGGTTTCGCGCAGTTTCCGTCCCGAAACTTTGCGGCGAGAGGATTCCCACAATCCTTGGCGCTTGAAGTGTTTACAATTCAGGTGAGTTGTATTTACATGAAGACTACAAACTGTTGAACTAGCATAGCATGCAGCAGGCATGATTTAAAAAGTTCCATATCTCTACGTAAAATCTCGCTGGAAAAGTGCTTGCTCACATCATCTCGCTGCTTCAACGAGAAATTCTAAATACGAGAATGTTACGTAATAAAAATCACGTTTAAAAATATAATAAAAAATGCCGGTGGCTCATAAACGTTCCAATGTTTCCAATTTTTAACTTTAAATTTGATTATAGCAATGATTGTTTTGTGAAGCAATTAAAAAAAGTAATTATTATATCTAACTATACTTTAACAAATTATTCTCGATTGCAATATCGATTAATAAAAAGGGCGCAATTATTTTAGCCAGTAGAAATTTGTTTCCTGAAAAATTAATTGAGATCGCGGTATATATTGTTTCGACAGTTTGATTTTAAAATTTTTATGCAAACTTTTTAATTTTTTAATCAAATAAATATAAATATAAATTTAAATATAAATAAATATATTTATATATACATACTGGATGTCCCATTTTAAATGATCACACACCAAAATTAATTTTTGTTTTTAATTAAAAAAAAAAAAGTTTTACACAAAAATTGGTCTGGAAGGAGACAAATAATGGTATAATTAATTTTCGGAAAAATTAATTTTTTACAGTCACGTGAAAATCACATTTCATTTCTTAAATAGGATGCTCTATTTTTGATAGCAAATTCTTGTAACTAATGTTGAGACGTTTCCAAGACCTTTAATTATTCATATTTTATAGCAAAGTTTCCGATACTGCCGGCATTAAAATTATCCTCTTTCGAATGTTGATTTCATCATTATTTATCCCCCTCCAGATCGTACAACTTTTGTCTGAAACTTTTTTTCTAAAATTAAAAAGAAAAAAATTTTGGAGAGTGATCTAAAATAGAACATCCAGTGTGTGTGTGTGTGTATATATATACATATATAATTAACAAATTCGCTAAATATTTAATCAAACAATATTCAATTCCGCGTTCTTTTCTCAAAAATTATATAATATATTATTTTCAATTTCTCGTAGGCATTCGAAAAGAGAAGTACGTCGTTCGCGGATCTGCATACCGAAACTCTCATGGCCGTCTAAGGATCTATTGATCGACCTTGCGCGATCTACATCGGCTGTCCGACGATCTTTCGCACATTCTATTTGCCTCATTATTAACAGCCACGCCTTGCGCCACGCATTTTCGCGTACATTGTTATCCATATAACGCGGAAGAGGAGAGAGAGAGAGAGAGAGAGAGAGAGAGGGGGGGGGGGAGAGAGAGAGAAAGAGAATGACTGTACCAGAAGAAAACAATCCGGCTTTCTTGCTTCACGTTCTCCTTAGATCGATCTCTTCAGGAATGCCACCGGCTAGCTGGTAGCCGACGATCGGTCTCGGTCGTAACTCTGACCCGCGACAAGACTCGTGATTTATAACGGCAACAAAGACGAATTCACACACGGGTTCTGTCGTTTTCAGACCCTTATAAATGCATCTCGCAGAAAGCACGGATATAACAATGTTTTGCTAGAGTTTCCGGACATATAATCGATACTATGACAGCTTATTCAACTACGCGCAAATTGCACAAACTAGTTTACTTATTTCATTCGATGACTTTCAACTTGATAGATATTGTTTTCAGACTCGTGATTTAATAGTAAATACATTTAATAATAATAGATATTTAATACATTTAATAGTAATAGATATTTAATAGTAAATACATATTATTATGTATGTAAATTTGTAGTTTATATCTCTTGAAATTGTAAAACAAAAATTGCTTTTCATTACTTAATCGAAATATTGCTTAATAAATGATCGCTTTTTGTAGCATTATGCTTGAAATATTTTATAATGTATTTATAATTACATATGTTGCAACTAGACGATAAGCACTTTGCAGTAGTTTAACGTTTAAAATAACTGATCAAAATTTATTGAAAATTTATCAAACTTATATTGAAATTTATCAAATATTGAGATATGTTGACACATTTTTTCATTAAATAATAATTTGCTCAAAATTATCCGATAAGAATTGTTCAATTATTTAAGCGTTCTTTAAAGAGACTGATATTGCAAAATTTGAAAGTTCCTCTTAAAAGCAAATATTGCAAAAGCTATATTGTTTTCAAGAGATATTTAATTTTTCAAAAAGATTCACAACGTAAATAAACACAACGTTATTTGTCTAGAACGTTACTTTAGTGAAGACACAAAGTGCATTACGATATTTAATTTCTTGTAAGGCCGTGTACGTTAAAATGAGAAAAAAGCGGATGATTTTTTTCAACCATTTTATATCAACACCTATCTACATCCAATCAACACATCTACCTCACTAATTATACTCTAGATATAATCAATTATTGTATATATTATTTAAAAATCTTAAGCAATATAATTTAATTATATTAAGTATAATATATGAGTTTATACCTCTTTCAAAACATTTATTTTATATTAATATAATTAATATTATTAAATTATGTTATACTAAAACATATAAACGTGTATAATTGATAAGAAGTGAGATATGAGATCAAATATAAGATTCTTTATAAATAAATAAGATAATAATTGAAATAACAAAACAAAAAATTATATTGCCGATAATTTAAAATATCTCATCTGCATGTATATATTTATCCCAGGTTTTCCACATCAATCTTTCATATTACAAAATTCTATTCGTATACGAAACAACAGAGAAATTGATTTTACTTTACATAATACGATCGTAACGCGTTTTAGAATAGTATTCCTTATAATTCCTCAATAATGCCTGCTGCATGATACTGCTGAAAGCGAATCTTGGAAACTTGAGAGAGTGCAAAATGGAACAGAATTTTCTCACGGTTACAATCGCAACGTCAACTTACCGCGAGTCTGCGTGAGCGGACGCTCGCTCTTAATTCGCGATCGATTATCGCCCACTACTGTGACGACGCATTAGCAGCAATTAACATCCGCGCTTGGATGATGCGCGTATCCACGCATTCATCGCGAAAATGCGAATGCAGCCCTCCCGGCGCGAGCCTGTTGCTCGACCCGTTTCTTATTCACAAACGATGGGCGGCCGTTTACAAGCGGGTGACCTTTCGGAATTTGTGGGGGTTCGGTGCATTCTCACAATGCAGTTCCATCGTCTCGCGATGATGAAACGCCGCGAGATTACGTAGCCGTCGCCGCTATCTCGGCCGAGTTGCGGCTCGGGCCACGATTTTCCCATAAGGCTTAAGGCACTTAACGAATCGCTCGATATTCCGAATAGAGCGCGAGGGAGGTGACATATCTCATTTTCCGTCGGTGATTTGTTGCTCGAAAGGAAGAGGACAAAAACGGACACATGGAGATCCGAGATTAAACATCCGCGTGCGCGTCGGTCCAGCGATTGGGAGAGATAAATTACGCAACGCACGCGTAATAGATATCGTAAATCGCGTTTTATATTCGGCTTTGCGCAAATCCTGTATAAATTACTCGCTAGTTGCTCGCCGATGTTCAAATTTATATCGGGAGTATCTTCTTGATATTCGAGTTTCATCCCCGTAATTCGTTATCGAGCCTTGCTCCTACAAAAATTTATGAGCGAATCGTATCGAGAAACTATACATTTTATTCCGATAAATTATAATTTTAGATGCGTATTATTCTACGATCGACGCACAAAAGTATATCACTCATATCGTGTTTCGCAGAGGCATGTATTGTGTACATTGTGTTCTAATAATTACGAGCATTATGGTATAAATTAACGATGCAAGATTACGTTATTGTAATTAACATATTTATAATAGATACGCTGTTGTTAATTTGTATTAATATATTAATTATAATTTCGATGCAAATTCCGATATCGCAAATTGATTTGATTTCACACTAAATAGATATAGCTGATTAGATTTTTAATCTCAAGCATTATATCCGCAAAATATTAAATTTACATGCCGATAGTTTAGAGACATAATTTTGCTTCTATCTAGTTTTCTATCTTCGACCGTGACTTTTCATGTTCAGTTTGCGAGTGACGTCCGCCTCGAGTCACGCTCATGATGACCTTATCCTTTACCACGACGACCTGTTGACGCATTGCATTAAGGCTGTATCTATGTATCTATGTTAGTTGCGGCTCCTTGCATTTAGCGAGCGTGTTCAAGGGACACCGAGAGTTATCTATTATCGAGAGCGACACGAATCGTGCCGTCGATAATGATCGATCTACGTCGAATATGTGTGAAGTGTTAAATGAACGCTCGTTCTGATCAGTCAAGCGAAGTGTGAACGATTGTTTCGCGCTACAATTTTTATGCTAAAAAATAACGACGAGATATACTCGAGGATAACGAAGCGCAATTGCAGGAAAGATAGTAAGATGAAGTGTTCTCCGGGTTTAATGGAACTGGTTTGACGGAATAGTAACGTAAATTGTGAGTGAATGTCAGCAAAAGTTAGATTTTATAGACATTTTAGTTATTTTGATAAATTATATATAATATTCATTTTTATAATTAGAGCAGATTAAAATCCAATTAGTGCAATATATCAAGTAGATAAATTAAAAATGAATATTAAAGCTTAAATGCTGCATGTGATTTTATATATTTTTTTATAGTATAATTTATAAGCTATATTTAAATTTTTTATTGAAATATGAATATGTTTCGTGCATAAAGTTAGCTTGCAATAAGCTATCGTACATACTTTCATCCGTAAAATTAGTAATGGTTTGCTCAAATAGTGAACAATTATTCAAGAGTTTATTCTACCGGATGCGATCGATGGTTGCTTTCATCATGGATAATTCAAGCTTTGCCGATAAAGATCGGGTCGGAGTTAATAAGCCGTTGTCACGACAATTTGCGTAAGATAAGCGGGCCTGACTTAACACGCAAGGCTTCCGTACGACTTTGCACAGAGGAATTTCGGAAGAGACTTTACTGAAGCAATGCTTTCTGTAATTTTATATGCCGATTTCATTGTGTTCATCATAAATAACTGCGCTTACACGTTCTTAGATTTAATAATATGTAACAAAGAAAAACGATATGATATAATAAGATTCATCAATTCGACAGGCAGAGATTAAAGATCAGAATTGATGCGAAAAAGAAACACGGGTTAAAATAAATAACGTTCTAGGTATTTTATATTACAAAGTGCCTCCTTTCGAAGAAGAAAGCGAATTTATTCCATTCATACACACAAAAGTGACGTAAGTATCCATGAGCGCACCGTGAAAAAGAGTATCAAGCGCGACGAACATGGTCGTGTTATACATAGCAACTTTAAATATCTATAATGTACCGTTTTGTAAGCTCTCTTGAAAAAAGACGCCGAACGATATTCCACTTTTGGCGATACGAGATTCGGAAAGCCGGTTCTTTTTCTCATTTTTTTTTTTTTCTTCCGCTTCTCGCAGGGACCAGTTTACCAGTGGCCGTGGCCGAGTCCGGCATGGATGGCGGCGCCGTAACCACTTCCGTGAGCCGTGATCTTACCGGAAGGACCGGCAATCACCACCGAACCGGCGTGCGGTCCAGAAACAGCCGCGCTTCCGGAATGAGGTCCGGCTAAAACCGCGCCGTGGCTGGCCGGTCCGGCTACAACCACTCCGTGCCCTCCGTGACCGCCGGCGTATCCTGCGTATCCTCCGTATCCTGCGTATCCTGCGTAACCGTGAGCGGGACCAGCTGCGTATCCTCCGTAACCTCCTGCGGATAATAGAGGAAAATCAGCGTTAAAACGGGCAACAAGGCACGGAGCCGTTCTGAAGTAAATTTTCTGTTCTCCATATTTTAAGACACACATTCATTAATGTGTAAGGTAAATAAATAAATTTAAATTTATTTATTTATTTAAATTTAAATTTATAATAAACTTTGAGAATTTTGAAAAATTGTTTCTTACAGTATAAAATAATGATAATATATATTATTACAAAAATATTTTCTATATTTGTGCACAAATTATTTATTTTATATATTTTTATAAAAACAAACCTTGAAAAAATCTTTAAAACGTTAAAAAATCTTTAAAAAAACCTTATAAAAAAAAAATCTTTTTCTCCAATCTTTAAGATATTGTTACATTTTATTTAGGCGTTCGAAGTTCTCGCATTTTCCAGTTAGAGAGAAACTTTTGTCAATCCATCACAGAAGATATTTTATTTTTAAGACTATAATCCTGTAGAACCAATCTAATTCTCACTCACCGACATGATCACCTCCACCGTAGACACCATCGTACGGGCCACCGTAGCCCTCCACGTGCGCAGGACCAGCGACTGACGCGGTCACGACAGCTGGACCAGCCACGGCACCCGATACGTGAACAGGACCGGCAATCGATCCGGATAATCGAGCCGGACCTATTGCCGGAGCGGAAACGGCGGTGGCACCTACGTGTGGACCCACGACGCTCGTCGCTCCCAGCAATGGTCCAGCAACGGCAACTCCGTGTCCGCCATAGCCTGCTATACCTCCGTAAGCCCCGTAAGCTCCATTAGCACCGTAAACCCCGTGGCCCCCATAAGCTCCATGACCTCCACCCCCGTAAAATCCATGACCGTCCAGGATAGCTTCTCGTCGCTCACGAGGTGCCGCGGCAACAACGGCGCATATTAGGGCGAGCGAGATGAACTGAAGATGCAGAATTTCAGGTGAGTCCGGCAATAAATTGCATAGCTTTTATTTCGGCATTGCGTTTCTATTAAATCGATATAAATTTAAAATTTTTGGGGAAAAATATACGTTTTAGCTTGGAAAAACTATATTTATATATCATACGATACTTCGAGCGGAATTCTTTCCGAATTCCTCGATAGAATTATTCAGTTATCCCATGATTCCTCGAAAGAAATATACTCGACACGTTTGTCACTGTATCTCACTCCAGCGTCTCGCCAAAAAAGCACAATGGACCCGATCGCGACACGTGGATTGTTCAGGTTCAACAAAGAGAAAGAGAGAGAGAGAGAGTTCAGGATCGCGCGCACTTCCGTCCGTCTCGGGACGAATACTTACGAGGGTCTTCATCGTGCCGACCGGGAATGCTTGAATGTGCCTACAACCGACTTCGGCAGACTTTATATACGTCTCCCAGGATCTCCGCGACCGCGCCCCCGCTTGATCCCTTCGAATCATATCCGTTGACGATGTCGGTCTCTCGTTCATTGTGTAAGAAGGTCACCGTCCGACACACCTACCCTCCTTCGGACATAGATCCTTTATATGACCCTCGCCAGAAACCTCTGGCCTAGAAATTTCAGAAACAACCTCCTTTATCTAATCCGTAAAGAGCACCTTTAGACTTGCTAATTGCATACGTTCCGTTCAATTACTTTGCAATAAATGTTTCGAAATTCGAGATATATATCATATCAAATAGCTATGGCTAAAATAATTTTTTATAATTGATTTATATATCTAAAATACATATAATTTTGTTGAATTTTTTTTCTCTTTTGATCGATTTGTGTAAATTGAGATATTTAAAAATACATCTAAGTATCTCTCTTGTTCTTAAAGAGACACGGAAATATAAAGGACAAAGAGAGTTGTACGATTCTAATTCTTCCTTCTTAATATCAGTTATTTTCTCGAGTCATACAATTGTTTGTCTCTTTCCTTTTTTCTTCTTAAGAATATTTCATTACCTTTGAAAGCAAAAAAATTTTATCTTTTTACATACTCCATTCTATATACACGTTCACACGTCGTTGAATAAATTTTTCACGCTTTTCTTCTTTATGAAAGTCGTTGCAGACTTTTACATCTTTTTTAAAGCCATTTTCATCTTTAATGTGCAAAGAAGTTGGATCACAGACGTGTAAAAACAAATATCTGATGTCAGCAAGTTCTCACACTTTTTTGGTATAAATGCAATTGTCAATTGCAAACAAATCATTACGTATATGATCCAGTTTATCTTTTCAAATCATGCTCATCTGCAATGGAATCTTGTGAATTCTAATTAGCGTCTGACATACTCGGCAACGTTGGTTCCTCGAAAGCGTCTTCCATTGGAATTCTGGGAAAAAGTTAAAATGAGTTCACTCGGCGCCGGAGCTTCGAAAAATGATTCTCTCTCGCGCGAAAGTTCGTCGATTTCCATATCTATAATATATGCGAAAGATAAATAGTAACGAAAGTTTGTTTTCGGAAGATATCAGTTATCAATTTCGATAAACAAACTGTTTGACACCGTTCCGCGTACTGCGTTTTAAGAAAAGAATTTTTAAAAGTCATCGAGATGTTTCCAATTGGAAAGAACGATGCAAATATATTAATAGAAAAATAACTTCCTTTTATATAAAACTTTCTAAGATTGTAATTTGTCACATTTGCATTTTTTCGGACTTTCCGATGTTTGCAATAATTATATCGTTCCACTCAAAGTGAATTATTGATGGTAATTACATACATTGACTTAATCTCATTCCGCGTTGCGTAACCGTGTCGTAGAAACAAAGCGATATGCCTTACATCATCTCCTGTAACAAATCAGTTTCAATCAGAGAAAATTGGCAATTTTCATCAAATTAAGAATAATATACTTCTCTGAAGAATCCGCTACTTGGATTTTGAATCTCAATTGCGTGACCACGTTGCAGGATAGGTCAATCGGGCGATTGAGTCATTCGGGAGAGAAGGGCAATCGAGCCTTAACCCCGAAGATTACAGGTTATATACAAGGTGTTCCGTAAACTCGTCAATATATCTCTCATGATAAATTCAGGATAAAAAAACACATTAACGTGTAAATATTGACATAATAAATTCATTAAAGTTAAAATTACTAAAAAATTATCCTTATTTATGCACGGTAATTTGTACAAGCGTATTGAAATATGGAGAATTAATCTGTATTGTTATGTGCATATATAATCTAATTATATATTCAGCAATGTTATACATAATTAGAAGGACGATTTCATGCAACGCTAAAGTAAATTTGATTATATATGCAAATTGCGAGACCTGCACTCGTCGTGAGATTGCGCACATATTTATGTAATCAAACCTTAGGTCACAATCTCGTACTTTAAGTACAGTTATTTAACGATCGTACTATATATTATGTCTTAAATCGTTACATATTACAGTTTGCAAACAAAATTTTATGTAATTTTATTATTTATTGTTAGCTGCGTTTCACGTGCACGTAACAGTAAATAAAGTTTGCGTTTAATGTATATTAAAAATAATATATGAAAATAATTGCTCGACGTAATAAAATTATTAAAAAGTTTCTTTTACGATATTGATCGTTTGATCCTTCAACCGCGATTAACTGTTTAACTAAATTTCCTATCTCGAGCGTTATTGCATATATATTTCCCGGAGTAATAATAATTCTATATTTTAAAATACGACACGAGAGAAAGAGAGAGATGCGCGCCTTGTCATAAATGCAGCAGTTTGTAATATGACGAAGTTCTAGGTTGCAATTTATGCAAAATGCGCAAGGTGAATCGAGATGCGGGCTGGCTGGGAAAGAGCCGCGCTCTCAGAAATTAATGTGCTCTTCAATGCGCACGATATATAACCGATGAAGCCGACCGACATCGCGCATTCGACCTTTAACGGGTGCGATGAAAGACGCTCGAACGCTCTAATTCCACGTGAATATCACGTTTCTGGTTACAATTATGAAAAAGACCGTGAGAGCTTCTACAAATTCATATATCTAGCGAAAAAAATATTTCTCGTTTATAAAGAATCTCTTCTGTGATATTACATCATTTTATTTTGCAATGTTATATATCATTTATTTTCTTGCAAGTAGAGATTTATACGCGTATATATATATATATATTAAATGTTATATATAAAAATGCAAAATAAAATTTATTTTAAAATTTATTTAAATTTCTTTCTATATAAATTCAAATCTTATCTATTCTTAATAATAGTATTCTACATTGTCAGATCAACGTTATTAGATAACTTTCACATTACTTTTGAATATAAATATTCAAGCCAATATATAGCTATCCCGAAATAGAACTGTCTTCCTCTTTCCAAAAGTAATCATTAATTTGATATACGAATTTAAATTCGTGCACAAAAAAGTTTTCAAAGATCGCATGAGAAAGTATACGTACCGAGCAAGTTAAGAAGACGCTTTGAATGCGTTACCAGACGAATAGAGGGTATCCGCGAAAAAGAAATCGGAAATTCGACCTTTATAAGCATGATCCTTTCCTCTTTAGTTGCGCTATAAAACGCTACGTGTCTGTAAATGTTTCACAAAGCGTTGCGCCGCCCTACGACTTTATCCAGCAGCATCACGTTCTGAAAATTCGTACTTACGTGAAGCGGTTGAAGGTGGTACGGTTGCCCCGCCGCGATTGAGCGTGATCAATGTTAATGGTGAGACTGACATTTGCAGTCATTGTCTGCGGCGCAGTACGGATGCAATGCAAGGCGATGTTTATGGGAGCATGCAACCTACTCACCCGCTCTGCGTGAGACCATGAGAAGTGTAAGATGTTGCCGAAGTTCAGTCCTTTAAAAAAAAAAAAAAAGAGGAAGAGAGATTACTATAATTAGTTATAAACATAATTACGAAAGTCTTGTAATTGCGCTTCAAGTATTCAGGACTCCCTTTCTCTCTCTTTCTCTCTTTCTTTTTCTCTTTATCCAAGAGAATATAAATATTTTTTTTTTTTATGTAAAATTTTATGTATTTTTCGAGAAAATTAATGTCTCTCTAGACGTAACTTATATATTTTGTAAATATATAATCCATATTTATGAAGTCTTCTCTGTAAGATATTTATATGCAAAAATTCTCTCTGAGATGACCTTGATCATAAAAATGGGATGACCTTATAATACTTTGTGAATTGATTCTTCTGTGGGAAACGCGTGCAATATATAATCGTACACCCCCGAGAGTGAAAGGACCGCGCCTCTCCGCATCCGGCATTGTGATAGGTTTCCATCTCCGCTGATTATTCCCTGACGGTCGCGCGTTACGAAAGGCATATCTTCTATGACACAACTTACGACACTTCGCAACAACGTCATAATCTCGCTTGTATTTTCATTCTTCTTCATGTTTTCATGCGATTGTCCAGCGTAGAAAATAATATCAGACGCGATCCGCGTACGGATTAAGCCGACATTTTATTTCATGATTTATGCTTGAGAATAATTTTTAAACATAGGCATTGAGACCTCTCTCTCTCTCTCTCTCTCTTTCATAAATATCTGAATTTATTAATAAATTCAAACTTTTCTTGACAAAATCCATTATTTGTATTAAGAAAGTGTTAAAATGGGTTGATTCCAGTTAATGTACTTATGTGTATCTATACTGCCTATTTCTTTAGGATTTTCTTACTTCATCGAAAAATTATAAAATATCATTTATTAATAAATCAGAAACTCTATGCAGAGTACTCAAATTGCTTCGAATAGGTAAACAAATTTTGAAAGAGGATAACGCTGTGTGAGACAAGATAAAATGTTTTGCTTGATGCAAAGCATTGTTTGTGTATTTTCCGGAGAAAAATATATTTCATCCAATTCCTATATTCATGTAATATCCATATTTTTAATATCAATTCGATTTGTCAAAAATTACTTAATGGACAATTAGATAGACAATTATATTATTAAAAATTATTACTTAATTCTATTTTTTTTTGCAAAAATAAAATAAAAGGTTTGGCATTATTTAAAAAATTCACGGAATTTTATGCTTGGATTTCACATTCATCTTCCGAAGTATATATATGTATATATATATATTTCTATTTAAAAAAATATATAACTCTTGAGCGGTCAGTCGTGGAAATCGGTGGACTGTTATTTCCGTCCTATGGAAAAGTAAAAAAGAGTAAGAGAAGAATAAAAAGAGAGAAACATGAGCATCTCGTGATGCATTCGTATTTCATGTTCTCTACCACATCACCAATCGGTATTCCAACCAGAAGGGATTTCGTTTTATTCCGAAGCTTATATAGCACGCGTCTGCGTTTTTTTAAATTTTATTTTTTATCCATTGCGTCGAGAAACGTAAAAACAGTCGTCCTCAATGTGCTCAGCGTATTTAGGAAAGATTTACAATTCTTTCATAAACATTTAACGAAAAATTTGCGACAAAGCATTGTCACTTTATCTTTTTGGCTTATCTTTAGCGCAGAAATGCGACAGATGCTCATTTCACTCTATAATACTTACGTTCGCGATAAAAAAAGCCGAAAAAAAGCGATAAAAGAGCCTCTCTCACGTGTAAAAATAATTCTCTACTCAATTATTTATTTCCCAATTACCATATTTATTTCACAGAAGATTCTTTTATGTTAAAGCTAACAATAAGAATTATTCGCTTTCAATAAGGAAAACCATCATTACTTAATCCCTTTAATTTAATTTGCATCGTTAGCGCACTATTATATCCTGCTAATAGCTATTTATATTAAAGCTAATAGAGAGTTAATGACTAGTCGATCTCTTATAATCTCTTGGAAGAGATATATAACGAGACGCTTATGTATATTAATATATCTCTGTAGGTATTATCTTATACTCTCTTTAACATAAGTATGCTTATGCTTAAAATAGTAATGCCATCCAAGAACATAATAGTAATAGTAATAATATCTAATAATAAATTAACACTTTTATCAAACTTATACGTATTTTATATATGAGAGTATTACGATATTTCTTTTTGAACGCTTCGAGAATGCTGCAACCGAGCAACTTTTCATGGAACAGAGGCGAGTACTTTTTTGCGGTTTTAATGATCTATTAAGCGCACAAATTAAATACAATGGTAGAACTTTAAAACGAGTCGTACCGGCGCTTTTAACGGACATTAGCAAAACAAATTTCTTTATTAAAGCAGATTAACGCAACAGGCGGTCCATTTGCAATCTAATGTTTCATTAAAAGACGGTTTCTGATCCTTCCAGCGTTCCTGCTTTACAAAGTCGGGACAACTTAATGCTGAATATAACGAATAATTCTAAAGATATTCAAATACATTTCATCTTTAACGATATTTGATGATAATGTCTAGAAAAGTCGCATTTCGTTCATTAGAATAAAAGACTTATCGAACTACATATGTATGTACAAGATAAACTAATTTTATAGTATAAATTGTATTTAATATTATAATAAAGTATAATTATTCTATTTTTTGTTTAATTTGAGAGGAAGCATAATTTGATGCTGAAGAGACATATCAGAAGAGTATACTTAAAGTAAATTTAAAAACTAAATAATTTATAATCTGTGTGTGTGTGTGTGTGTGTGTGTGTGCGCTTTATAGTTAAGAGCGCTTTAATAAGATGCCATTATGAAGATGAGCAAAATGATGAATTTTTCATATAATAATGGAAAATATAGTATACATCTTTTATAACAACATCTTATTATCAATAATGCAGATAAATTCTTTGATTATTTTTTTTAAGTAACATAATTTGAAACAATGTAAATTATCTTACATTATAATTACATTTTATTTCTTTTCTTGTCATTATTTGCTTGCTAGGTTTTACATCTAACATCATAAGAAATACTACCAAAAATAACATGCTATTATTCGTATTGCACATAATAATGCTATTTATAACAATTTATATTATTTTTATTTGTTAGTTGTTTTATATTTGTCATATCAACTTCAACTTTTAATAAATAAGCTCGTAAACTATGCACGCGCAAATATATAGACACAATTAATTTACCATTATATACTTATTATTGATTTATTCCTTATTGCATACAATGTCTCGATTATGTAAAATATTATTAATTGATTTTATAAAGTTAGAGATTATAATAATATTTAGCAGTAAAATATGTATGTGATGCAATAATCTGAAAAAAATTAAATTTGTCAATAAGATCATCGTGATTATATATAAAATTCGTATAATATTAGAATATTAGATATTAGAATATTCACTAAAGGAAAATATGCAATAAATTTTTCGTTCTATGTTTCACTCAATATACTTATATAAAAATTGTTGCTCCTATATAAAAGCTTGATACTTACAATTGCAAAACTGACTTTCCTCTGCAATAATTAGGCTTGATATCGAATGTGCATTAGATATATGAATACATAGCTAAAACAGAGCGCAATAAAAATTAAATTAATAAAGACATTTAAATGCGATTATTGATTATTAATATATATTCTCACTCTTTTCTTTTTCTAGTATATTTTCTCAGCAACAGTAATTAATTAATTTTAGTGTGTATTACTATTCCATTACTTGTTCATTGAATTTATTGAACGTCTTGAATTAATCCAATTAATCAACTATACTGAAATCTAATAATTCAGATGTATTAGATAGATATTAACTTTTATAAATCAAGGGCTGGAGATCTATATAAGAATTTCGTATTATTGATGCATGTAAATATTTAAGAAACAATTATATATATTAATCAGTAGTTTAAACAACTACAATAAATATCTATCTAAAAACAGATATACTAAAGTAATATTAATTTATAACTATGTGAAACCCGTTTTTGACTTGAATCTATAAGGATTAGAAGAATGGTGGAAATTTAAATTTGCAAAATATTGAATCTTTAATGTAATATAGCTTAATTGAAACCAACAATGAATAAATTAATATACTTGTCGTTACTCTAATAATTATTTTTCAATGGTAATTACGAGCGGTTATAATCAAATTTCAATTAGAACATCGCACAGCTAATGACAATATTGTGAGATTGAAAGCCGATAAAGTGAACTGAAATGCAAAGGGGCGAGTAAAGGAAGGCGGAAGGGGCAGAGATATACGATAATTATTATAAAATTTGTGATGGAAAGTGTGCTTGATAATAGACAAGAATGAGTTTTAAATACTGATGCTTTATTTTATATAAAGTATTGTATAAATGTATAAACGCTATAAATATGTGGTATCTATCTATGGTGGTGGTGGGGTGCTAGTCGTGATCGCAAAGAAAGGGTATGACGAGGGCGGGCGGGGTCGGAGGCCGGCGGCGGCGCGCCATTCTATTTACATTCATTCACTCACGAAAAAAGGCTGACCTACCATAATCTACCGGTCTCTCCTTTTCACTAACATATAACACGATTATATAATATATGTGTGTATATATATACGAATACACATATATAGTAATACGGTGTATGTGTGTGTATGTATGTGAGCGCGCGTGTGGCAATGTGTTCATATATATATATGTGCGAAAATAATAGATAATAGTATGTATACATATATATATAAGAAAAACATATATGTGCATGGACGAGTATGTAATAATAATATGTATGCTTGGGGAAAGTGCGGCGGTAAGTATAACAACATGCGGGAAGGCGCGCTCGTAGGCGCGACCGACCCAGAAGAGAGAAAAAAAAAAAAAAATAGAGAGAAGTAGTAAATATGTACGTGAAGAGCGGCGGCCTTACGGATGGTGGAAGACGCAAGAGTAGAAGGGCTTAGCGCCGGAGCAACGGTAAGTGTTCAGAAAACAGAACAGATCCAGTTGATCCGGCGACGAAGTACCAAAGCTTGTCCACTTGCCAAGGCCCATGGTGCGGTGCGGCGTGACACGTGTGCGCACGGGTTGGCTTTGTTGCACGCGGCTGCAACTCGGAATATATCGCGCGTGATTGGAATGATTTAAGATGTCGATGTCCGAGAGACGGCGACGTTCCGCCGATTCGCGGGCGAAAGCTCGTCGAGAGGCGACGAGATGTTCAGATGAGCAGAGATCGGTGAACGCGGCACGAGTTGTTTCTTGCCTTTATCGTTGGCCTCGTGAGATGAACGGTAATTGACTAAATTTTACCCGGGTTCGTAACGGGTCGAGAGCGAGAGGAAGGAACAAAAAAAATAACGCGAAACCGCGAAGTAGCCGAATCTCGTTCGTTGTCATCCCCGGGGAGAATCCGACCCGACACGGCGCGTCCGTCTTTCGTCTAATTGCGCTTCGTCGACCGTTTCCGCGTTTTGTATGTGTGTGATTCCGAGTGATCTGTCGATCATATCACTGGCGCCAGACGCGCTCCGACCATGTTCCGAGACTGGACGAAGCTTTGGGAAGAAGACGTTGAGCGCGTTTGAGGATCGTTCGAGACCGGTAAGTGACTGTGGTGGGTTTGCCGCCGTCGCCGAGCCGAGATCGCTGGGGTCTTAAAACGTCTACGCCCATTTGCCAATGGGCGCCGGGATGACGGCTCCATGAGCTCCGAGTCCGGCGTGGATGGCGCCAGAGGGTCCGTTGATCACAGCAACTCCGGCATCATGACCACCGAGAGCGCCACCGATTCCACCACCACCACCGCCGATGACAGCAATGGCACCAGCGCCACCGAGTCCACCGCCAAGACCGAGTCCACCACCAAGAGCGAGTCCAGCACCACCTTTTGAAGAAGATATCATTAGCAGAGGGCTCAAATATATTTGGTTGGTAGAGAAAAAAAAAATGAAGGGAAGGAGCTAAATATTGAAGATGTATTAACTTGAGTAATTTAATGCCATTTGTCTGTATAATCGGTAAAACTTACCACCAGGCGCGGCGTTAGCAGCAGCTCCAGAGCTTCCGTCATCACCGTTGATGCCACCAGATCCGGCGTAGAAGGCAACACCACCGTAGCTAGGTCCAACGAGGTTAGCAGTAGCCTGGGATGGTCCAACGAGGGTGGCGGTTCCCTGGGACGGTCCAACGAGGGTGGATGGGCCAGCAGCAGGTCCTACAAGACTGGCCGGTCCAGTGCGAGGTCCACCAACGGACTTGGCGCCCTCCTGAGGTCCTACGAGGTCAGATGGTCCGGTCTGGGGTCCAACGTTGGCCTTGGGTCCCTCAGCGGGTCCAATGTCGGACCTACCGCCGATGACTCCTGCGAGAAGAGCGAGCGATCATTGAACGTCGAACATGTTCCGTTGTCGGCGAGCTAAAAGTTGAGACTTGGAAATGCGATTACGCACCACCAGAGACGATTTGCTGAATTCCAGCAGCACCAGCCGCCGCCGCCGCACCAGCAGCGTAGCTGGCACCAAGACCACCAGATCCCAAGCTGGAGGCACCACCCTGGAGGGAGGCGGCAGTTCCAGCACCAGCGGCGAGTCCACCGGTCAGACCGGCACCACCAGCATAAGTGGAACGTCCATGTCCGGTGATGGCCAGACCGCCACCCAAACCACCCAAACCACCCAAACCACCCAAACCACCCAAACCGCCATGAGCGATTCCGGCGCGGGCCGTCGCTACCGCTAAGCAGGCGAACACAATCTGGAAAAGAGGTACAAGATGATTTCCACTGAGTTTTTTGCGCGACGACGATCCGATATTCGATCGAGACCTTTAAGATTTAAGAACGATCGGACGACGAGACATTACATGATTTACGGAAGCGTTGCATGCGCGCGTCGGATGGCTATCGCCGTTACGGATCTAGATTTCCATTGGCTTGGCGCCGATTACCTTGCCCGAGCAACATAATTGCGGCTTTCACTTTTGATTTCCGCGAACGTCGCGGCTCGCGATATCGTTCGCGAAGAAACTCCGAATCGACGGAAACGGCGTGTTCGCGTGAGAGGAAGTTTCTAAATGATCTCCTCAAGATGATCTCGAAATCTATCATCGGCGTCGGATTCGCGCGTTCGCGTTGCGTTGCAAAATGCAGCGAGAAATGCGCGCGAAATGCGTTGAACGACGAGAGATGAAATATCCGTAACTGTATTTCGCCGTAACGTTTCGTAATCGGCTTGATAGCGCTACGATTCTCCCCTCCCTCACTTCTCTCTCTTGCGCATACATCGATTACCCTGGTCACCACACCTAATGACCGTATTAGGAAAAGAAACTCTTCTAAGGTATCCGCTAATAGGCCGTTGCACGCGCAACGCGCGTAACGTCAAACCGTAGAAAAAAAATGCAGTCCGCGATTGCATAAAAATCCGCGCTAGCAAGTTAATGCGATTCACCCCAACTGATGCGGGATATTTCACGAGGTTTATAATTAACCCGTCGGATTAAACCTGATTTTATTAAAATCGATTTATCGATATTAATTAAGAAATCCGTAATTTCTGATCAATCGAGAGATCTCGAGAATTCTTAAGGAATTTTCGGAAAAAATCTAACTGATGCGGGATATTTCACGAGCTTCATAATTAACCGGTCGATTAAATCTGCTTTCATTTAAATCGAAGGAATTTTCGGAGAAAATCTAACGTGAGATTTAGATACGAATCGGACGTATCGGCTATGGTTACGTCACGTCTCGCGAGATACATATGCACGTTTGAATTCGTAACGCTTTTACGGCACGTAATACGGGAAGTGGCGTTTAGAAAGGAAATGCTTCGCGCGGCCGTAGACCCCCGGTGCCGAGCAATCGACCGATTAGACATATCGGCGCTGTTACCATACACATAACCGATATTTCGCGATCGCGTGCGAGCGGCATTAGACAGACACGCGGCGGCGTGTGTCACGCCCGGTTGGAGACCGTTGCGAACTTAAATGGCACCGCGGCCTGGAATTATGCATATCTAAACGGCATTCGCGAAACTTTCACATCCGCGGAACGTAAACGAATCGACGGTATCGCCTCGGCTATCGCGCTCGTGTGACGTCGCCGACCGAGCGTTCCCGCGACCTCGCGGATCGGAAAAGGATCGATCGCGTGCCGATTTCAAAATCGCCGCGTGCGACCGAGTCGCTCGCTCGCTCGCTTCCGTCGACATTCGCGAAGACATTGCGAGATAATGTCTGTCGCAATGCAACGGGGGATATATCGTTATTGAGGGTATTACCGATATCGCGATAATTAGTAGAAAGGTCAGAAAACAATCGACGGGATTAACACGTACGATATGCTTTCAGAGGACGAAAGAAGCGGAAAACGCGACGATATTACCGATTCGACGAATGTTGCGAATGTAAAACGATACGGGGGAAAGTAACGAGTAGAGAGTGACAAGATGCGTACGCGAACGCGTATCGCGGAATTTGTGAATGAAGATGTGCCGGGAATAAAACCGGTCCGCTTACTCAATGATGATGCTGCTACGACAACCGGTTTTCGTACGAGAGCGGTCGGCGATGCGGTAAGATTTCTTTGTTTTATGAATGAAAGTCGTGTCAGTTTGTCTGTCTGTTTGCGTCCGTCGTGAGAAACGGGGAGAGTATTCCAACCGTGACATTGAATCATCGCGGTCGCAGTAAGAAATGCAACGGTACAATGGAGACGTATTAATAGACGCGAATATGTATTATATCGATCCGAACGAGAACTTTCGAACTCTTGTAAGACGGTCGCATTTATCTCTCGCTTGCAGGTACTTCGATATATTCTAAATGCAATTTCGTATTAATTCTATTTCCTGCTTGATTTCAATTAAGAAGCGTCAGACTGAGATATTTAAGGGCCGTGATAAGCAAAGGGAAACTTTCGTAGCGATTAGCAGAAAATCTACGAGTAATATTGTTAAAAGAGAGAAGTCGAGGTAATTTAAAGATCGTTCAAAGTTTTGTAATTGACACTATATTTATTCAGGGTAGCGAGAGTAAAGATAAATCCGATTGAAAGATCTGATGATCTCGAGAGGTCAACACAGTAATTTTCAAGTAAAATCATCGAAAGGAACCGTTTACTTTGTCAGAGCGACGACGCGAGCGAGGATTACGTGCAAGCGGCACAAAATCTTAACAAAGTCCGAAGTCGAGGGCGCAAAGAGAGAGACTACGAGTTAAAAACACCTCGCGAACACGTCACTAACCCCGCCGTGCAATACTCACAAAGGCCTTCATGTTTGGTGTGTGTATTGGGCTGGTAGTCCGGTGAATGACTGACTTGGGCCGGGTCGGCCGGCTTTATATACGCCTAACTCTACTCTGGACACGCTCCACAATCACCATCCTTTCGAAAGCAAGCAAGGCGGCTCCACCACCCTCTCCTCCTAGAAAAACTATAATCCACGCGGGGGCCCCCGGAGCGGCCCCGTCGCAAGCGATAATCCCACCGTCTGGTTTGAGGGCAAAGGGGGGTCCCCCGTTTAACGGGCAACGATGTGGATAGAGGTTGCCGTTGTGAGCTGTATCTCTCTACGTCTAATACGGAGCAGCCTCTCCTACTCTCCTCCCCCCCCCCCTTCCTCCGTTAAACTTACACGCTCGATTTGTACGCCGCACCAAGTGCAACCGAGCACCACCCGGGTTACCTGGTCACCTACGATACAACTCTCTATCTCGCAGGCGTGGTGCACGCGAGCGGTACACGGTTCGCACGGTTAGCACGGTTCTTTCCCGGGCGGCGATAGAGGCGATAGACAACGCAGGTGCAGCGCCGATAACCAGCAACAGTAACGCCGGATGATCGTCACTTTAGCTAATTGGACTCCGTCTCTCGTGATGCATCGTCGTCCGGCAATCGCGGAATGAAGCCACGCGGGCTTTTAGATGATGGAAGCGGACGATTTCCATTGAAGAGTTTTCATGGAAGTTTCATAACAGTCTGTGATGTTTTCGGGAAAATCAGGAAGAAACGACATTACTTTGTGCATTATAATAGTAAACAATCTAGAAAAATATAATTAAAGATAACTGAAAAAGATATATAACTCTAAAAATATTTTGTGTTATTGCGACGCGATAGTATAAAAAAAGTGTATATTACATACATACATAATTATATCTGTTAACTGGACAATGTGACAGTCTGATAAAAATTATTACAATCGTATTTCTCCGTGATAAAGTCTCTGTACTTTGGTCTGTTATAATTTTGTTGTAATTTTAATGCTAAAAAGATTTGAAAGGACGATTTAATAGAGAGTCACGATTAGTGAAAATAAATAATTCTGACTTCGGGATTACAATGAATCCTCGAATAATCAAAGGCAAATGCGCCGCGTAATGCGCTTATTTCGACAGCGCTCGCTTTAAGATAAACCGATTCTGAGCTTTTGATTTTTTTTACATTCATTCAGAATGCAGAATGCTTTTTGCGGAAAAATATAGAAGTCGACACAAAATGTTCAAATAACCAAAAGTTATTACTATTCATGAAAACCGCGATCTCTCTACGCGCAGCGTCCGAGTAAAAATCACGCGAACAAAAGTTTACATTCGGACATGAGCGGCTGTCGCACGAAAAATTTGTCTCCGTCTGGAAAAATCAGAAGGAAAGGAGATCCAAGGATGGCGAAGCGCGATCCTGATTACGGTCCGCTCATTACATTAGAAACGAGGCGCTCGCATCGTGAAGGAGTTTCACGTTTGGCGCGAATGCTGAAACGTTCTAAAGAGTTGGAATTACGGGTCGTTAAATGGCCTTAAGAGAACCTGAATTCTTTTCTAAATAGATTGTCTGCCGCCGCCGCCGTCGCTGCTGCAGCTCTGTCGGTTGTTACTTATTACCCCAACCCGCTAATTCCAGCTGAAAGCTGGAAATAAGATGGCAAAACCTGAGACCTAAAAGATTGTCTGCTATTGTGAGCGATTGAATTACGATCGTCGTATATCTTGAGTGATACTCGACGATCCGATCATTTTCCAATTATAGCTATTATCTCGAAATGCCTATAAATGTCATTTTATGGCTGTATCAGCTGTATCAGATGATTTTACTTTTAGTTATTATTTTTGCGGAACACGTAAAAATATCATCGATGCTAATATTATTTGAATAATCAATTATATTTTATAGAAATATTAATGTGAAAGTTTGCACATTAAGAATATTGATATAAGTAAAAAAAAAAAAAAAAAAGGAACAGAAATATGCACACGCGCATCACGAGCTTAAAAGCGTGTTAGAAACTGTTTACGCTTATGAACGTGTAACTGAGATATAATAATCTATAAAGATTAGATTCTTCATTATCGCATATGTATGTTTAATGCTTCTTTCATAAACTTTCTTTTTTTTAACGTGAACTTTCCATAACTCGACGCGTATGTAACAGCAACGGAGCAATCTCAACCTTAAAAGTGTTGAAGGTGCGACGCGTCGAAACGTAACGCGGCATTTCAATTAATTAATTTTCGTTTTCGCGCGTTGCCCCGTTTATCATTACGAGCCGCAATACTTTTCCGGCACGCGCAAAGTGAAAGCCATTATATTATTTGGCCGACCGCGAAAAATGTCGATCTATTCGCGAATGTCGCCCGCGCTCCCCCCACGTGTCTTTTCTCGTTCTGAATATATATAAACTCGCCTCGTGGCAGCTGCATTTGGCTGCTTTCGGTCCCACCCATGGTCGAAACGAGCAAGTTAATCTGCGAGTGTTAATTGCCTCATTAGCCTGATTAATTACGCGATTACTTAATCAGCAGCGAGCGACCGTGTCACCTTTTTTTTTTTTTTTCGTCACTCAGCGACAATGAGGCCTGACGCGCTTCGTTTTGCAGCGATCGAAGAAATGAATTCCGTAATTACCGCGCAATTATCCGCCGATCGGCCGATCCTTTCGATTCGACTCGTGATCTCGCTGAATCCTACGGAATAATTATTAACTCGTTGTTTCCTCTCCCACTCGTTGAAACGCGATATTTCTAGCTCGACCGAGAGGGGTAATCACGCGATCTCGATTTTTTTATGCTTTTGGAATCGCGTTCCCAGAAGCATTCAGTTCCGCGTCCCCATTTTGAATTATTGAGCGATTTTCACGGATCGATGGATTTATCGATTGGCTCTCTCGCATGGTCAATATTCAGGGATATACGTCTGTGATAAAGCGACTTTCTCGGCGACGTGCAGATCCGATATATCCGTGAATCGAATCGAAATGGAGGTGCCCGCGATTTGTGCTCCATTTGAATGGGGGTCGCGACATAGAATTATCCCGATATTAGAATTACCTAATCGAAGCTTATTTATTCAAATAGCTTGATCTACACGCATTCGAGACGATTACGCAGATCAAAGATCATCTAGCAACTCGTTATAATATATCGTTTTGAAACTGTGATTATTTATTACGTAATAACAGAATATGAATAATACTCGAGGCATTAAAAGTCATACACATGGTATTTTCGTATCGAATGACCTATTTGAGAAAACGTCAATAATACCAGTTGGTGCCTATACGTAAAGTTATTTTCTTCTTGACGCGACGCTGGACTTTAAAGACAAATTTACAATATGCAATCTATATAATTCTTGTACTCTTCCTTGATTTATCACACATCTTTCAATTTTGTCTAATTTATGTCTCTTCATATTTCTTATTCTTCCTCATTTTGTTATACCTGTTTTATCTCCTTTATCTTAAATCAACGTCTATAATTATTCTAAAAAGCATACACACGCATATTACGTAGCTAGGTAATTTTCCGAATTTATTTTTACTCTTTCTGTTAATACCTCTTTTATCTAGATAATTCTACAAAGTTAATTATCTGCCGTAAAATTTGTAATTATGACGTACATTCTTTTCGCCAAGCGTTACGCAGACACACACACACACACACGCATACTTTCTCCCTCTTTCTCTCTCTATCTATCTGTCTCATCTATATTACATATTTATTTATTCAAATCAGAAATTGCAATATCTCGCGCGACGCAGTCGCTGTATGCAGGCTTACGTATTCCATCTCGATATATTTCCTGCCAGCTCAATTTTCGCGAAGAATACTCCTCTCGCCTAGGGTGACGACCCCCTCCACACGCATACGCACACGCGTCGAAGTCTCCGCAACATTGCGTTTGCAAAACGACGACGTCGCGACCTCACGCCGTGACGGCGGCGCGTCGCTGAGCGCGCGCGTTCTGCGCTTTTGCACCAATTTTTACATAACACGAGGATGTGAAACTAGAGAAATTTTATTCATGAAATAGCGCGAGCGGCGCACAAGCACGAGATCCATGGGAAAATTTCTTCCCATGTAATGTAATATGATGGCGCCTGCGTTACCGAAACGACTCGTCGATGACGCGCAATCCGGTAACACCTTATCATCGGCTTATAACCAGCCTGAATCGCTCGGTCAGTGATTCGGTGCGTCATCAACTCGGACACGAGTTCGAACAATTTGTGTGATCGAAACAGATTTGTTCGAACAATTCGAAATATGTGAAGAGCGGAGCTTTAATGGTCGATCGGTTTAGATATAAATTTCCGAAACAGTGTGTAAAAATATATTTTTAAATGAATTATTTCTACAACAGAGAATATCAAATTGCTAGAAAATTATAATTGCAAGGTTCGCGGCATTATGTACTGTGTTTAGGTACAGTTGGCTAAGTGGATTTAACACAAGTCTGATCAATGATCGGTTCATTGATTGATTCAAATTGTAGAGCGCTGATTATCCAAGATTAACCTAATATCCTTATTAGGTTTAAACATGCATTGTACCTCCATTTCGCTGTTTCGTGCAACATTAGAGTGATTAATTTGCTCACCATATTATTCGATACATTACCGAAACAGCATACACGCGACTATACATTCCGTACTGACTATTTTAGTAATGATCTAATTTGCAAAACACTTTCGCAATGAGCTATGAAATAAGAAAAGCATTGCATATAACGCTGTATGTTTAATTATGCTGTTTACCGCGTCATATTGAGGTCAAGTGAGTCTGTGATTATAACTTCGATTTATAAATAGATATCAGATAAGATATCGACATCTTTATATATATATATATATGTATATATGTATGTTTTTAAATTTCAAATACTTCGCCCAAGTGCAAAGCACAAATATTGTTGCAAACAATATTTGTTTTGTCAGATTTATAATAACAAATAATACATGATAAACACATTCAAAAAGTACAATTATATACATTTATAGCCGCAATATTAAAAAAATTGCCTCCTATAAAAATTTACAATCATCAAAAATTATTTTCTCACATCAGCACTTTAGTCCTTCTGACCTAGATATCGCTTTATATTGGCATGCGAATGAATTCGCGAAATACGAGTAATTGTAGTTTCTGTCAATTACTATAATATGAAGCGCAATACAATGTAATGGAATAGTTAACCATAGTACTTCAACGCGCGCAATGCCCCTTTAATGTACTAACTTTAGTTAATTCAAGACTAATTTGAAACTTCGATCGCTTTAATTCTAGCGCGTTTGCCTCGCGCTTCGATAGCTTTCTATATTCTGTCTAAACTAAAGTACACGTTATTAAGTTAAAGTCAAAATTAAAATTATCAAACGGTAAACATTGCGTTAAGTAACCATATATTAATAAATCGAAGAGTACTATGAAACGAGTAATATGTGCTCATTTCATATTTTTAGTTAAAGTATTGAAGAATGTGTATGTCATGCTGTTTCGTCGTGTCTAGAAAATTACTCGGTGATTTTTTTTTCTTTTCTTTTTGAGACAATCTTTTCTTCATATCCCCCATTTAAGTTTGACGCGTGCTCTTGGTTTCAGGATAGCGGCTTAAAATTTAAGTGTAAATTAAATTTTATCTCAATCGACAACAACGCGATCGTTCGCGCGCTATGACGTTAAGAGGTGCCCTGTAAGCTGCACTTAAGTTTTAAGTAGAGACCTTGTAGTTCACAGTTCTCTACCGAGTACGCTATTATTACACCTTCAGTCACGTATAGATATCATTAACGTCGCTGCGTCTTCCTTCCAAGTATAAACTTCCGACGAAATCGCAAGGATGTATTAGATGCTGAAAATTAACTCGAGTCGATTTACCATACGCGGCCGACCACAATTTTCAAACGTGTTACATCGTTACATAATACGTGTTTTCTATGCGAAGTAGAGGAAAGTAGCGTGATATATTGTAGCAATAAAGAGGTCTATACTGCAGACAAAGGTAAAATAATTTAAATTAGAATAATTTAATTTAATTTAAAATAGAAAATACTATTTTAAAAATATTTATATATCAGTTAATATTCTATTTATAAAATATTTACTTTTAGTTTCAAATAAATGCTTCAAATATATATTTCTCGTAGGAGACTTCAAGTAATCAATTGAAATAACTATTTCTCTTGTTGTACGGAAAATATTTTTTAGTAAAATATTTTTTTTCAATATTTCTTTCATTTTGTAGTGTTTGTAATTATTTTTCTTTTACGGTTTACGTCTTAGAATTTTTCTTCATGTTATTAAGTCATATTAATTGTTTTTGTAAATTAACAATAAATATATAAACAATGATTTCTTTTAAAATCCTATATTTATTTTTAATATTATACATATTTTTACTTTTCTAATTATTTTCTTTACCATGTAACATTTGAAATAATCTCTCAATGCAAGTTCTAAAACTTCAAAAATATTATTCCACAGATAAGAATTTTTTATAATTCTTTTAAAATTATTATTTCAGTTAATAATTTCAAATTATCGCGTTTCAAAGAAATATTTCCTTTATCTTTGTATCTATCATCTTCACGGAAAATAAATCTTACTTAAACGAAATACTATTCACATAATTATTCTCTCGTTACTTTCGCGTATTTCTCAAGAACAGTTTCTTTTTGCGGAGAAAAGAATTTATAATTAGAGAGTGTTTTGTAGTCGAGGAAGTATCAGAATTTCGCCGACGGGAAAGAAAATCGAGGGCATATAGAGACGACGGATCGGTGCGATTGCGAGACGCGCGCGCTTCCACTTGCGTTCCGCCACACTTCGCTGCAGCGCTGACCAAGCTAGGAAAGTAGTCTTACGCAATAAGGTGGAGCACGGGATAGTGTGTGTGTGTGTGTGTGATTGCGTGTGTGGGTTATTGCCGTTTGTGCAGAGCACAGACCTGCCCATCATTTCCGTGTTCTGCCGGCCGCTCTCGGTCGTGTGAGCGCATAGTTTGTACGTGAATATCGCCACATTGGACACACAGTGCATTCTGGTCGCTTTCATTGTGCACTTTTACGATGATCGGAATGTGTGTGCATTAGTTTGCCGCTATAGCGATTCGATGAATGGCGAAGGATGGTGTCGATCGATTAATCATGTCGTGTCGGAATTGAACGATAATGCTTTGCGTAAAATGGAATGTCGATGAATAAACAAATTAATTAAACATGATTTTGATTAGGATTACAAATAAGCATGAAGAAAGTATAATGATTTAATACCACAAGAGAAGTATTTTCAAAACATAGCCGGATAGATTTTTATTTTTACGGGCTCTATTTTAAATAAAAATCTCCACATTCTATAACGCTTTCAAAAACTGTCACGTAACTTAAATTTTTTATAATTAATTTATAATAACAGCAAAAAAAGTATAAATTATTGAAGATTGTTAAAACAATTATGAGATATAAATAGACAAGTCTTATTTTATGCATTCTAAATAATTTATATTAATTGATACGATTGCAGAAAAGCATTAAAAGCTTTGGCAAATTTTTAAAAACTTAAGGAATTTTGATCAGCACAAAGTGTTTTACAGTTCCAATTGATATTCTCTATAATTGAATAATAAAGATGAGGAACATCACTCTTTGTTACCAATTACTTATCGATTAGCGTCGCTTATTATATCTGGATAGCGTCAAGAGACATTAAAAAAACATTAAGGATAATACGTGATATTATACGAGAGTGATTAAGGGAACTTCAGTTCCACATCTCTCTCAAAGATGATAAAAATATATTGATTTCATTACGCCGCATACAATGCCTGCGAGATTAAGCTAATGAAAGTCCGCATATGTTTCCATTCTGCTCTATTTCATTTCACAGCACGCGAAATTGGTGCATAAATTCAGGCGATCTTTTCAGAGAGAGGCCGAAAATTAAAAGTTTACCTGTTATCACTTCGCTCGTTTTTTATCGTTTTATCGTAGCGAGAGCATAGTTGACCCGTGCGTCGATTGAGTCTAGCGTTATATGCAAACCTGTGTCGTCGTTTAAAATGGACTCGTGTTACTAAAATTCGCTAGAGGGGAAATCGCTACTGAAATTCGCCAGAAACTGTCCGGAAGCGTTGATAAGTTAATCCTTTAAATTGAAACAGACGAGACGACGAAACAATCGGATCCAATAATGTTTAAACCTTCCACGTCGAACTGCCCTTATAATTGTCGACGATATAACGATGGATCCGTCAAATTGCATCTTTTTTTTTGCCACTCGAAATGAAATGACTGTATGAAAAAGAAGAAGGACAGATCTCTCGCAGAAGTGTTGACCAAGTCATAATTTTGCGTATTTTCATGCATATTCATGCATATAGTTGTCGGCCTCGTCGTGGAACTTCTTGCATATGTATTTCGTTTTCTTCTGGATTTAAACGTCTCTTCCAGAGCAATCACTGTATCTGATTCGACAGTCGCTATCTCTCGGCTCGGTTGTTGTTCAGCATGTTTAGCGTCGAGATTAATGCCACAGTTAATCCTTTCATACGATCTGCAAGCTTAACCTTCCGCGATACCGTAAATATATCAAGAGAAAGAGAAGAGGAAGGTATTTATAATGTGTTTCTGAAAACATTTTCTTAATCGATCTAATTGGCATAATCGATAGATATTTCTGTCACAAAAAATAAATTGCAAGGATAGAAATGCGGTGTATTTTTGTTTTAAATTTTATAATGCTTAGTTGTATGTGTTAGTTTTATTTCACGATAACAACAGTCGAACAGTAGAGTTTTGTATTTCTATCGAAAGTCAATAGATCCGTAACACTTTAATATTAATAATCTATAAGGTTAGAGCAAAAGTTGTCTGATAATTGAAAAAATAATTCTATTTGTAGTTGCTTTATTAGTATGCATATCAAATCGACATAACGTATTTTGTGATCAGTATTGCATCAGAGAATAACTTTTACACTGTAGAACTCAAACGAAAAGTTTCTATTCGATCGACAGGAATAGTGTATTACAAAATTTACAACTACAGTTACGTCAGTTAATGGTCGCAATATTTAGTGTATTATTATCAACAATGATTTTTGAAAATAAAATAATAAACTTTTTATTTATCTTGTATTTAAAAAGATTATCTTTTAATTATATTATTTTATATTAAAATATATTAAAAAATATAACTCTATAAAGTCATATTAAGTTGTTATTGCATAAAGATCATATCTTGCAAAATTTATTATTTTGCATTCTTTAACAATGGTTCGTCAGTATCGTTTGGATTGATAACTATATAAAGCTGGTCCACTCTTTCAATAGATTCTAAAAGTTTCAACAGATTTTTGTAACATTTCGTAGAATCGAAATCAAATTTATCTTTGATTTAATATTTAAGATACTCGTTATCTGAAAGTCTCAATATCAAAGTTCTCAAAGAATCCATACGATTTTCTGAAGTTAAGATAGTTCCATTCAAATATAAGTTGATATCTAAAAATCTAATCAAACTAGTTTCTTTTAGAATACGGAAACGTTCTCGCAGCTATTTTCTAGAACGTATTTATCCGATTCAAACGACAACAAAGATGTAACAATCTTATCCGATCCATCTGTGTTTGATCGCGCAAAGCGCTTTCCAAAGATTACTTCTAAAGATGTATTATTGATTGATTATTTATTAAGGATGTATATATTGCATATTAAAATAATTAAAAAAGTGTAATTTCGCAGATTGTTTGATTGTTTTTCCTAATATATCTATTCACTAAACCTGAGCACAATTCTTTAACAGGTTTACAAATTATTTACATAATTTTAATATATTTGCACTAATTTTTATAAAAAATTGCGTATTGCAATACTTATTGACAAATATGATGAAAAAACATTGCTAGTCACATCAAATTTTTTACATATATTACAAAATACTCTAAAAAGCAAAATTTTGCAAATTTGTGCAAAATTTTAATCGGAGATATACTGACCTGTTTAAATGTTATTCATCTAAAACTCTGTAATAAAATATGACATAAATAGTTGTTATTTGCAGTACACTTTACATTGTAGAGAATATTCATAACAATTTTCTGGCATCTCGATTAAGAAGAGCATTAACTACAAATACTTCTTTTAATGAAGAGCAATTTTAAAAATCATAGTATTTATTTGTTATATACATATTTAAGAATACTTAAAAACTATCTGTATAATATACAAATCTATTTATTTGACATTTTACAGCTACAATGACATATGAATCTCTCTAAGAAATACATTATTTTTGAAATTAAATAATTTTTGTTAAATATTGCACAACCATAAATTTTTTTCAGATTGGAAGATTTATTAAATGCACATGTTTATGTGAAAATACCATTTCAGTAGTACTAGTTCGTAGTAATAGTTAAAAATCGTACCCGATTGCTTCTATGTAATACTTGTTCAATTCTAAGCAATGCGATCTTAATTAGAAGGCTGTTGCGTAACAAGAAAAAATGTTGAAATAAAGTATACTAACATAACGACATTTTTATGAGCTTAAAAAAGATTTCTTGAATAATCTTTTCATTCTATTGTTTTCACAACAAAATGTCATCAGAAGCGTGCATATTAAAGTTTATCAGTGAATTATCTCTATGATAAATACATACACATATCATAAAACAGCTTTATTGGCTTTGTAATATAGCCGGGCGTTTTATAGACGTAATAAATTTCCGAAAGTTGAAGGCACATACTAAGCATCGCCGTATACATTTTATGACATGACAGCATGTTTTAATGATTGCGTGCAAACATTGATATAAAAATATATGTAACACTGTATTACTAGCTATAGAAATTTTAAGGCGGGTGAAGAAAAATATGTATTGTTGAAAAATTCCATCAGATATAATATCCTCTGAACTGTACAATTTTTTTTTAATCTAAAACTATTTTGCCATTGATAACAAATCACAAATCCGTCTAATATTTATTTTCTCTCATTACAGGTCGTCGTTACAAGTGCAAAAATCACCAACACCGTACATACATCGATCTCTCGATGTAGATTCTACGAGAAAAAGATGAAGAAGGAAGAGAGGACTAATTAATGCGCTTTTACCTTCGTATGGCAGTCCCGATCCAGACATCACGCGATCGTAAAGTGTAGTGTGATTCAGTGGCTAATTACCAACTCATAGTCACGTCGTAGGAAAGAGTAGCTGTATACTGTCAAGAAGGAGGTTTTCGGAGCGCGTACTTTCATTACTTAACCGTATTAGGAAATCCGCGTCTTGATCGTTTCGTCCTCGCTCGCTCGCTCGCTCGCTCTCTGTCAGTCTGATTAATCGCGAGGAAATTGAAAAACCGCGGCTGGTACAGCACATAATTTTAACGCGGCGAATGCCAGGCGCGTGAGTAAAATTGGCAGATAATTGCTCTATTCCAGTTATATCACTCGTATACGCGCAGGCGAGTCAGTACGTGAATCGACGCGTCGATATAAAGTCTTTTCTGATAAGCAAGTATTTCGAAAGAGGGTATGCGAGGAATGTGATCTCTACTCTTACGGTCTTTGCGGAGTTTAATTGTCGACATGTAGAAATTTATTACACCATCGTTAATCCTTTTAGATATTATTATCATTGGTACAGCGCTGACTATACTTAATCAGTTACGTGTATTCAGCATCCCAATAGTTGATCTTCTGGATTCATCTGATTATATTTATAACGAATGCATTATACATTGAAGCAAGATTTATAATCCTTATCTGGACGATATGTATGGAATTCTTATCTTTAATCATGCTCAATACTGACGTAAGTTTGGAACCAGATGAACACATTAAATGTGCGATATATTGTACTGGATGTTAATAAATGCCGAGGATTAATGTTCGTCAAAAGTATATCGAATCATTGACAAACATTAGCCAAACTCTTCTTTATTACTCCTTTTTTTCGCGCTCGTTAAAGCAGTACATATTAAATTCTGTACATAATAGATATCTCTTAATCTTTTTTGATCTTCTAATCTTGATTGAGAAAAAACATTGCATCTTACGAATGAATTATAATCAACGAAGTGACACTTCTAGATACGAAATGACATTACACGTCCAGGATTACGCGCGTAAATAGAAATGCCAAGTTCCGACTTTCTCGCAGATAAAGCTCGTTATACATTTCCGGTTCCCATCCGGATAAATCATGAAAAAAAACGAGGCGAATTCAAAATCGTCCTCTCCTTCTGCTCGTTAGACGCGCTTGTTGTAAAATAAATTCTCGAGCATTCAAGTACACAACACGCACATATAACGATATGCCGGGAATGGCGGGCTGTCTTCGTTTATTTCCCATTTTCGACAATATGTCAGCTAACAACGTGTATCCCGCAATATAGATATGGCGTTAAATAATACCTATCGCTATGTATATGTTCGTGTTCCCACCTTATTAGGCTTATATATCTTCCACTTTCTCAAAAATTTCTTCATTAAAAGGAGCGTAGTACAACGTTCATTCCGCGCAATAAATTACGCAAGTCACGTGAATTTTACAACGTGTGTGTGTGTGTGTGTGTTTTATACACGTATGCATAATAGTACTTAGATAATATTACATTACGTTTTTATTATGAGCGTTACAATTACTCCTCGTTACAATTGATTTCAGTCTTTCCTATCTACTTAAGCTTTCTTGCCATTTATTCGCGTTATTTTTTTTCTTAAAAAAAAAAAAAATATAACAAAGATACGATATATAAAACGTTGCACGTTATCGAGATCTTTCGTCTCCGCGATTTTGCACAATTCAAGTGCAATTCGCGCACCACCGTTCGATTTTTCTCGCCTCGCCCGCTCGCTTGCGTTCTCGATTTTTTTTTATTTTTTTTTTATTTTCACATATCAGTTAACTTGCGCCGTGCGCGCGCAGATAGGTACGCTACAATTCTCTCGCATATCCGCTCACATATTAATGAGCCCGGCGGGGCGACTTGCTTCGTGAGCAGGCGAGCGTAAATGTTGAATAATAACTACATTCCGCACCGGCCGGTCGGTCGGTCGGTCGGTCGTCGTTTACGTGCTCCGCGCATTGTACGTGCACGCGTGTGACAGCGGCGCGTGTAGGTATAGCGTGTTGCGCGCGCGCGCGCGCGAACACTCGGTATATATATTACCGTAGCGAATAACCGAGGAGGATCCATTGGTCCCGCGGACCGCGACGACGATGGATTCGTCGCGTTGACCTCGCTTCCGGTCTGTACGCGACGCGAAACTACCCTTCTGCCAATGCATAATTTTTCACCTTTTCATCAATGTACGGACATCCGGGTACCAACCGCGTGTTTTCGACACGTTGCATTGTGAGAATTTCTTTATAGCAGCTGCGCGTCGAACATTCTTTCCCGGTATATTTTTAGAAGGTTTCCGAATACAAAGGCCCTTTGAATTTTGTTTCGGGCAAAGAAAAGTTCCGACATATTTTTAACGTTGCTTCGGGTACCCGGGTATCCGTTGTATCCATTGACAGAAGGGTTAAAATCTCTTTTTAGGATACATGAGAGAAGAGTGTCTCGGGATACTTGTGATACTACTACTCACGAATTGCTCGATCAATTTGGGATGCCGCTAATTCTCGCTAATTATTGGGTTGATTCAGAAATAAGTTCCGTTTTACTTGACAAACTCAATTTTGATATTTAAAAACGTTACAATAAACAATATAAGCATTGAGTCGTAAATGTTACACTCTTAATTACTTGCAATAGATGAAGTAATTAAATACCGTAGGTGATACTGGTTTCTCAGAAGAAATGATTCATTCATTATCTATAGCGGAATTTATTTATGAATCAATCCAATAATTCAGAGTTTAAAAAGTCGCGTAAGAGACATGTTTTTTTAATTAATCTTTCGCGGTTCTTTATATGCATTTTATATACGTGAAAGATTGAATCGTAAAATCGTCATAAACCGATGTAATTTCTTCTTAATAAAAGTCTAAAAATTTGACAATTTTAATTGACCAACGCAATTCTCTCGTATTGTTAAATCGTCAATATTTCTCGGAAAAATAACCTTAATCGCAAAATTCTTGTAATTGATACGTCTGGATACGAGGATATTGAGGATGATACTTCCTAAAAGTTGTCGATGTCGATAGTTTTCTCGCCGTTCCTCGATCCCATATACACGTCATAAAAACCGCTTTATAGCACAGCTTTCTCTTAGCTTAGGGAAGGAGGGCGCAGTGTCGCCGATATCCGAGAGCAGGGTTAACAATGACGTCTGAATTTCATCCCTCGGACGTCTCCAGACATTTTTATCCGCCTCGTGTCGGAGATAAGACTCGTGTGTGATGGGCGAAGCGAAAGTCGTTTTTCGAGACAACGCGGTAAAATACAGTGGAAACTGATAAATTTCGAGAGTACTTACTGGCGCGCTTTTATTATTCGATCAATATGGAGATCATTTCGCGGCGCAAATAATCTGTCGTATTCCTTCTTCTGATGTTCGATTCGTGGCTAATAAATATTCCATAACTCAGGACAATCTGTAACCAAAAATTTTATAATAATCAGGTTTAAATCGCAACTTTTCACCTTAAGATTTTACAGCAGAGAAAATCTTTAATTTAGGATTAAAAACGTGCTTTATATGTAGGCTCATATGTGTACATAAAAGTTTTCATTCTTTTAAAGAGAAGATTGAAAAAGAAAAAAAATAGAGAAAGGACAGTTCTTTACGCGAGACTGTTCATGAATCACGCGATATTGCATAACGGGAACAAATGAATTTTTCTCGATAAATGCTATAAAATTAATAATATAAAATAAAATAAAATATAAATAAATAATATAAAAATCGTTAGATGCTATAAAAGTAGCATAAGTTCCAGCGCAATATATTTATACGTATTACTAAATCGGGAACCGCGGGCCCTCTTGTGTCCACTCTCTCGCCCGCACATTTATTCCAGATATATTCCACGTTCATATGCAATTTTCTCCGCAATGAAATCGCATAAGGAAATAACCGGTAGTCAGCTAATTTTGCAGCTTTATGGTCCGAAACGACCCTTACTGTGTCATTAAAATCACCTACCATCTCCGGCGCTAAATAATGCATATTTCGAAGCACGGTAACGTTACATCAGTTCACCGATTTATGCTCGCATAACGGTCTTCCCGCATGTTAAAAAGCCGTACCGTGTATGACATCACACTTACAGACACAATCGGAAGTGAATAGAAGATAATGAATAGAGCAAAGATTAACAACTCCATAATTTAATTTCATTTAATAATGAGAATTTTGTGCGAGGAGTTCTTAGGTGTGAATTCATAAAACAGACTATGAGATTATATTTGACATTATTAAAAACAGAGGATATACTTAAAACCAACATTTTCATAGAATAGTGTCTGCTACTTTTGTACATGTATTTATATTAATACGAATACATTTGAAGAAGAGATAAGACCTAATATCGACAGAATAAATCAGCTCCATCCGTCGAGGAATAAAAGTGACGGGATCGCGATAGACAATGATAGATAGATAATGCAGAAAAGCACACGAAATCTGAATTCCACACGTCGTGTGGAATAGCTATTCCGACTAGAATCCTTTAACGTCCGGACGATTACGAGCTATAAAATTCGAGGAAAAAATGCGCCGCTATTCCGTTCTAAACGCGCATACGAGATACTACTCGGTTCCATCGACGTTCGTTTTACTGACGTAACCGCGCGACGCTTTAAAGTACCGCGAAACTTTCCCGGCATGCAGAAACTTTTGTGTGACGCGCGGTGCGTTCGAGTTGTCGCCAATTTGCGAAAACTGTGCGACTGTGTTAGAACGCTTTGTCGTACGTCGTGTTATCGTATTACCGTTTTACGAAACTCGCGGAAGTTTCAGAATCGGAAATCATGTAATGGGAAAGCGTCTTCTTCTTGTATTACTTTTCGTATTTTTAGTTCAATATATTATTATAAATGTAATAATAAGTAATGAATTATATTAATTATATTAATATTATGTATAAAAATTATTTTAATATTATAATTATATTCTTATTTAAAAAATACACACACATGTATATACATATATATGTGTGTGTGTATTTTTTTAATAATAATATAATTATAATATTAATATAATTAATATATATATATATATATATATGTATATATATACATATATTTATATATCAAGATGAAACAAAGAATGGTCACAATTTATTTATAAAATTTAATGTCTCTCTCTCCTGCATTTTTCTGTCGAAATAACGTTATCAGAGATATCCACGTCGCAAAACGCAAAACCATCTTGTAGCCGTTTTTCTCTCTTTCTCTTCGTAATAATAATACTTTCCACCGTAATGCATGTCGGCCGATAATGCATGTATTTGTGCGTTCACGAGAGAGCGGCAGTTGTACCGCCAAGTCCATGGCATCTTTCATTTCCCGCTTCCTCCGTCGAGCGTTGACAAAATCCCGGCGTTATATCCCCAGAGTGGGACAATCTTTTACGCTTTAACGGCCCATAAAGACTGTCGGAAATTGTCCATTCCGTCGCTTCTCGCCGATATATCCTCCGTCGAAAGAAAAAGGAAAAATCAGTGGGCCATCGCGTCCCGCGATTTGCGGGAACGCGATCAGAACCGACGCCGCGATTCGTTAAGGCGGACGTTGCCATTTCGCAATCTCGCGAAATACGAAGATACCGCGGATTTTCGCCGGCAAATGTAAAAGCGACCGATTTCCCTTTCGACTGCAATCGCGCCACAATCGAACTGCAGTTGCTGGCAAAATCGACAAACGCAATAAACAGCGTGTCGATTGATTATGCTTGCAATTTCGACGAATATCTATTCAACGGTTCTCACGTTCGATTCTCTAACTTTTAACGACGATGTTGCTACGTATATGTATTTTGACATATTTGACGAGATTTGTGCGCAAAAATATGTAACGATAGCAGCATCGTCGTTAAAAATTAGAGAATCAATTTACTGACAGATATTTTAAAATCGAGATCATTTTTCCGTTCGAATTAAATTCGGGCACCAGTAATTTTTCTCTAGGAGGAGATAATTAGTTGCCTAAAAATTTTCGATCCAAGCGGAAAGTTAAAGCAAACTCGGCTCTCGAGATTAAGCGAAAAGTAAGTTCTGTTATCTTCTTAGTTTGCTGTTTAATGCAATTTGTAGTAAACCAGAAAAAGTCCATACCTTTTACGGATGTTTTATTTTAAAAATTTTTTAAATGTAATTCCTTCACACATGCTAGATTAGATTATAAACTAGTATATATATTTGAGAAGAAAAATAACTTTTGAAATTTCCAAGAAAGTTCACTCTATATTTTTTGGCCGTTAAAAAAGTTTTCTTCGAAAACATGCTATTCATTGAGTTCTCTAAACTTTTTATCTCCCTCGATAGGATTATAGCATTATTCTTCGAGATTAACGTTGTATCTCTGGTTATTACAGTTTTCCACCATTTTAGTAGTCCAGAAATCTTCTACCTCCCCCTTTCTCCATCGCATTGTATACGCTCGATGAGCTTAAAGGATTTTATCGGCTAGATTTCAGGATTTCGCTTGTGAAAATTCCGATTTACCTTTCTACATTGTTTGCAATAAACCACAGCAACGAGCAACAAAGTAGTATACCACTTTAATAATTCGCTTGCCATCTCAATCTAGAGAAAACATAATTTACAAGTTGTTTTCTATTTATATGAGATAAAATAGAAACGACAATTTATATTATTTAGAAAATTATTCAACATAATTCTACATAAAGAAAAAAATCGTTTTCTGTGGTAAATGGTTCCAACATGGACCGAACATTCTTATATAGCGAGTCCTGCATCAAATGATTGGATGGTTTATACTAACAAATTTGGTCATCCATTAATTACACGAATATCAATTTATATATCTTTATAGTGTATTTCTAGATGTACAAAATAAAAACTCACGATTCAAGACTACAAACCGTAAAACTTAATTTTACGCTTTCGCTTATTACTATACTTTTGTAAGAGTCGTGCCTTCTAAAATATGCAATAACTTTGTAACAATGTAGAGATGCGAAAAGTTATATGATGGAATTTGTTAACCAGTGTTATGAGATACAAAATCGGGATTATAAGCTTAGGAACACTCTACTCGACGGAGGATCTAATCCTGGCTTTGATAAGGATTGTCATTAATAATGAGCGTCAAACATTCTTTTTAAAAGTTTTCAAGCAATTCAATTATATAAAAATTCAAATTGCTTCGAATATTATTCAAAAAACAGGATTATTAAAAGTCTTGAAAAAAATCTTGATAAAAACTTTAAATATGTTTAGAAAAATCTGTCCTTATATATATGTATCTGAATATTGGATACTCTTCTGATAATCTTTAAAATTTTTGAAAATAGAATTATTATCTACATTCAGTGAATACAACATAAAGTAAAGAGTGGATTAAAATAATAACATAAGAAAAAATTTATTTTGTTCATATGCAAAAATAAAATCTTATTTAAACTTTTATTACTGAAGATATTTCTTTATCATATATACTTCTTACTTTAAAAAAATTTATTTTACATACTGATATTACAGAGCAACTTAAAATAATTATTCCTAATTTTGACACACATAAAAATATTTATCTTTATTAATTTTTTAATTATATTTTCATTATTATATATATATTTTAGAAAATTAATAAAAATAATATAAAATATAAGTTTATAAAGCAGTGTAATTAAACCAAATAAAATCACATTTAGAAAACATCTCTACAATTGAAAATAGCTATTAAACCTTTAACATCTTTTTGGACAAATATTTTATGTATTATATATTTTATATTATATTGTGAAAATACTTTTGGCCTCTAAAACATTCAAATTAATCAAGACTTTCAAAAATTATTTCGTTTCGAATATTCAAAACAATTCAAGATTCTCGTCATAAATTTGAATGTGTCTTGAGATTATCACTAGTTTCTCTCAGTTTTGGCCTGATCTCTGCATTTGAGAAAGAATCTTTTATTTTTCTTTTTTACAGCGGAATCTAATATAATTAGAAGTATATCAATTAATAAAAAATTCTGTTTCTTTGCTGGAAAACGATGTCTGAGCAAAGATCGATATCGAGACAAAATGTAATAGCGAAAAGCGAATGCTAGAAATGGTAAGATGTAGAAATTAAATATAGCCATAAGCGCGGACAATTCTCTTTCCTGAGAGACGATCTCGTAGAAAAGCTTGATAACAAAGTGACAACCCTAGGCTTGATACATAATATGCCGATAGTAACGTGCGGCAATCGAAATCGAGGTTTTCATCAGCCGTTTTCCTTTTCACGGCAAACGTTACAGCGCGGTTATTCTCGCATTGCAATCTAGTACCGATCGCGACCAATCTCCTCGATAATCCGATCGGCGGAATATAGACCTGCTTGGTCTGCTGCTCGCTTGCTCGCTCGCTCGTTCACCGCGTACTTTTTGCCCGATCCGAAGGCATTGTGAGCCAGTTGCTCTTGCGCAATGATAGCGCGCTTACCGCCTCGCTCCCGATAAGTTCATGCTCTAGAATCCAGGCCGAAGGCGTTACCGCGTCTTATAAGCTTGGAACGGTGTCTTCGGGAGAGTAGCGCGAGAGAATCGCCCTATTTGCACACGACCGGAAGCTGGATGACTTCGTTGCCGGCAATGTAAATAACGCGGCGAGGCATATATATGCGTCAGGCTGCAACGTGAGCAAACATAACGGGAAGCGTCTACGGGAGGCGTTTACGCCGTGAAACCGTGGTACGAATAACGCGCATCAGACCGTGCATGAAAAGTACGTCGGGAACGTTGATATGAAATTTAACCCGAATCAGTCCGTTTGCCGAGTTATTATTGGATATACTCTGTCAGAGATACGCGCGAAACGAAGAAATACATGCAATATGAGAGCACTTCCATCTCGTCGATTTTATTTACTGCAAATTTTCAGACAAAAAAACATAGTACACGAAATCAGAAAAATATTACATTTTTATAAAGAATAGAAATGCAATAAAAATACAGTCTCATTATGAGGACACAAAAATAATTCACTTAAAGTTAAAAAAAAATGTTCTAAACATTTGGATAAGAAAGATAAGCATCTTAAATGTTTTAATTGACAGCTTATAAATTTTTGGGAGACTTGTCAATTATTATTGAATTCTCGAAATCAAAGATTCTTGAACATTTGAATACAGATTTCATCTAGATATCTTATTCTTGAATATTTATATTATTTATTTCCTGATGCTATGAATATATTTATTTCCTGATACTAATATAAATCTATCGTTTAATCTTGACTTCATGATGCGACCTCTTGTCTTCTTGGCTTTTTGAAAATCTTTAGAATTCACAGTGCATTCGCGTTTTGGGTATAAACTAAGCGCTGTAATACTTCGAAATGCATTCGAAATTTACATTCCCCATTTATTTTGCGTAGAAATTATTCCACTATTCGACAAATGCTGCAAAGTAAAGCAGATATAGTAAAATAGTTTGCCATTGGGATTATTAGTTATTGCATTATCGATATACGAGAGGCATTAATAACTTATCATAGAAACATTAGGTGTTACTCTTCAATTCCATTAGCTTCAATAGTTTATGGAGCTTTTCGAAATAATATTGAAATATGACCTGTAATCTGATAAAGTTATAAATTAGTAAACTTTCAGAAAACGTAATGCTACGAGTCGTATATTATCTGAAAATGTAATGCGATCTATGACAGAAATGAGTATCGATTTTATCAATTTGCCTCTCATTTTTTCGTTTAATAGCAGAATTGAATTATAAAATACACAAAACTCGATGAAATTGATAAACTCTCATAAATTTCAGAGAAATGCAACAGTTCCGATGCCGTTAAATTGTCGTTAATTAATGCACACGATCGATTCTCAAACAAGTGCTTCGCAAAATTATACTTCGACCGAGAAAGTTGTTAGCGTTGCAGTTTGGGAGCAATTTCACGGTTTCACCGGAACATATGATTTGCTCACTATGCGCTTCATAATATGCGTAGTTGGAAGTTATTCTTTGGAAATAATGATTACAAATAAGAATTAGGAAGAAAGCAAATAAACGTTCATCATAATACATATTATCATAATTGAGAAGAATATCTTTCAATCTAAACGAAATGTTTCCGGGAGACACAACTCTTTTTTATTACTAGCACGTAGCACTCATTATGCGCATGCCAATCATATACTTCAGTTGTTTTATTATTTTAATTATTAGTTATTTTATATTTATATGTATATATCTATAAATAATAGAAAATTTATTATAATTTTGATACAAATAACAGTTTTTTAATCATTTTTACTCAATTAAATATATAAAAGCTTCTCTCTAAAAATATTTCTCAGCAGCGCTTCTCATATTTTTAAAATCTTCATCAAGTTCTTGTCTATCTAAGCATCTTTGATAGATTTTATTTTATTTTTAATTGCTCATTATTAATCACACACATAATATCGGTTTCAGATGGCATCTTAATTCTTTGAAACACTATTTCTAATACTTTTGTTTGAGTAGTCTTTATGTGTGTAATATTCTATAAGATTGTAGGTATTTTAAAAGATTTGAAGTATCTTGCATAATATTTGTCAGAGTCAATATAATTTAAAATAAAAATATCAAAAATTACTAAATGTCTTAAATATCAGAAAAACAACAGAACAAAAAATTATTAAAAGTAAAATATTAATTTAGAATTAATAAAACATCTACACATTTTAATTAAGCAAAGTAAAATAAAATATTAGTAACTTAAAAAATATATAAAAAACAATTGTTATATATAATTCAAACTATATAATCTTTATTTAACAACAGTCACACAAGTGAATAAAATATACGCGATACGTAAGTCTTCCTTTTTGAGAAGTATTTGATTAAATAAGTATATAAAATAGCGTAATATATAAAAAAGTGTAATGTGAATATATTATATAAGAATTAATTATATAAGAATACTTTTTTATGTTTCTTTTTTTCACAACACTACACCTCTCGCATTTGACACGATAGTCGTATAATATTTGAAGTACACAGTAAAAAAAAAATATATATAAGAATTTTTAATAGTAAAATTTTATTTTAAAGTTTTAAACGCATTTATCGCACGTTTTATTAACTACAAAATTCTTTTGATATTTTTAATATTTTGCTCGCACGCTTTTGAGATTATTTCTTGTTCGGTCCGGCAAAAGCAACACACCGTGAACAAACTTAGTGATCGCGTGCTTGTCGACAAAAGTGACATGCAGATAGATCTTTATCCGTCGAAAGGTGAAACAATAAAATTTCTCGATATAAGTATATTTCAGACGTCTTTTTATTATAGCCTCATCATAGTATATAAAAAATATCTCCAAAAATTTTTAAAAATAATTATAAAGAAACGCACACACACATGTGCAAGTGCAAAAATATATATTGGTTCTTGTATAAGTCAGATATTATCAAATAAGATCGGATCGATAATCGAAAGTCGTGCGATTGCGAAACGTCATATTTAAAAATCGAAAGTCCCATTGCATGTTTCCCGAAAGACGGCAAAAGCTTCATGCATGCATGCATGCACGTTCTTTTGCGCCACGAGGCTGCGCTTAATACAAAAAAAATTCCGCTTTCTCTGGCGCGAGGAAACGATGATATATCGCTGATCACGTCCGCGATTTCCCGAAGCAAAGTGAGGCGTTTCGATATCGCGAACGCGCATCTCTGACGTTGATCGTTAATTGCCATGGATTTTAGACTTCTCTCTTGCGTCCATTCGTGCTGACGGGCGTGCATGCGTGCGATTAGGTGCGAAGGAGAATCCGTGGAATGCGCGTTACATTACAGTCCGCGCGAGTCTCATCAGTGAATGTGGAAACTGCGCTCGTAAATCCTTCCGAAGCGCAACTACGTTAGTACGCATGTAATAGAACAATAGTGATAGAATCGATACCAGTGGTATCAATGGTATCCGATATCTCTCGCACTTGCATCGAATTGCCCGCTGTTAACTATCAAAACTTGAAACGCGCTAATCTTGGTGTGTTTTCTAAAATATTTCAAATTTTTTTTATATTAAATTAACCATGATCGGGAAGAAATAAAACTATGATCGATATTCTTTAAATTCGCGGATGAGTTATTTTTTTATAGCTATTCGTTATGTCAAGTGTCTCATATCAAGAGTCAGTTGTAATTATACATACACATCTGCTAGATAAAAATTATTTTATTAGATAAAGCTGTTTCAAGATCATACCATATTAATATCGTTTAAGATTGATACTCTATTATATTGATTCTTCAGTCTTATATTGAGACATATTATATGATAATATATTAAATAATTTCCGCAATTTCTCTTACTGATACTTATTATTAGAAAAATGTAATTTACACATTTATATAATTGCTCAGTCTTGTTGAAATATCAATAATACTGCAATATTTCTTACGTTATAATCAATATTGTAGTGAATAAATTGTGAAAAGTATTAAACATGATTTTTCTGACTGTTTTCTAATTCCTTCATTTATAGTGAAACGTATCTATGTTTTCAAATAATTAGAACAATTTAATTATCATGTACTACTTTACATTATCATGTAATTATCATAATTTTTATTCTTGTATATAATTATTATATAATTACATAATTATTACATAACTACATTACTACATAATTGAACATTTTAATTGTGTGTAATAAGAATGCATAAACATATTTTATATTAATATCTTACTAATTAAGTAATTAATTTTTTTGTAGTTCCATCACACTCCTGTCGAATGTACGCGCAGCTTCTCGGAGTGTAACTTTTGCTACAAACAGAGCTCGTTATGTGGATTAATATATGCGTTAATTTTTGCATTAATTCTTTATTTCCCGTGCGAAGAATTGTCGTCTGATATCAATTTTATGTTATGATTTTTATAATCGCCATTAGATGGTTTTAATTATATAGAAAATTAATCCAGGATATTTGTTAAAAAATAATATGTTCAGCGGCGCTATTTATTCAACAACGTTAAATAACGCTCGTTAAAAAATCTGGTGAAGAATATATGTTGAATAGGAACTTACAAGTATAGTTATAATTAAACTAGACGATCTAACAATTTATCAGAAATCAAACCAAGCTTGTTCAATGAGAAATGGAGTTTAGATGCACGTCCAATCTCACGACAGAGAGGCTATCTAACATGTTCTTCAAATGACTCCCGGAATTAACACCGGCGATTTCCTGCGAGATTACATCGAGGATCCGTCTAGCTCCTCCCTGACGTGATCTAGGAATTGTTGATATCGCTCCGTTGTACCTAATGAAAATAATCCTTATCTAGCTGATTATACATATAATTATATCTCGACATAATTATCAGTCGGCATTGTGCTCTTGACACGAATGACAACGAAAAAATAGATAATCCATGATATTCAGAGTATTGTGTAACCGTAGTTTTAATTCTAAACAATAATAATTAAATTCAATTAATTATAATTACTTATAAAGAAATTAGAAATATTTTGAAGTAAATCAAGATCTGCGTATCTAAAATCTCGATGGCGAGAAATCCATCCAAAGAGTGGATTGCAACAACAACAGATTATGATCGATGAAAACTAGTGAGTAGGTCAAGATAAGTTGCATAAAAATGATAAACCGCGATATAGAATCCTGATGCAAGTTTCTATGATTGAATCACGGTGTTGTAACGGATAATACAATATACGTATCTAAGCAATGCTTTACAAATACGGTGATCGATATTTGCGATACATCCATTGGGAAATATCTAGAAAATTGCAAGTGGTATATCAAAAAACAACATTTAATCTTTCTCTCCAAAAATATTCACATTTACGCATTTGTTTGTTTCTTTTTATTTTAAATAAAAATAGAATTGTCGTTTGTAAAACAAGAAATTGCTGACGTAAGAGTCTTTTCGTTTTTATTTTTAATATTATTTACTATTTTATTAACCTTTAGCATAAAATAATTTTCATTTAATAAATATAAATAGTGTGTATAATTATGTGTATAATAGTGTGTATAATTATGTGCAATTATAATCTATATAATTTTAAATGTACATATATAATATATTTTATATTATAATATACATATATGTAATATATATGTATAATATGTATAATATATATGTATAATATATGTATAATATATATGTATAATATATATTATGTATATATATATACATATATAACACACATTATAATATACAAAGTGCCCCAGAGAGTTGGCGCATCACTTGCTAATGATAGATTCTTAAGATCATTTGGAAACGGAAATCCTTATACCAAAATATCGAGGCTATAATAATTTAGCGTTTAAAATTAGCCAATCAGAACGGCAATTATTTTTTTCACGATGCTTATTGCCTCGAATAAATATGTCGCGCTTTAAAAATTTTTTCCGCTGATATGTAACTTATCATTATTATTTTCGGATTAAGAACGTGCAATAATATATAAATCGCCAAATCGAATAATGTAAGTAATGGAAAGCCGTCATTAGTGATCAATCAGAAACATGAAAAAAAGAATATTTGGTATGAAATTATTTCATGAAGCATTAAATATTTGCCATAAGGTAATATTTTGGAGCAACAACAAATCAACTAGCACACAGCCTTGGCGTTTGTTTACACTGCGTACACGTATTGTAACATTCGTGCGGCGTAACTCGAGTCGGCACGATTCGTTCCATATACTATTTCTCGAAGCGCGATTATTTTCTATAAAAACAATTAATGATTATTGGCCTGTACTGTTAATTAACTCTGTGTGTGTATGTGTGTGATCAAATATTCGTAAACATATCCAGGCGACAGTTATTTACCAAAACGAATATTTCGCGCAATATATTCATTCGAAGTAAAAATCGAAGCAAAATAAAGGAGAATTATAATTTACCATTCTATTGTAATATATTTACAAGCGATAATTATTTCCTTGACAATACGTATATGCATTTTTTACGTATTCGCGCTTAACGATCGACCGAGTGATTTAAATAACGGAAAGTTGTAATATATTAATTGTTTATTAATAAATAATTGAACAAAGCACACGCAATTCGGCATTTATATTACATAATTTTGTTATGCAATATATTTAATAATTTATTTTTTAATTAAGAAAAGTATTATAGCGTTGAAACCGAATTTTATAGTCGGCACTCGATCTCCATGGATATATTTTAACGTTGATGGCTCAATACCTAGTTTATTCTGAAGGGAAAGCTATTCAAATAGTTTTTTAAGGTTTATAAGGTTATAATTATTTTATTGATATCTGCTTTTGCACTTATGATTGTCGCCGTGTCCGATGTCAATGGAATGTCGGAATATCTCATCGAGACATTGCTGCGTAATGCTTAATGAAGGCATACTCTGTTCCGACATGCGATTCGGCCTGAATCGGTTAAAGTTCGGTCGAATTATTATATAATTATTTCATTAAATATTTGTTATTTTGTACGCATTGACTATAAAATCCAATGTATACAATAATAATTTTTTTCAAATATTAATTATTTTGGACGTTACTATAATTTGAATTTTATATTTGTATGTTACAGATCAACGTAATTTTCATATAGTCAACTCTTACTGTTACGCATCACGAGTGACAAACGTTTATTTTACGGTAAAATATTCCAAGTACATATAAGTATATACATATGTCTTAATTTTTATTTTTGTTAAACTTCTATTTATTGCATACAAGCTTAGATACTTTTTTTATGTACATAGCATGTGTTTTTTTATTTGTTTTCTAAATAATTATATTAAAAAATATAAGAAACAAAAAAAAAATACAATTTATCTTCAGTGTCATTTCGATTATGACAGATATTACTTCAGAATCCACAAAACCAGCAGATTCAAAAATCTCAAAAAATTTCTAATTTAGTAATAATCAAGTAAGTACAATTTATTAAACTTAAAATTTTTTCCCTTTGTAAGGAAACAACTCATTGTCACCATTCAAGGTGTCAAGTGAATTTAACATAATTCTGGATATCAAACGATTAGATGAATCGATGAGCGATTACGTATGTACGGAGGAGAAAATTTGTGAGGGGTCTATCTCACAACAGCAACGTCCTTTATATAGATCGGTCGCGGTGTAATGAGCGCGATAAATTCACGTTGCACAAGTCGCGCAAGTCCCTAATAAGTGGAAAACGCGGTAGCAGTATGTTTCGTCCGTTCAGAATTCTAAACGATAACGTTAAATGTCCTCATTACGTCCCACGCGATCGTTACGGCATCCATTTTTGTCCTTTTTGCCGTGTCTTTTTTATTCCTTGCCGCCTGTCGCACAGAAATCGGCAAACGGCGATCTCTCCGGGAAATTCTTCCGAAACTGTAATTACGAAAAGAGTTGACGGCGATTATCTGAATACCCCAGCGTTTAATTAGAATTTTATTAACACGGGGAAAAGAGCAAGCGTTTATGTATTCATTTCCCACGGGAATTTCCACGATTTCCACGGATTGCTTGCAATGTTATGAAACACATTTACGCGCGTTCCTATTTGCGTAAAATCGAATTTAAGCGTGCGATGCCTAATAATTTCTTTTACGGTCTATATATAGCTTCCAGTTTTAGTTGTCGACCTGTTAATGGATGAAGAGAATTTTCATAGTAATAAATTCGGTCCTATGCGCGCTCAACACAGGTGTTGATAAATTCTCGAAGGAATTATACCCAACGGTGTCGTATCCTGCGTCTCTAATAGAAATTGATACGTTACGAGTCTGCGGTCTCACACATGGCAACTTTATATGATGCTAAAACATACTTACACAACCGTCACAAATATGAATGCCACCTTTCATAACTCGCTAAGTTATCCTGAAATTATCATGTCGACTGAATAAGCCAAGGAACTGATAATATAGCTGAAATATTATCTCATAAAAGTCCAAAGAGAGACAATTTGCGATTATTTTGATTGTCATAGCCAAAACTGTAATTGCAGTTTTATTAGTCCGATACAGTATATTGTCTCTTCTTCTTTGGCTTTATTAGTGTTAGAATGAATATAATTAATATATTTAAATTAATAGTTAAGAATATTAGTAAGGCTCTCAATGCGAAATTAAGTTTGTATTTAAATTAATAATTAATTAACACAATTGGCTTTTTTGTTTTTACATTTTATTTAAAAAAAATAAAATATTTTATGTCATTAATATCATTTATGTAAGTAATAAAATTATTTACGTAAGTTAAAAAAAAAATAGGCGCATGATATATAATTTTAACACTTTTTCCTCGATTTATAAACGTTGTAGTATGATAGCTGTAAAGCCAAGAGACAAGCTGACAAGCTGGCACACAGAATTAACCGAGTTTCACCTATAATTTCGATCGCTTCTAGCCGCTTTCAATATGCAGTGTCCACTACAACGCCGCTCTTTCTCGTCGATTGACAGTCTGAAAACTTGCGAGCGGCTCTCGCCCAATGACAGCAATTATATAGGATTCGCTATTAATATATCGAAGGACGATGGCTGTAATTTACGCGGTTATAATACGTGGCTTTCTACTTTTCACTACTGACTCGCGAATATCGGCTGTCCTTATAGAGGCTTAGATTGCGGGTGAATATCGGTTCTTTTTTTTCTGCCCCGTCAGGTCGACGTTGAAACTATACGCGCCGTCGTTAGATAGACCACCACATCGGATCGAAGTATCTTTATGTACGGTGCATACATACATACACTAACGCATGCACGCACACGTACGTACTTACATACGTGCAACGCGGGCTAGTTACTCGTTCGCTTTTTGCGTTACGCAAGAACCACGCCTAAGTCCGAAGCTGATCTCGGGACTGTCTTGTCTACTGCAGCTACGATCTGAGAGATCGCGAGTTGGATTCCGAATTTTTCAGAAAAAATGCAAATGTCACGCGAGTATATTCGCGCGCACGTAAAATGTAAATTGGACCGTGAAAATTCGTGAGTTGCGAGAGGTTTTTGTCCCTCTCTCTTTTTCTTTCTTTTCTCTCGATCTCCCTCTCCAATTCCTTTAAATCACGGCATAAGAGTGGAAAGAAGGAGAGAAAAGTTTGATTGTAATCGTTTGTGTCGAAGGCCGCGAAAAGATTCCGATATAAGAAGCTTCGTTACGCGAATTTCTTAGAAACTCTACGCGTTTTTCACTCTTGATCTGTAACTAGACGAGAGTAGCAGCGTTTTCATTACGTTCACTTACTAAGGCAATCGCTCACCTTGACCATTAACCACGATATTAATCATAAAATTGCTTCTCTTTACACTTTTACTGGACTATCTGTTGTTACATGATAATATGTCGAAATATAAGTAAATAGTGAAAATTAAATGTCAAACATCGATTTTATTCTATAAAAAAATTTGACAATTTATAATATACTTTAACGATAATAAAATAGCAGAATCAATTTTGACAAAAACTGAAAAAAAAATTCCATTTCCAATTATAACCTCCCATTAGCACAACATTATTTTCGGGATTTTTTATAAAGAGAGACGGCTTTGTAATTTTTTTACAAGTTTATTAACACAGTTCTTAATTATATATCCATTGAACTTGCTTATCACTAAACGTAAACAGTATTCTATCGATATAGGAGAAAACAAAATAATCATGTGTTTCAAGAGACTTGCTTGTAATTTGAAAAATTTTTATTAAATCGCAGATTTGGAAAATTAAACAATACAATTATAAATGCTCCCTTGAGTGTATAATCAAATCGAGGTAAAATATAACAATAAGAGCCAAGCACAGTACGTAGAGCGCGTATATTTTACTGTAAATATAAAATTATTGCAAATATAAAATATGCATCATTAATACAAATAGTATACATTTCGGTCCCTTTTTTGGGTTATCTTCAACGCAATTAAAAAGTAATTTAAATATTTAAAACATAGATTACATAAAAAAAAAGAAATAAAATCGCAACGCAGTCAAACGGGTAAAAAATAATAAATAAAAAAATAGTTGTTAATATAAATATATATTAAAATAGTTGTTAATATAAATATATATTAATTATAATAATATATATATTTTTTTACCTCGATTTGCAAAATTAGACTCTATTATCGGGGACCGTCGATGCAACTCGATTACTCATTACAATCGACATTGATCGTTCTGAATATAAAAAGCCACCGCGTTCGCTATTGCTGGCGAGGCGAATTGGCTTTGCAAAACGTTCTGTTACGAGCGTTTTGAATTTTGCGGCTGGCGAAATCCAATCGTGCCCACCATCCATGCGCGTATTGCCGCAAATGTTCATGTAAAAGGATTCCGCGATGTTACGCAATGGAACGATTTCGCGATTCGTATTTTGGAAACGCATTCAATTCTAACTGCTTGATTGAGAGAGAAAGAGAGAGAAAACCAGGAAACGAGAAAGAGAGATGTTCTCTTATTCAGGATATTTCTAAAAAATGCAATAGTGTGATTACGTGTTGACGGTAAAATGTAGATGTACGGTTACGGAAATATTTCCTATTCCGTTTATGAGTTAAACAGCCGTTTCCTCGGTAATGATATTTGACAACTAAGCTAGATCATATTTACGTAGATTCATATATCATTACGTACATCATTACGTACAGCGGCGCGCACAAGTAAATGCGAACACAGTTTGTCAACCGTTTGTCGACAGTGAGTAAACTCTACGTTTTATAAAAAGCAACATACGTCAATAGCTCAATCGTTTTGCTAGTCTTCTCTCGTGGACAGGATGCATTTCTCGAGCTGTATAAACTCATTTCATCTCAAGAGCCGGTCGAACATATTCTCGAAGTTTCACCCGATTTCAGAAACTCCATTTATACATCAGGAATATGTGTGTGTATATATATTACGGAACATAATCACAATTTATAATTACACTTCTGTGAGATTAGCAGGAATTTCGATATAATTTATAGAGTTTTGGCTCTTCTTCAAAGAGTTATTAAGAGTTTTCGATAAATCTTGAAGAAATTTGAGATAATTAAATGAAAAAAAAAAAGGATTCGAAGAAAAATATAAAATCTTTCGATTGAGATTTTCCGGTCTCTTACGTATATATATATTCTGTATTTATTACTTTAGCTGCGAATCAAATAATCGGTATGCGAATTAACTAAATGTTTGATACATAAGTTAAATAAATGCGCATTTATATTTATACAGTAATATTATAATACACAAAATATTGTGGGTTGATTCATAAATAAGTTCCGTTTTATTTAACAAATTGAATTGATATATTTAAAATTATTTACAATAAATTTTTATCTGTTATATATTTTTAATTTATTAAGTACAACTTGTTTCCATTTAGACGGTAATTTCTTAATTCCTTCCTCGAAGAATTTTTGAAGTTTTGATGCAAAAAAGTTTTTTTCATTTAAATTCAAGGATTTCAGCATCATTATGACAATGTTTTCCATTTAATGAATTTTGGAGTGACCTAAACAGATGGAAATCTGATGGGGCAAGGTCCGGAGAATAAGGAAGATGAGATAGAATTGATCACGAGAAAGGTCCAAAATATTTTCCTGGGTTATTTTAGTCGTATATTGTGTAGCAAAATTACATTTTTGCGATTGATAATGGCTGGTCGCTTTTTTGCAATTTTTCTTGTACTCGCTGTAGTTGCTGCACGTATACATCTGCCGTGATTGTTTCGTTTTCATTTAAAAACTCGTGATTTCTCAGAAGAAGTGATTCAGTAATTATCTATAGCAAAACTGATTTATGAATCAACTCAATACATGACAACTCTCGATTAATTCGGCAGAGAAGTAAAGATCGGATATACAAATGGGAGATCAGAAATTGCGCGACATGCAAGCAAATCCAGACGCTTCGAAGTTTCGCAGTTATTATGCAGTTGCATGCATAGATTGTTTCGAGAAAATCTTCGCAGTTACCTCACTTGTAGTAGCACATCGGCGGAAATCGATCGCGGAATTCGCGCGGTCGATCGCAACGAGTCCCCGATCGGGAGTCGGATGCTTTGATATACGAAAATAAAAGACGTATGTACGTATGCGAGATTTCACTAGTGCCCTGACTTCCTGGCTTTCCCCGCGAAATATTTGCTGGTGCGCAAAATTGTCGCGTGAACCTCGAAAGACCAGCGTTCCTCCTAAGAACGCGGACGTTAACAGAAATGTCATAAACATATGTTCTAAGAATATGTCGCTGAATTTTTATTTTCTAAACGTCTTTTAAATTATTTATATTTATTTTATATTTTAAAATATTATATAATATTTTAAAATAATTTTATATTATTATATGTATAATATTATATTTTATAATATTTTAAAATATTATAATATTATTTAAATTTTACAATATTTTTAAAATATTTATATTTATTTTTTATATATTGGTTTTATATACATTGGTATCGCTGCGACTTGATATCCAGTTTCGATCACTCTATGTTTACAGTAAATCTAAAAATATCTAAAGTTGCGTGTGTGGAATAATTATTAATTCCTATTTTTTAATCGACTTGTAACTTTAAAATTATACCTAAATTCTCTTATATATATAGATCGGTTTTATATCTAACAGGAGCATTTTTTTTTTTTATAATGACTATGGATAGAGAATCACGCGAGCTGCAAGTAACATTTGCATTTGCGCGGCGCGCTCGTAACGCCGCGGATTACATAAAGGTTTCGGCGTGTGTCGACTACAAGTGAAATCGGATTGAATGCGTGGAATAAAGTGGAAATCAAAGTTCAATAACTCCGTTATTAGCTGCCGCGCGAAACTGCCGGCGAATACTTAAATGTCACGTGTAAATTGTGCATAAACCACAATTCTATATTATTTCCCATAAATCAAACTGTACGTATATATTTTCGATGTACAACGCGTCGAAATATAAGCGTCATTTCATATCTGAAAATGAATAAGTATATTGTACCAAGTACTTTTTTTTTATTCACTTACATTAGTAACGCGAATCCTTGCGTTCTCGCGAATATTATATAATACATTAAAAAATATTAATATAAAATATTATTGCAAATAATGCACTATAATATTTTTCAATGTACAGCAATGTGTAATTTCATTCTTTTTTTACAATATTCCGAATGAATGAAGCTTTTTACCTTCCATTTGCATAAAACGCGTTTGATGTAAAATTCACGCTGCCATGTAAAACAGGCCACGCTCGAACGACAATCTGCTAAACAAAATTTTCAATGAACACAATTTATCCCCATCGTGTTTTTTTTTTGTCGGACCGATAATCTTCTTCGCCACGCGTTCCCCTTCTATCTTCTATGTAGATACATTTGCAATCAGCTTATCGGAATCGCACTCGATTAACACCCCGGCTCGTGTAGACTGATGCCGGATTCTGATAGAAATTCAGATTTACGAAAATCGCATTTTTCTCGCATCGTGGATAAACATGCAGAGAATTGTGCATTTAAATTCGCGAGGCTGCAAGTGTGCGGCAGTTTACCTCTATTAAGTTAGCCCCCCCACCAGCGCTAAATAAGTTTTAACCATAATAAAAATTAAGTGCTAATTAAGTGCTAATTAGGTGCCGAAGTCCGAAATTAGGTGCTCAAACCGTTTGGCAGAAAATTAAATTTATATTGGGGGGGGCTAACTTAACATTAAGCTGGCCCCCCCCATATAAAAAAAATATAATTATAAAAAAAACAAATATGTAATAATTAAGTGCTAATTAGGTGCTCTCAGAAACCGTTAAGATATATACAGAATAAAATCTTTTTATACCACTTTACTCTTGTATGGCGGTAGACGCGACCGACGTTTAAGTCCGAAATTTTGCCAAACCGAACGAGCACCTAATTCGGCGTTTAGATATCTGAGAATAATATTAATCAAGGAATATTATGGTACCCATAACTCTCGAGCACCTAATTTTTTAATATGACTTTACTCTTGTATGGCGGTAGGCGCGACCGACGTTTAAGTCCGAAATTTTGCCAACCCGAACGAGCACCTAATTCGGCGTTTAGATATCTGAGAATAATATTAATCAAGGAATATTTTGATACCGATAACTCTCGAGCACCTAATTTTTTAATATGACTTTACTCTTGTACGGGGTTAGACGCGACCGACGTTTAAGTCCGATATTTCGCCAAACCGAACGAGCACCTAATTCGGCGTTTAGATATCTGAGAATAATATTAATCAAGGAATATTTTGATACCGATCACTCTCAAGCACCTAATTTTTTAATATGACTTTACTCTTGTACGGCGGTAGGCGCGACCGACGTTTAAGTCCGGAATTTTGCCAAACCGAACGAGCACCTAATTCGGCGTTTAGATATCTGCAAATAATATTAATCAAGGAATATTTTGATACCGATCACTCTCGAGCACCTAATTTTTTAATATGACTTTACTCTTGTACGGCGGTAGGCGCGACTGACGTTTAAGTCCGAAATTTTGCCAAACCGAACGAGCACCTAATTCGGCGTTTAGATATCTGAGAATAATATTAATCAAGGAATATTTTGATACCGATCACTCTCGAGCAGCTAATTTTTTAATATGACTTTACTCTTGTACGGCGGTAGGCGCGACTGACGTTTAAGTCCGAAATTTTGCCAAACCGAACGAGCACCTAATTCGGCGTTTAGATATCTGAGAATAATATTAATCAAGGAATATTTTGATACCAATAACTCTCGAGCACCTAATTTTTTAATATGACTTTACTCTTGTACGGCGGAAGACGCGACCGACGTTTAAGTCCGAAATTTCGCCAAACCGAACGAGCACCTAATTCGGCGTTTAGATATCTGAGAATAATATTAATCAAGGAATATTTTGATACCGATAACTCTCGAGCACCTAATTTTTTAATATGACTTTACTCTTGTACGACGGTAGACGCGACCGACGTTTAAGTCCGAAATTTTTCCAAACCGAACGAGCACCTAATTCGGCGTTTAGATATCTGAACATAATATTAATCAAGGAATATTTTGATACCGATAACTCTCGAGCACCTAATTTTTTAATATGACTTTACTCTTGTACGGCGGTAGACGCGACCGACGTTTAAGTCCGAAATTTCGCCAAACCGAACGAGCACCTAATTCGGCGTTTAGATATCTGAACATAATATTAATCAAGGAATATTATGATATCAATAACTCTCGAGCACCTAATTTTTTAATATGACTTTACTCTTGTACGGCAGTAGGCGCGACTGACGTAAGTCCGAAATTTTGCCAAACCGAACGAGCACCTAATTCGGCATTTATATATCTTGATATAATATATTTAAAAGTATTTTGATACTAATAACTTTTGAGCATCTAATTTTTTAATTATTTTATATTTGTACGGGTCACGCCACCGAAGTACAAGAGTAAAGTCATATTAAAAAATTAGGTGCTCGAGAGTTATTGGTACCATAATATTCCTTGATTAATATTATTCTCAGATATCTAAACGCCGAATTAGGTGCTCGTTCGGTTTGGCAAAATTTCGGACTTAAACGTCGGTCGCGTCTACCGCAGTACAAGAGTAAAGTCAAATTAAAAAATTAGGTGCTCGAGAGTTATTGGTATCAAAATATTCCTTGATTAATATTATTCTTAGATATCTAAACGCCGAATTAGGTGCTCGTTCGGTTTGGCAAAATTTCGAACTTAAACGTCGGTCGCGTCTACCGCAGTACAAGAGTAAAGTCAAATTAAAAAATTAGGTGCTCGAGAGTTATCGGTATCAAAATATTCCTTGATTAATATTATTCTCAGATATCTAAACGCCGAATTAGGTGCTCGTTCGGTTTGGCAAAATTTCGGACTTAAACGTCAGTCGCGCCTACCGCCGTGCAAGAGTAAAGTCATATTAAAAAATTAGGTGTTCGAGAGTGATCGGTATCAAAATATTCCTTGATTAATATTATTCTCAGATATCTAAACGCCGAATTAGGTGCTCGTTCGGTTTGGCGAAATTTCGGACTTAAACGTCAGTCGCGCCTACCGCCGTACAAGAGTAAAGTCATATTAAAAAATTAGGTGCTCGAGAGTGATCGGTATCAAAATATTCCTTGATTAATATTATTATCAGATATCTAAACGCCGAATTAGGTGCTCGTTCGGTTTGGCGAAATTTCGGACTTAAACGTCAGTCGCGCCTACCGCCGTACAAGAGTAAAGTCATATTAAAAAATTAGGTGCTCGAGAGTTATCGATATCAAAATATTCCTTGATTAATATTATTATCAGATATCTAAACGCCGAATTAGGTGCTCGTTCGGTTTGGCGAAATTTCGGACTTAAACGTCAGTCGCGCCTACCGCCGTACAAGAGTAAAGTCATATTAAAAAATTAGGTGCTCGAGAGTTATCGATATCAAAATATTCCTTGATTAATATTATTATCAGATATCTAAACGCCGAATTAGGTGCTCGTTCGGTTTGGCAAAATTTCGGACTTAAACGTCGGTCGCGTCTACCGTCGTACAAGAGTAAAGTCATATTAAAAAATTAGGTGCTCGAGAGTTATTGGTATCAAAATATTCCTTGATTAATGTTATTATCAGATATCTAAACGCCGAATTAGGTGCTCGTTCGGTTTGGCAAAATTTCGGACTTGAACGTCGGTCGCGTCTACCGCCGTACAAGAGTAAAGTGGTATAAAAAGATTTTATTCTGTATATATCTTAACGGTTTCTGAGAGCACCTAATTAGCACTTAATTATTACATATTTATTTTTTTTATAATTATATTTTTTTTATATGGGGGGGGGGCAGCTTAATGTTAAGTTAGCTCCCCCCAATATAAATTTAATTTTCTGCCAAACGGTTTGAGCACCTAATTTCGGACTTCGGCACCTAATTAGCACCTAATTAGCACTTAATTTTTATTATGGTTAAAACTTATTTAGCGCTGGTGGGGGGGCTAACTTAATAGAGGTCGGCAGTTTCGGCAGCGGAATGGCATCGCGTGTTGTCAACGTTATTTCGACGCTTTTTCGCTGGTTCCATATCGATCCCGATGAGAATATGAGATCCTTTTTCGTATATCGATGCGACAACGGACTTCCCTCATTGATGTACGCGTTACGCGATGTTCCGGCGATGATGGCTGGCGACGATGCGCGCCTCCGTCAAGTGTCAAACGCACACGTGGATAACTCAATTGCGAGAGTCGCCGGCATTTTCACGGTTTTTCACGTCCGCGGAAAAGTTAATCCGATTACGGCACGTCGAATGATTTTTGCAATCCCGTTCGTCGCGTTATTAGCTCAATCGAGTGTGTCCCGTAAGAGCAGACGGCATTTAATTATTCACTCGTGGAGAGATAACGCGCAATTTCTGCCGTCGTTTGTTAAAATTTTGTGAATTTAATGATACATACATTATAATTGATATAATTTATGTATATTAATATATGATGTATGATACTTTGTATGTATATTAATTATATAACAGAGAATTGTTAATTAAGTGGATAAATAAAGATGATATATATATTTTCTATTTATAATTATATATATTCTATATATAATTATATATATGTACAATATGTCTCTATATGTTCTCTTTCTCTTATATACTTTTTATTCGTTTAAAAATAATAAGAATAATTAAACACTAATTAAAAAATAATTTTTGTATTGTCTTCTTAAAAAAAGTGAAGTTTGTAATTATATACATTATACAATATATTCTATATATAATTATATCTATATAGAATATAATAATATATATAATAAATATATATAATATAGAATAATATAGAATATAGATATTATATATAGAATATAGAATATAGATATATAATTATATATAGTTATATATTTATATAAAATTATGTATTATGTATAATTATTATATATAATTATGTGCGTATAGGGCAAATATAGTTGAAGAAAAACAATGAAAAGCAAAGTTTATACTACTCTGTAGATATTTATCGCGGGTAAAATATACCAGTGGTAATTTAGCTAACATTTTTATACACTAGTACCTTGTAAAATGCTGCCTTTAATTTAATTACATCAAATATTATTGCATATCTGCAAGATAATATTTACAATATGTTTTCGCACTTGCAAACATACGGTCGGATTTAACTGACAAAAAAACAAGTATCGCTGGACAACCGGTGGTTTTGGTATTCATTGTCGTTGAAAAAACGCGATGTTACGCTTTGTTCGACTAAAAAGAAAGAAAAAAAGAACGAATCGACATTCGAAACAGAGGCTCTCAGAAACGCGTTGCAAAAATATACGCGAAAAATTCAATTCTGTAACTTGTAATCCAGGTGCAACGATTCTTCTCTCTGTATACATTCTAGAAATCGCACGAATGTGCTGTAATTCCATATCACTTATTTGTTACTCCCGGCACGCAAGATTGCAGGAAATATCGAGCCTGTTATTACACGACGTTGGCTTTTCAATCAATCTTTGACAAACACATTTATCACGCATTCAAAAAACGTTGTTTTTCAGTCATTATTCATATAACGAATCAATATTCTAATATCATGCTGCTGTTGACAGCTTTCAATATTAAATACGTAATTGCACATGTAATTCCGTATATTTCAGTGAAGGAGTCTATATCTCACACAATATCATATTTGACAATCGCTGTCAGAATGGTTGAGATACTTGTAGTTTAATGCAGATAACGCATTTACGGTTTTATATATTCACGATAATAATAATAAATATTAAAAATATTATAAAATAATAATAATAATAATTCTATACGCACTTAGATTTATATCACTTAATGTGTCATTAAATTGACACTTTCAGCTGGAAAGGACTGCATTTACGTATTTGTCCTCCTCTTCTTTCTCGCGTCATCATTATCGCGACCAAGCAATCGTTACCACTTTAATCACCGACGAAGGGTCCGCGCTTTTTTTCATCCTCTTGTATCTCGGCCGGCCAGAAAAGAAAGATCCTTTCAGTTTTGCGGGCTGTGTAATAAAAACACTAGATGAGTCGCGCGGGTGGGAAAGACGGGAAGCCGTAAGGCGTGAAGGAAAGAAAGGCGCGACCCTAGCTCACGCCGGCAGCCTTGCCATTGAATTAGAATTTCCGAGTCGTTAATTTTCGTCGGCCTCGTAAGGAGGAAAGGAAGGAGAAAGGGAAGGGAAAGGGATCCCGAGGGAGTAAGACAGAGGGTGGATAAAGAGACAGAACGCGTGCGCGTCAAGCAGCAAACGGAGGCTGGAAGGATCTTCAGAAAGAAGAGGGCAAAGAAACGCAAAAAAAAAAAAAAAAAAAAAACGATAGAGAAAGAGAAGGACAAATTCCTCCGGAAAGCGGAAGGTGTTGGTCTTCTCTTTCTTTTCTTTTTTTTCACCTTTCGCGGCGACATCGGGGTAATTTCTTCTACGAGCTGCCTCATCCACGCTCGATTAATTCCTCTTCGAAAGAGTCCGGTTGCGGGACCTTGCACAATGGACGATGCATACCACCCGCGGTTGCATAATGCGACAGTTCGAGATGCAAGACACACAGAGATACACACAGGAATACACACAGAGATACACACACACATACACACATGATCGAGATTTTAAAGCCGTCGAATGTTTTCCCGCCCGAAGTCGTGTGCTTCCTGCAACGTCAGGTAAATAGTTACTGCATTTCTTGTTGTTTGTGTCTATATATATATATATATATATATATATATATATATATATATATATATATATATATATGGCCAGAGATATAAGACAAAAAATTAATATGTATATAAATTAATATATATATATATATATATATATATATATAAAAGATAGAAAATTCGAGACCTCAAATTGACACTCAATAATCGAATGACTTCTTTATTTTTGATATTCAGAAAAATTATAATTGTTATACGAGGAAGCATGTAAAATATAAAGCTTATGAGATCACGTCCGCGATCGACGAATCATAAATTAGATTGCATGCGCGAAGCTTGGCGAAATTAAACGGCGAAATTAAAGGGACATATAATCCGCAGTAATACCGCTGTGTTTCGCGAAAAACGGCGATTAATTTTTTTTTCTCGCTCCCGTGCGCTGATTTGTCGTCATCTACGAGAGATAACGCGATTAATAAAAAAATCGTGCGCGCTTTACGTCCGAATGATTTGTCCATTCGAGATACAAAGGATCGATTTACAAAGGAATATCGGCGTCAATCGATAATGACTTACGCAAGACTTCGATTATTTTTACGGGGGGAAAAAGAAAGAAGCGTGGTCCTCTCCATGCTGAATTTCAGCGTGTTATAATATAATACCTTTGGCTGTGCACAATCGCCGATAATTAGACAATTGTGTGCAGGCTATTGTATAATTTTAATATTCAATATGCTTCCCGGGGAAAGAGAAAGAACAATTTAATTGGCACGTGGTTCGGCCTTGAAAAAGAGCGCAATAATTACTCCCGCGTGATGCCAAAGGTGATATAGGAGGCGTGGCGGAGTTAAAAGGCTAAAATTGCAGAACGCGCCCGCAGGCGAGCGGGAGATCAATTTAGCAAAGTAATTAGATGAAGTAATCAAAAGAATTAAATCGAGCAATTTGAGAGAATAAAATGGAACAACAGGAAAGAGTATTGTACGCCTGGAATGAGCAACGTTTCTGGTTACGCGATATTTAAATACTGAAATTCAAGCGGAGAGACAGTGAAATATAATTATATAATTTTTTTTTTTTTCATAAATTATATATACGAGAATATACGAGTTAACACTATACACACTGGCGGAAAACACGCGTTGGAATTTTTGTCGCGGAAAGAAAGCAAAAATGAATAAACACATTCTTCGTATTTAAATCCGTTCATATCATTACAGCGATTTAATAAATGCGTATGAAAAGAGAAGGCGCACTCTTTTCCATTTTTGCACACACAGGTGCACATATATCATATGTTACAATTTTAAACGCAAAATGTCCAACTTTGTCGTCATCTTTTCGATGGTATCTCTCAAAGTGTATATTCTTAGTTTAATAATAGTGAAAGCGTTTACTTCACATTAGTCGCACGGCTGAATAGTGCTCGAAGGGAAGTCAAATGTGACGTTACAGAATGAATTTCACTCGGTCTTGTATGTGTACTTTGCCGTTACTTCCGGCATTCCGATACATACGATATCAATTAGGCGACCAGCGAGAAAGAGGTAGAGAGAAAGAATAATAAAAAAAAAAAAGAGACGAGAGAGGGTGCGGGAGAGGGTGCGGGGGGGAAAGCAGGTCTCATTGACTTTTGTATATGTAGAGCGCGATGGCGAAATGCAGAGAAACGCGATTGGCGCTACCACGTAGGCGGGAATTCGTTGCGTAAGCACCCCCGGTGCATTATTACGTTATCAGCCTGGCGTGTTATTATGTTATCATTTTTCACAGAACTCCGGGGAAAGTGCCAGCACGGAGGTAAATTTAATTACGTGCCTTATACAGCGAGATGTGTACTGGAATGGCCGACGATGTCGCCGAAGGAAAATAGAAAAGTGCGAGATATACGGACCGCGTTTTTTTTTCTTCTTCTTTTTTTCTCACCGATATATCCTTATCGCGGCTCGCGGCCGTATCGACTGGTAGCACGTACCATCAGCAATATTCCTACTTCATGGATGCTTCGTGGACCTCTCGTGGAAGATGTTCTTGGAAAATTTAAACACACATTTAAATTTTCATTTTAGATCCACAGACATTTTAAATCCACACTTGGATCTCGATCTATCTCTCGAAATCTGCAAATTTTTTGCGCCTTTCTTATAATTAATTAAATATTGACATTTTAATGCTTGATATAAAGTACACCGTAATATGTAGATAATTGTTTTGCTGACCCCAAAAAAATTATTCTTCTTATTTTTTATATATTCTTCATTTTCAAAATTATTCTTATCTTCTACATTTTATGCTTTCATGTGTGAGTGTGTGTGTGTTTGTATATATATATGTATAGGTTTAGTGTTAATGTTAATTCTATTAGTAGTATACTTATACTGGTGCTTATTCTACTTTTCTTAGTATTCTTCTTGTTATTTTGTATTGTTTTATCTAGAAGTCTTTATTTTCTATACACAAATATTCTTGAGATTTAATTATAGAATCTTAAGTTTAATTATAGATTAATCTTAAGTTTAATTATAGAATAGTCTTAAATTAAACATAGATTCGTGAAGATTTAGGTTTAAAATCAGCATAATTACTAATGCCTAGCTTATTGATGTATAGCCTTTTTTTAAATTTCTGATTTTTTCGTGTATGATGCATTACTATGCGTACTCGATAAAGTTATTACTTTAATTATACAAAATAGAATATGCCTTAATTAATTTGTTAAGATATTTTTGATCAAAAAATAGGGTATTTTATTATTTCTCGACGCATACGAATTTTCTATATTGCTATTAATTCTGTCATCAAAAAATACTATTGTGTGTTTATCATTTTTAGTCGCATGACGTATAATTACTCGTACTAATCCTACGAAATACGTACATAAAAGGGTGCCAGTCCGATGAAGAGAAGCCGGGAACGAGCGAGCGCGCGCAGTAGATTTGTCTCGAAATGTCTTTTTTACAGCTTGTTGTACCGTGCAAACTACGCGTGTTTACTACCACGATGACCGTAGAATGGGAACATTTGCGGAAGATTTCTTGAACGTTTCACGAGACTGCTTATTACCTACACGCGTAATTTTGGCGAGATTTTTTCCAGATTTAGGGTGTAGTATTCGACGCGTATTGATGCTGGAAAAATGAATTGATATTTTTGACGCATCTTGTTCTGTTTTTTTTTTTTCAAGTATTAACAATAACTGTTATTTTTCCAAATACTGGCAAAATGGCGGCTCGAGCCTGTTTAATTATTGCTCAGGGAATCCATGCGATGCGTATCGCTACTATTTTTGCGACTGAATAAACTCAACGATATATCCCTCATGTACTCCATAAAAAAATACGAGTTTTCATCGAGAGCTCGTTATTTTTTTACGCGCGTTAATACGTAATATGCGTCCACACTTCGCGCAGTCATATGCGCATTCTACATAACTCGAATCGACTATACCTCCAGTCAGCGACATTCCTCGTCCCATTCGCGTACAGTCAGAGCATTCCGAATATCCGCGGAAAATTCCCCGAATGCCCGGAGGATTTTCATAGTCGGAGGCTGCACCGCCGAGCTGGCGCCGCTTCATTTCCACGTCTTTTGAGATCGTCGAACCTGACTGCTCGCCGACGTTTTCATCGTTCCACGGCGCTCCGTTTCATTGGCGTAAAAATGTGTGTCCGCGAACACACGGCGTTGTGTACCGAATTTTTCTTCACCGAATCGAGCGACAACACGGCGAGAAAAACGAGGAGCCGTATCATCCCGCTTTTCTTGTCGGCGAGTGAAAGGCGATATTAAGCGCGAGTCGCGCCTAGAGCTCGCTCCGATGCTCATACAATTTTCCCGGCGGCAAAATGAAATTTGGAGCACAATTTCTTCTGATTTTGTCCGACCGTTCTTGCGTCATGTCCGGCTATTACTTCTGGCGAATGGAGATTTCAAAGATTGTTAACGAACCGCTGAAACGTCACGCGTATTTTAACCGCTTAACCCTTCTGTCAATGCATAATTTTTCACCTTTCCATCAATGTATAGGTATCAACTGTATGTTTTTGACATATTGCACTGCGACGATTTCTTTATAATAGCTGCTGAGCCCATCGAATATTCTTTCCCATTATATTTTAGAAGGTTTCCGAATACAAAGGTTCTTTGTATTTTGTTTCGGCCGGAGAAAAGTTCCGACACATTTTAAATATTTAAAGTTGCTTTGAATACCCGTTCATTGACAGAAGGGTTAAACGTTACGTATTTATTAAATCGAAAAGGCTCTGATATACAAATAAGAAATCAGGTATAAAAATGGCTAATAAGAGCCAGGCGCAGATATTAGGCGCAACAAACTTGTTTTTAAATTCTTCTTTAATTATTTTATATCTACATTTTTTAATACAAAATAATTAAAGAAGAATTTAAAAACAAGTTTGTTACGCCTAATATCTGCGCCTGGCTCTTATTAGCTATTTTTATACCTGATTTTGTATTACGTATTTTATGTATCATCCGTCTCGGTTTTATCTTGGAATAAACTAGAATATTTTCGGTATATGCGGCTTTTAATACGCGTTTATCTCGTCTCAATTTATGTCAAAATATTGTACAATAATATTCACTTATATTTCATCGATATTTCGTTATTAACTCGATAAAATTTAATTGTTTGTTTATACCATTTGTTCGTTTAATGCCGTTTCGCGAGTTATTTTCTGCTCTCTCGGATAAGGACGATTAAACAGACAATTGAGTATAAACTCCGGGACATTAACGAGCAACGCTTTTGCGACGGGACTCGTTGCTAGTACATTTAAGTTAAGGATATAGTTATGAAAAGGCAGCAGGGGCGCAGAATAATGGTCGAGATTCGCGACAAAGCAAAGTAGTTAAACGTTCCGAAGAAACACGCAGGCTTACTTACCTATATTTTTGTCGGTGAGATTAGAGGTTGAAATAAACGATTACGCAGTTCTCGCCGAAAATTTACGAGTTAGATCCTCGTTCGTTAAAATCGTATCTCTCTCTCTCTCTCTCTCTCTCTCTCTCTCTCTCTCTCTCTCTCTCTCTCTCTCTCTCTCTCTCTCTCTCTCTCTCGGAGTTGTTAGTGAAATTGATAAGCGTTTAAAACATCCGCGTTCAAGTTTAAAGATGAATCATAAAGTTCGTGCAGAACATTCGAGATTATTAAACTTCGCGGTCGGATTTTGGCGCGTACAGCATTAATCTTAAGCCACTTTAATAGCGCGGAACCTTGATCGCTTCCCTGGAGTTTAGTCAATTACGCGCTTCATTAATTTCCGGTGGCGCTCTTGTCAATCGATGTGAATTGTTCTCTCGCGGGAATCGCGAGCGAAATTTATGATGTATTGCGTATCTGACATGAAAAGCGATTAATTCCTCTATGTGCGTTACGCTTTCTCTATCGTCAGGTGGATGATAAATAAAATAATTGCCGGGGCGCGATTATTACGCGTCAAGTACGTGTGGTATTACAGAATCGCGAGTGCACTTATGTCTCGTATAATTTTGGTTGTTAATATACAGTATTTATTTTACATTAACTTTTGACGTTTGCAATTAATTTAGGGTACTGATGTATGTATGTATGTATGTATATGTGTGTGTGTGTGTGTTTTTACACGTGCACATAATATACGCATATCTAAGTGCGGGACCGTGGAATGCGATGCATTTTGCAATTATTGTGCATTAGCTGTGCCTATATCGAGTATACACTGATTTGAAAGGCCGATAAAGACATATGGAATATAATTGTTAAGTTTGAATAAAAGCTACGTTGCACGCAATGCGATTTCACATACGCGGACACAAGGCAATTCCAAGGAAATTCACAATAAAGTTGTTCGCACAATCGCTTTTCATTCATCTCTAGTTATCAAAGACTCTTTCGTAAATATATCACAAAAAAGAGAAGGCGATGATCGGAAATATAGAATTGCTACAATCTCAGTGATATAAATTTCAGTATCTATTTGACTTAAAAAATCAAATCCATTTTATAATTTTTTATAAATTTGAATTAAATATATCACATTTTGTTGATTGCAGATATAATATGTACCATTGAAAGATTTATTTATTTAAATGTTATTAAGCTGATAATGATTATCATAATACATGATACATTAACTAAAATATGATTATGTAATTATTTCACTAATGGGTTCATAAAGTAATGGAAATATTTGTATAATATTTGTATATAAGTAATGGAAATATCATTAAAATTGAAGATAAATGTAAATTTGTTTCGTCCATAATAATATTAGGTACATATGTAAAATGATTAGAACATTCAAACATATATTAGAAAATTACGCACGAGAACTTGCATAATTAAGAAGAATTAAGAAATAAATTAAATATTTCCTTTTTTTTTTATTTCAACGAGAATCGAATCATTCACATGTCTTTTCGTTCTTTTAAATTTATCGTCGAAAATATCGTATATTTTTACGTTTTAACAATGTTGGATAAATCCTATAATAACTCTCTTCAACCTTCATATTACATTAAGACTATTTACTAAGCTCGAATGCTTTTGCACAAAATCGTTTAAGTATGTATTGATCCATGAGATTCGCAGCAACAGAATGGAAAATGTATATTAACGTAGTTTTGAGAGAGAGAGAGAGAGAAATATGCTTACTTTTGAAAACCGCAAGGTCACGAGCAGTACGACTGTCTTTATGAAGTCCGTAATTCCGAAATTAGTTTCGCAAAGTTCCTAATTGTTTAACCTAATTCCGGGCGCGCGCGCCGATGAGAGATGCACGCACAAATCTGAATGTATCTCGTTACCGTGAATTACAATTTTACTTTACACAATCTCATCGTCGCGCCCAAACTACTCCGTTACGATATTTGTATACTTCTTATCGTCGCACGCGTCTCTCCGCGAAGGAGAGACTTGACACAGTTTATACGATTACCGTATTCGGCAATGAACATGTCGCGAAGAATAGGAATATATTGATCATTTTTTTCCACAAAAATAATGGTTTCTTCAATAATTGCTAACAGATGGTACGTTTACAAAAGGAACAAGATAGATTTAGAGTAACTCGTTTTTTAATAAAAATCCTTTAAATGAATAAATAATTATATAACCTATAATTATAATTATACAATCTATAGTAATAATTATGTAACCTAATAAATAATTATATAACCGCGATATATAATTTCCGAAGATGTCAAACAAATTTATCTCCTCGTTAGTCGCGCTGCGACTCTATCCCGGCTTTTGAAGAAGATGAAGAACATCAAGGCTTCAAATCCAAATGAAGCCACGGCACACATGTACACAAATACACGCGCAAAGTTGGAGATCGTAAAATATTCAACGAATTCGCGAGAGAGGAAACGGATATCGCGTCAAAGCGAACTTCGAATGCCGTGCGAAATGTCTTAGAGCTGGTGAAGCTAAAGACTTGCTCGTTTGCCATGTTAGTAAAGTACTCGAGATGGATCGTATCGGTTGATCCGTGAAATTTTCGTGCTCGTCCATGTCGGTGCACGATTTGCACCAGTGTAAACGGGCGGGCTTCCCTCCTTCTCTCAGTTTGCTTACAGTAACAACACTAAGACGTTCGTCAAGGAAAACCGTCCTCGCTCCTTCGGCAAACTGCGGCCATCATGCTTGATTCATGCATCCAGCGGTTCCAACGAACCTGCCCTTTAGCTTTACTTAGGTAACCGGTGAATCATGGCGAGCAGATATCCATTTGAAAATTTAAAGATACGAGATTTACGAGATGATTAACTTTCTAAGGTATAAATGAGCGTTTCGTGTCCACGAATTTCCTAGGATTATTTAACGAATAAATAAGAAATTTTAAAGTAACATAGAATACAGTGAGCTATTTACACCTTCACTCTTCTCTCTGTACTCTCAATTTTTATTAATATAGAACTTAGATGGCACGAGAAATATACGGCATTTATATTTTTCTTGTTATTTTTCGCTTCATAAAAATATCGAAAATTTCTTTACAATACTTCCTTGTCTAATATATTCGCATAGAACTTTGAACGTGGTAAATAAATAGGTAGTTTTGGATTTAGAAACGTAGGTGGGTAGATTTCTGGTCATAAAATGATTCATGCGATCGTAAAACTTCCGATGCTAGTTCGTGTGATTGCTATGGAAATAGGACAGATCCATAAGAATAAAGTTGAAATATAAGAGAACAAGGAAGATCGAGAATACTAAATAAAGAAATATCGTAATTGTGTGTGTGTGTGTATGTGTTTGTGTGTACGTGCATATTGAGATATATTTATTAGATAAAAAATGATATGGCTGTTATATACGTGTTATTTTGCTTTTCTTTTAAATTTGAGAAATTTTTAGAATTATAAAGATATATAAATATTTATTAAGTCGGCGTATTTTATTTAAATGAGCGATGTAAAGATTATTTTTAGCAGGACGAAATATTTAAACACAGAATTCCTGCTACAAGTAATACATTATAGCGTTCATCAAAATTGCTGTATGCATCTTTATGATAAGTAGTTTCATGTTGGCGCATAAAGTTTTATGATATTTCAATATCCAAGAGCATTATACTGTCATATATTATCATATGATCTCCACGATAGACTTTTCTCCTACATAAAATGCTAAAATCGAGAATAAAAAAGTGAGGCATTCTAAAAGCGTCTGTCTGACGATTTATTAAGCAATTAGCGATACAATAAGCGATTAATTTTGCGTCTGCAACCATGAAAGCAACAGCTTTCAACAAACTTCGGCAAATCTAATAGAAAACTAAAATAACGCCAAGAAATAAAATGGAAAAGAGAAGTAGAATTACTTGCGAAAGTTGAGACACAATAAAGTTTCCGCAATTCTATATATTGGAAAAGCGGCTAATTTAATACAAAAATTTAAATTAAAAAAGAACATAGAGATCTGATAAATGCAGTTTCGAAGCTTTTTCTCGATGTCTACATTTATCGTACAAATGTGACAGTAAAAAGTGTAAAATATATATGTAAAATTTTACGGGACGTCAAACAATTCCGTTCTGATTTAAATTAATTTCTCGGGACGTGTCATTTTATTCTCGATGCATACAAATTTGTTATAGGTCTAATTGTTATATGGCGAATAAAACTACAAGGCTCTATATTATAATATTGTCACTCACGATGCTGCATAGCGGCGGCGGCGACACGCAATACATAACCAACGTTAATTCAATTCTGACGCGCTGAAATTGCCTTTCTAGGCCATTCCGTGAAGAGCCAACCGTGTGAAACGATGGTTTCTAGTCTTCCGTTTCCAGCTTTCGGGTTTCGGGGCAGAAATTCGGGGTAAAAAGAGAGAGAAAGAACGATCGCGCAAGCGCGACGCGGCATCCCCTGTGAATGTGCAACGAAATAATGCAATATATCGCTAGTCCGATATCCAATATATTTTCAACAATGAGGTCCGCCTCGAATTATCGCGCTTTCGCCTTCTCGCTAGTATTTTCCGTTCCTCTCCCTCGCCCCTCTGACAACTTTGACGCGATTTGCGAGGAATCTAAAAAAACGAGTTAAAGAATGAGTATAATATTCCAGCAATTTGAATACTAATTTATTTTTTAATTATATCAAGTAGAGAGAAAGAGAAATAGAGAGAGAAAAAGGATAAATTAAATAAATTTACATATACGTATACTTCTCTGTAACAATATATAGTTAGAATATAATATATTTTTGTCCTATATATATAGATTATATCGGATTGATTCTGCAGGCGACAGAGGATTAATTGGAAACAAAAAAGGGACATATGGACAATTCGTTGATAGAAATTTTTAATTATTAAACGGCTAAAAAAAGATTTACCGTGGTAATTGAATTGGAAATACATGTATTCCAAAACCCTAATGCCAACAAAAGATTGATATTCTCTCATTTCATAGAAATAAATTGCAATAAATCGTACAATATATGAATGGAAGATTAGGAATTTGTAATTCAAGTAGTTTCCAAAATCCATCGATTTGATTAGAATTTACTTACGCAAAACGTTGCATCTCTCTCTCTCTCTCTCTCTCTCTCTCTCTCTCTCTCTCCTGCGTATTTCAATTTTTTAAGACAAAATTGCAATTGCAATTTTTATCAATGAGAATTTTTGCTCCCTTATAGATTTCTGAGGTGTGCAAGAGATAAATTAAGTTGTGCGAAAAAAGAAATGAGCCAAGAAACCTGAAAAAGGAACAGACAAGTCGCGAGAAAGCTTGTAAGAGGATAAGAAGACTTGACTATCTTAAAAGACAATTCTAAAATATGAACAGGAGGTAGAAGGGAAGAAAGCCGGATAGGAAAGTAGCGGTGAAGAAAGAAGAAGAAAAGAGAGAAGTCAGGCATGGTATATGGCTAATACAAAGGATGTTCACGAATCTCTGAGACAAGGTAATCACACAAAGGAAGACCCGTCTAAATTGTTAAAATCCGGTAGGCAATCTAGAAAGTAATCTGGAATGTTGGACGAATGAAAAGTTCCTCTTTTTTGCTCCTTCAGATAATTATTTATCGTGCCTCTTTATATTCGATGACGTTTTTCGAAAGAAGACGACGCTATTTCAAGGTATCGTCGTATTTACTCTCTTATCAGTCAGAAATTAAAGCTCATTTGATGAAGTAGTAGCGCGTGAAATCGTTTCTCGTAATAGTTTCTTGTTTAATGCACGTAATAGTGTACTATTGTTATAGTTTTATCGCAAATGAGGGCAAAAGAAATACGAAAAATTAATCAAAAGAGAGCTTCCGCTTTTCACAAGAATAATAATTCGTTAGAAAATTTATATTTTGCGCAATATATTAATAAAAATGCAGCTACACGTATTGTTTAAAATCTCTTTGCTTCTGACATAATTCATATATATAATTTATGCTTTGCATATTATGTTAAAAGAACATGAAAGTGGTGTCTTGTTACGTGAAAATGACGAAAAACAGTAATATAAGAGTGTAGCTGTATTTTGCAAGATAAATTAATTTTATTATAATAGCTTTTGTTGTAACGGCATTTATGTTTAAAGAAAAAAATGTTCTGTAACTTCCGTTATTACATCCAACTACATTTCCTTATTACTGTACAGAATTTAAAAGGCATATTAATGCACAATCTATTTCCCACTATTCTGATAAAAATTGCGGAAAATTAGATAATGATATACATCTGCTTTCCTATAAAATCGTTATTGCTTATGCGAATTTAATACAAGTGTAACGCATAAATAGTTTTTGTTGTTTTATAATTATGAAACGAAATTACGAGCGTGTAATACGATATTACTGAACATGTTTCATTATCCAAAATATTACTAAACATGTGTTTCATTTTATCCGGTATAAAATTTTGCAAATATTTGATTACAATTTAAGCCTCTGCACGCGCATTTCTCCGTCGCGTATATTTATGGAAAATTTCTTGCGCTTTTCAACAAAGGGCTAAAAAGGATTCTTCGGACCATTTCCCGAATTCTATCGCTCGTTAGCTCACATTTGTTCTCATTGCTCATGCGTATTTTAAGATGAGTTTTGCTCTACAACACAAACGCAGCGTAACGAGTTGGCACCATGTGTGCGCGTACCAGCAATAAGCAACAGCTGGTCCATGTCGTATCTTCTGTCCGAGTAATTCGCCTGTTATAAACCCCCTTCTATCTCCTTCTCTTCCTTCTATCTCTGCTTGACACTTTTCATATCGTTAAACCAGGTCACTCGAATCCTTTTTCCACCATTACGCATATAAAAGTAACATAAAGGACTATAAAAAGAAATGTGTATAATTTGTTTTAAAAAATAATTGCAAACATGCGATCGATTTATTTTATGTAATCGATATTTTATAAGAAAAATAACTCTATTAGAGTGTCATTAAAAAATTCTAAATTTTTATGTATGTATATATATACATCAAAATTTGGAATTTTTTTATTTTGCGCAATATATTGATAAAAATGCAACCACATTGTTTAAAATCTCCTTGCTTCTGACATAATTCTTATATATAATTTATGTTAAAAAAAAAAAAATATATATATATATGCACTCGTTTATTGCATGTATGTTAATGTTACATCAAATACGAAAGTTATCCATGTTACTCTCTGCACCGAATGGTAATCACGTGGCTTGTACATGCGATCGTTACGTGCATCGCCGCACGTAAGTGCACGTGTGTGAATCGCTCGCGTGTGTGCACGTGTCCACCTCGTGCGTGCGTGATTGTGTGTTGCGTTAAGTTCTCGTAATAAAACCGGACTTCATGTCTACGCCTTTTCCCGTTCTGCAGCCTGCTCTCGTTTCGATCTTCGTAGGAAGCGTTACCGCGCGTTGCCACTAATCAGATCAGGCCTCCAACCAATGAAAATCCTAACGGCACGATTAAATTTCCAAATGGCTTAGAAACGTAAACCGGAAACGGTTGTCAGAGTAAATACATTGGGAAGTTGATTGTTACAGCAACGTAACGAGATTCGACTGCGACCCGAATTCGTTATTGATTAAGAGATCCCGGAATTAATTATGCTCACGGATGCAAATATAGCGGTCGATGGGTTTAAACTTTGTGACGCTCATTGCATTTCCAAATACAAATTATAATCGACAGATTGAAAATTTTCAATTCTTTAATTTCCGCCTACGGTAAAAGGCTAATTAGACAATTATAGATGTTATTACAGATACTATGAGTCCAGAATTATCCGTAATAACGCGAATAGTACAAGCGAGTTATAATTATTATAGATGTTATTATAGATATTACGAGAGAGTTCTCTCTCTCTCTCTCTCTCTCTCTTGTCAATATATATACGTTACATAAATCGTAATTTCTTTTTTTCATTTTATACCGTTGAGAAGAACAGAGATGGTGACCGCCAGGTGGGGAGAAATGGCGTATGTTGATAATTCGAATAGATCCGAGCACACATATCGAGCTGGTGGAAGTATCCAGCTGCAGCTGCATTAGTGTAAGTGTCATTACTCTCGTCATGCTTCAAAGGAATACTTTCACTGCCTTTTAGCTTAAAGTCCGTCTAACGCGATCAAATACTTCATATACGTAGCAGGAAAATTTACGAGCCATGTTGAATCGATTCTACGATACTTTTTCCAATTTCGAAATCATATAGCAAAATTTATTCGTAGTAGGAATAATATCTAAATGTAATTTTCATATTTGTGTGTATTATGTAATATATTTCGTATATAAAGCATTATTAGAGAATTTATATATTTTTTGATATAAAATATAATCAACTAAGCTCCATATTTTATATATATTTTTATTAATATAAATATATATATATATTCTAAAGAGCACATAAATATCTTTAAAAACACTTTATATAAAACAAATTACATAATAAATACAGAGTAATTACAATTATATAAAAAATTATATATATAAGTATATGTAAAAGTATATATGTATATATATGTAAATTATATTAATATACTTTATATATATTTATATAATATATGTTATATATGTATATAAATAGTTTAATAATTTATATATATATAATCAAAAAAAGATATTATGATACTAGAGACATGACGAGAAACTTGTTGATTGAGTGTACAGTTATGACCAAAAAAAAATAAAAATACTAAGGCAAAAAAAAGTACGCGCCAGTAATATGGATTAAAACATGCCCGACTCGCAAAGATGTTAGATCATGGTATAACGACAGGAAGCACGGCAAAAAGTTTAATGAACGATCTTATAATCATAAACGTGCGTAGTGATTATGCTAGTTGCGTATCCTTTTGAAACTCATGTCAGTTGATTAATCTTAACGGAAGTATATTCTTTATGTCGACGATTTAATTAAACAATTATCGAGTAAATTAAAATAACCCCACGTATTTGTGATCAGAGGCGAATGAAACATGTTATGAATCGGAATGTAGCGCAAAATATAAATAGCACAAAAATATGAACAATATTTTCTGTTGCTCAAAGGTTCTATCTTTTAGCATACAGCTTGTACAATTTTATACTTTACTATAATTCTTTTTTTTATATTGTATATACATTTCCTTTTATAATTTCCTTTTCAATCTAGCTATTTTCCAAATTATTATAGCATTAAGTAAAGTTCATATTTGTATAAAAATTTCATATAAAAAAAATAATATAAATACGACAAAAATTTTGAGACTTTTACACACACACACACACACACACACACACACACACACACACACACACACACACATATTTCCTAATATTATAAATATTTATTATAAATCGATAAATTCTTTATAACTTTGTAAAATAGATATGTAGATATTAAAAGAAAGGCAGAAAAGAATTGCAAAAGCTTTTCACTACGATAACAGGGGACCAGTTTTATGAAACGTTGAAAAATCTCCAAATACTGACTTTTAAAAACTAGCGGGTTTAAAATACTTTGGTACAACTTCCATTACGATCGTTAACAAACCACAAAAAAAATCGGTGATTTTTTTATCGTGGTTTTCTCCGAAAAGAATTTATTCGGAGTCGTTTTTCGATCGGGTAAGAAATTGAAAGTTTTCGATTGTAATGTTTTCTTTAATAACTTTGCTATAATCACAATCATCATCAATTACCAAATTAATGAAAGACGATAAAGTACGATTGCAAGAACTCTCGTTGATTTAATGAAAGCGCAATTCGATCGCAAAGTACAAGTACTGTTTTTCCATTAAGACGATGGATCATCAAAATGAAAATAGGACAGTCGCTTTGCATCGATTTACATAAACGATAAATTGTTTCTAAATTGCATTCCGTTTTCACAAAATAACGTAGCAATACGCTAACGCAACATGATCGATTGGAATATTACTTCCTATACACTGTATATATTCCTTTATCACTCTACCGAGACAACATTAATACATCATTATAGCTACATTTAGCGCTAAATATGTATTAAAAAAATTGTCGACCTATTTTTTTGGACGCGTGTTATTAATCGCGAGTCAATTATCGCGGTGAAAAGTAGTGATGTAAAATAAATAAAGACAGAGACATGTTCCATATTCCAAGTGCAAGAAATAAACTGTGAAATTTATCGAACCCAACGTACCGTAAAACATGTCGTAATAGGTACCTGCTTTTCTCCGAAACGAGATATAATATCGTCCGGAATTAGCGTTTGAATAATTATATCACGTAAGAGGGACGATAAAATTTTTCGTCGGAAGGATTGAAAGTAAATGTATTTAAACTTGGCTCGAGTTTTAGAAAGTTGCAGGCGTTAATTAACATATTATTTCGCGCGCGTTAATCTTATTCTTTCATCGCGTCTCGGCCTTGCGTCTCTCTCGAAAATGGAACGAAATGTCTCGCCCGACTTGGTAACTGGACAAAATCCAACTCGCCTTTCGCCCGCAAAATTCAAGACCGAGTGCTCGCGAGATATCGATTTCCACCTACGATGCTTTTCTATCGTACGATTCCAGCTTGTTGCGGGTCATACATAATCTTGCAGCGAAGGCGTAGTCGCCCGACACGCCCGAACAATTTCTACCAGCATTGGAGAACTGAGTCGCCATTATGGTGCTCGATGTGATGTGTTACCAGCGTTTAAGCGATAAGCTCACTTTTGAGTAATCCTAGAGTTTTCTCTCCAGAAGATAGTATTTACAAGAGAACTCTTAATATCATACTAATTAAATTCCTGAACATTAATTAGAGCACAAACGTATACTTAAAAGGACGTAAATCTTAAAAGAGAGATAATTTGTATTGATCATTAAGAAATTCAAACAATTTAAACGATCATTTCTTTAATTAATATAATACTTTTTTAACTAACATTGTAATAATTAACATACTCTTAAACAAACTCTTTTATATATTTGTACTTTTATATTATTTCTATGCATTAAAATCTTTGAGAAGGTAAATTAGCAGGCAAAAAAATAACTGTGTCGGAAATGAAAAGTAAAAGATTGGAAGATGTTAATTAGACGTGTCTGTTGGGAACGTAAAATGTACTAATTGCTAACATTTTCAACGAAATCCGCAAGCCAAGATATATATAGACAATATTAAATTTATATCTTCTTTAATTGAACAATTTTCAGACAAAGTAGGTTAAAAGCTGCGGAGAGCGAGTAAGCTGATGGAATCGCTTCTGATAAGCGGCTATTTCGGGGAAATTGGCGAAATAAAAACAACAACTGCCACGATATTATTCGCGCGAAGTTCTTCGGAAAAAAGCTCGTCTTTTATGGATAACATTTATCAGCTTACCGTTGAGAGATCAACGCTATAAAAAAGACTTCGCATTCGCAATCAATAAACCGCTCTCTTCGACAAAATTAATTTCACATCGAATAATTTTTAGAAAGATACAACGTTGAGAGTGTTAAAAAATCGCGAAGAAAAGATTGTGACGGATGAAACTACGGAGCTACAAATCGTCGACTTCAAATTTGGTTACAGAATTTCTAAGTGAAACGTAACAGAGAAAATTTGGGACGCACATTCAGCAAAGCGAATACCTACGTAAGATCTCGTTATAAATAATCTCACCTTTTTTTTTTCGTCAGACTTTCGTTTGTGAAGAAAGTAAAATTTACCGGTCTGTTAAACATTAATTACGCTCGTTCACGAAATATTTGTGAAGGAGGTGGTTTCCGTCAAGTGGATTTTGGCGCGACCGGTACGTTCCCGATTACCTGGGGAGCTTCGCGAGAGAAGGATAAACTACGAAGCTGCATAAGCGTTGTTTAATTAATTTCGAACCGGCGCGGCGTCTTAAGGGCGGATTCGCTTCGCCTTGGAGCCTTGCTCCGGCTCGCGCTTAGCTCGTCCTTAAAAGAAAGCTCGGGGTGAGTGATAGTCATCGTTAGTCACCTCGCGCTCCAATGCGTTTCCCCGAATTTATCTCCGGTCAGACCGTGCTGGATTTATTTTTGGCATGATAAGTGGACCTTTCTATCGTCAGGAAGCAGAGAGAGAAGATGAAGAGGAGCAGAGATACGCTACAGTGGCGCGAGGATGAGGGAAAAGGTTGGTTGGGAGGGAAACAGAGAAATAGAAAGAGAGAAAAGAGAAAAGAGAGAGAGAGAGAGAGAGAGAGAGAGAGAGAGAGAGAGAGAGAGAGAGAAAGGGAGAAACTACAGCGACGATAGAGATGGTCACTGTGCCGTGAACTGGCTTTTCAACTCGTTCTCCACCTTTAATGTTCATTTTTTTATTACTTCTTTGCCAGGCGCCGTTTTTTTGCCACTTTAATTAACGGTTTTGCTAATGGCTGGATAGGAGGGAGGTATACGCGCTCTTTAAACGTCTCTATCGTGAAACCTCGTCCTGCACACTGATGAATCTTTGTCCAACTGTTGCAGAAAACCACGAAAATCAAATACAATCGGTTACAAAATGCTACGTATATCGCATAGAATATCCGCATTGCGTTGCTTATAGCTCCGTTCAATTAAACCTTTCTCAATACGCGAACAAGTATGTAACATTGTGTACTTTCATTTAGCGTCTATTTCGCGATTCTCACGTATAGATTTTTTTGCCGTACTTCCTTCCATCCTTGGAATTTGAAAGGAAATAGGTGTATATTTAGGGAGAGCTTTCGAGAGAGAGAAAAGAGAAAGAGGAAAAGCGTGAAAGATATGATCAAAAAGAACAGATCTATAGTTTGTGAGTTCTCATTTCTTTTCTTTCGTTGTTTAAAAATGCAGTTAAAAGGTCGAGCACAGTTTGCTCGTGACATTTGTATTATTGGACGAACTCGGCGACAACGATCGATGATGGTTGTTCCTTATTACATGTAAGTTTGTAAATCGTTTGCAATTGTGTTACGAGCACTCGCGGTCGCAAGTCGTGTCTCGGACATTTTTATTTTAATATTCAAGCAAACGAGAGACCAAAGAAACGCGACTTATTAAAGAATAATTGTACTATACAATAAATTTTCTTTGTATAATTCAAGGAAAGTCTACTTTTATTAAATTGTTTACATCGAATTTTACACTGCGCTTAACTCCTACTATCGTAAAGTTTGCACGTTGGAAACTTTCTGCCTCGAGCAGATCCGCGCTAAATGTTTATTGATAACATGAAAATAAAGTTTTAATCACTTACAGAGATTCACGGGGTTCAAAATTTTAATTTTTTTTTACATTTCGAAAAATGGATGAGATTAAATATTACCTTATATCACGTGGCAAAATATACGTGCACTTTCTCTCTCGTTTGCAAGTAATATAAATTAATTAAGAGATGAATGTTGAAGAGGAAAAGAAAAGATGTATTACTTTCTGCCGTTCTCATCATAGATTCAGAAAGTTGAATGCACGGTAAAAAGATACTTAACGTTCAAATTAATATATTCTAGACTTTACCTTTCTTTTCTCCAACATTTGCCAAGAAACGTAATAGGTTTTTGCGTCTAAATTATAACAAATTTGTTGAAGTTATAATAAAATAATTATAAAATAATAATCATATATTATTGTCTTACTTTACCGGAATGCAAAGATTGAACAATGAATTTCACGGATTAAAAATAAACAATGACTACGTGATAGCAGAGTGCGCATATACATATATCGGTAATCGAACGACAATCGTAGGGGGATGAGGGGATAAACGGTAGAGGAGCGAGAGAGAAGAAAGAGTCAAGGATATCGTTGTCGTAGTCGGTGGCTGGCTCGTTGAGTACCAAACGATCTGGCGAGAATCCAAGGAACCGGCAATCGATATAAGCGCGCCAGTTTATGAACAATGGGCCCGAATATCATCGCAAATAAACAGGGTAACACAATTTCGACTCAAGCGAGCTCAACGTATATCACTAGCTCCTAGAACGCTACAGAATAAACACCTAGGAGAAAAGAACTTCGTGAGGTAAGAATATCCTTCGATTGTTCTTTGAGCTTTCACACAGAAGAACCTTTCTTTTTAGTGTGGATTTTCAAAGAACGTTTAAAGGAACGAAGAGAGTAACAAATATCAGATGGTAACGAGATAAAACAGAAATAAATTAAAATCAATGTTTCCATTAGTAAATTAAAACTTGTATTGTTTAATTAAACTATTGAAACTATGTAAAATAAAAACTAGATCTCTTTGCTATTTTATTTCGATTTGATATTTCAATTTGCAATTTTACTAAAAATATTTCAAATGTTCAGTTCGATGAATCTTGTATGTGCGCAAAAAAAAAAAAAGAATAATTAGTCATTCTCATTGTGCATGCGTAGTACGATCGTGCGTTGTATTACAAAAGAGATGATTTAATTGCTGAATAAACTGAGTCGACTAAATTTCTAGCATAGTGATGCGCCAGACTAAATCATATAATCAAATTCTGCAAGAATAATTATATCAATCAAGGGGTAAAATGGTTTTCACATCGAGTGAAAATATCTTTGAATAGACAGGGAGTCGTACAATAGCATACTGTAATACGCACAATTCCAAAATCAAAGTGTTCGAAATGCACGCGTAAAATAGCTTCTATTATATCCTAATGCCACGCACAAAATCACGCGGAATACAATGATGCAACGCATTCAATAATACAAAATGGTTTTGAATTTTAAATAAACTTTTTCTTTTATCATACATTTATGTTCCTCGATTTGTCGGATAAATTATTTGAAATGCCCTCCAAAAAAAAAAGATTTCCCACAGAATTTCCCAGATAATTTAATAATTTACGATATAAAAGTACATAGATCTGTCGATTGTACTCGCGTGCATATACAAACGGTTTCGTCAAATCAACTAGATGCGAGAACAAAAAACGAGTAATTAATTTGGCCCGTAGAAAGAAATGCATCGAGATGCAGCCGAGCGAAACAACAGCAGTCGAGAATTTCGAATTCCACGCAAAGCACGATATAGTTCGGCCATAGAAGAAGGTTACAAAGCCCTCTTCCGCGCGCGGCGCAATCTGGATAGTCTGATTGCAAAGAAAAAAAAAGCCACGAGAAGGAAGGAACAATACTCTACGGAGATTACTATCCGATATTTGTTGTCGTCCGCGGCAATCGGTGAACTTCGATCGCGCAAGTGATCGTTCGAGGACCATCTCGAAAAAGAGCGAGACAGGATAACGATCGGCAAAAAAAAAAAAAAAAAGAAAAAAGAAACAGAGATTTTGTCATGTCGCTGGCGCACCGCGCTTGATTTATCTATTGTACATACATACATACACGGATGTGTCCGTGCAAGCTCCTCTCGCAAGAACAAAAAGCAAATTTTGCGTGTCGCAATATCCGTATGCACTCGCTGTGCATCAGTGTGAACGACTTACCTTTGCGTCGGAATTTAACCCTGCAACATACTTGGATAAAATGGTCAAAATATGACGTATTTTGAAATTTTTTTCATACAAATGAAGCAAAGGAAAGATCTGTACAAAGTTTACTACTCGATATTTTTATCAAAGGTACGTAAAATAAATTTTGAAATTCAAAAAAATTATAGCGATTATTTTGAAGTTAAAACATTCGTGTAATATTTACATCACAAACTATTATAAAAATTATTTATCTCATATTAATAGAAATTCTAAATTCTGTAATCAAATATTAAAATTAATTTCACACACACACACATACACTTAATATTTGGTTAAGTTTTTATTTATTAAAAACTTTAATCCAGATAATCGATATACAATATAACAAGAATTTTTATTACCGATTTATTGACTTAAATTGTCATCTAGATTTTTCTTTTCTTTTAATCGATGTTCTATTATATTATGTAAATATTCATGTTTCGTATGGCCGAAACTACAATATTGTTTGTATTTGATTACTGGCAGCAAATAAAAGTATTACAAGTATATACATATATCCGAATATGAAATTCGTGAAAAAGAACGTATTCGCAATGTTCGCTCAAACCATCATCATATTGCTTTTTACGCTCATGCGTATAATATCATGTATCGCGCGAGCTGCACGATATATATATAAAAAAAAAAAAAAAAACTGTCCTCTCTCGTGTACGGTAAATAAAAGAGATGAAATTATACGCACGCTCATCGAGATTTTGTTAGTTTACTGAAGAGGAAACCACCGAAAATATTCATTGAAATGCACGGAAAATATTCATTGAAATGCGCGTTTAGATTTTACGTGCTGACCGAGATGAGCGACGATTCATCATTCGTAACGTGTAAATTTTTGATATTAAATGTAGTATCCAACTGTATTAATTATTCGAACGAGAAATTCATTATAATATTACTCATGTGATCTATATCAATATACCGCTGACGCTGCCACGCTCATCAGTCGTAAGGTAAGAAGTCCGCTTTTTATATGTAACTGTCACGACAGTTTATTATCCCATTAAGAGAGGATATCATGCGCGCCGAGTTACATGCTTTCGCGAAAATTTTGTCAGCAGTTTTCTTGGGATTCAGCCAAACTGTCACTATATGTTACTAAAAGAAGATCGGTACGACGAGATGTCGCGACGTGATAATGTTTGATGGTAATTGAACATCTATGAAAGAATTATATTGCATATAAGTGTATATTACAATGAAGAAGTATTGACGTTATATAATATGACTGTTGTGACAGATATTTTTTAAATTAATCGTTTTTCCCGATAACACGGAACGGAGAATATATCGAGGAGATAGTGTTGACAGGGATTCTTTCAGAGGCGGAGGTAGAAATTTTTTTTCTTTACTTCGTTGATCGACAGACGAGTAAATGAAGTAAACTGCTCATTAGCTTTTAGCGAACCGTGACATTTCGATTCAATTTAATGCGCGCGGAAAACAGAATCCTTTTTTTCTTTGCATTTTATCTTCTCTTCAGAGAGTTTAATTAAATCGTATTCAATGAGAAAATGTGCCGAAATGAATAAGTCAGAAATAAGAAAAAAAGAAATGAATGTAATCTTTGTATGATTGCTACGGTAAAAAGAATATTTTTAACAATAATTGCCCCAGCTATATCACGATTAATTAACGATCTCTGTTATCGAGATTCTACAACAGGTTACATTATTAATTTCTTGCAACCAATAATAAGAAATACTGGATAACGTAAAAAACGAAATAAATTGCAATGAAGGAGGTCGAGAAGGGCCTTGTTAGCTGATACTGACGTCTTGAAAAGCCGTTGTCATTATAAAGATTCAGGATATAATATATTATCGTCCAATAACGTCTCATAATTTTTATTACTAAAGTTGAGAATACTATGTACACCGTAATTTTGAATGTAGCTTAAACTGTCAAAACTTACATTTTTTATATTTGCATTCAGCGTCTTTCAAAAGTATTAACTTTCTCATTTTTGCAGTGAAGAATAATTTAAGATAAAGACGTCAATGAGCTGAAATGTAAATGGAAAATGGAGTAAATTATAGATAAAAAAGAGACCTTAAATAAATTAGTTTTATTACGATATTATTGCTTTCATTACACGATATACAGACTTCAGAGTATATATTTACATCGCAGAGTTTATTCATTAATCAAGATTTAATATTGCCTAAAGTTAAAGATTACAGATTCTCTATAAAAGACTAGAAAGATTACTCGCCGTAGCTTCAAAAGAACGAATACCATTTGTTCGGTGAAAATTAATCGAATCGTGTTCGCGAACGAAAATCTCTGCCGTAAGACTCTCGTTGGAATGATTTCCTTTATCTCGAAGAAAGATGAACGGACCGAGAAATATTCCTTTTGAAAATCTGGCTTTAAGAATGAGAGATTTCATGACTAAGGGATGACAGTTAGGAGAGGACGACAGTTTAGGCGAACATCATCGCTGATGAATGCGAACTTTATCTCAATCCTCTTTGCATAGGAAGTGGTCAGGCTCGTTGTCCACTAACGCGGATAAAACGACTTCGTTTCTCTTGCCGGGTCCCCTATCTGCACTCTTCCAGAGAAAGCATAGAATCAACTTAGGTACTCTTTCCTTCTCTCTCTCTCTCTCGCGCGCGCGCTCCTCCTCTCTCTCTCTCTCTCTCTCTTTCTCTCTTACTTCCACCCTTTGCCACCCTTCTTTCCGCTTTTTGCTTGGCACCGCAACGCGGAGAACCCTCGGAGCCATTTCGTAGTCGATATATGCGCCGCTTCGCTTATCCTACCCTTAAACCTCTGTATGCTCCATTTGCGATTTTCTCCTAAGTTTTATAGTTTCAGTAACGCCGTTTCATATATTCGCGTTATCTCCCGCCGAAGGATGTAAATGTTTAGGATATACACAGCTAGCTTTTTTTGCGGACTAGTATAATATATAATTATAAATTTATCTCTCGGGCGAACGTTAACGAACCGCGGAGGAGTCACGTGCGCGAAGCAACGTGTGATTCTTTCTTAGCGCGAAACCTTTCTCCCGCGTAAATCCCGCGCGATGAAGCTTTAATTCCTTCTCGTAAAACGTACGAACGCGAACATTGTCAAATATACGAGCTTAATTCAAGAGCGTGGTCAGACTCGAGCGGGCGCAGTAATCCAGGTGGGAAGCAATTTCGGTTCTTCATCAGACTGCCTTATGTACTTGAAACGAAAAGAGGTTGAAATGCTATTCCCAGCGAGAGCTCGCAGCCTCTTTCTCTCTTTTTCACCCCCTATCTTTTCTCTCCCACGGCGCTTCGCGCGACGATGGTATTCTCGGCAATTTTTAAACCGTGTCTTCAAAGCCTACGTAGCGCTTCGAAATACCGCGAGATTGAATTGGTGGAATCGCGATAGCGAGAGATGGAATCTCGTGCATCGATAAGTATGGTCAGTGTCGAGGGAACTCGATAATCCTGTAATAAGATGCAACTCGGTTTCTCGCAGCAAGCTTTCAACAAGAGACAATCGCGGCGAGTCTCTCTCTGGTCTATATATTAATTCGACACTGCTCTATGTTAAAATTTTGTGTTCTAAGGTAGTTGTATCGCGACAGTATTAGTCAAAAATAATGGTCACTGCATACGGTGCAATAAATGAAAAACTCTATTTATTTGTCTAAAACATTTGACTGAGCTTGCACTATTATCAATCTATCCGGTATATCAATCTGGCAACGTTACTCGCGTTAGTATTATACAATATATAACTTATTATTATACCTTTATTTAGTAATATCTTTAAATTTAGATGGAGAACGGCTTTAAAAATTTTTGGAGATGTTTTGTTAAATATTGCTTTATTTTAAAATCATATTTCATTAAAATCGTAAGAAGCGTTTTCTTTTTTAGGCGAAAATGTGAGTTGATCATCCTATTGCGAACCATGCAGTGTATAAAATCAAAAATTCAAAAGCTATTATCTCCTGTTCTATGTAATTAATAATTTTTTAATTTTTGCCGTTGTCTTCAGAAAACTTTAAATAATAATTACTCAAAATTTCAAAAATATTGTAAGAAAGTGCCTATTGCGATACAACTACCTTAAAGTTTCTAATTTGAAATAAATCTGTTTTTGAAGTACCAAGAGTTTCTTAATTACAAATGACTGAAAATAAGCTTCTCGAAAAATAAGCTTCAAAAAATCAGAGAGAAAAAAATAAGAATTATATATTTAATAATTTAACCCTTCTTTCAATGCATAATATTTCATCTTTCGATCAATATATGGATACCCGGATACTAACTGCGTGTTTTTGACACATTGCATTGTAACAATTTTTTTATAGCAGCTGCTGAGCATCGAACATTCTTTCCCGTTATATTTTAGGAGATTTCCGAATACAAAGGCTCTGTATTTTGTTTCGGAGAAAAGTTCCGACACATTTTTAACATTTAAAGTAGCATTGGGTACCCGGGAAACCCGTTCATTGTCAGAAGGGTTAATTAAAAATATTTCCTTTTTCTTGGCGAGGCGATTGCGCACAAATTGATTTCAATTTAAAGATAGTATTTCGATCGTACTTTATACGCCTTCCTCTGATAATTACACCAGCATCACTCGCTAGAATCACTCGTCGTGAAGTTGGTCAGGGTCGCGCGAATCCGCTAACCCAGATAGACGGAGAGATACATAGGCTCCCTTTTTCGCGGGATTGTCTTCGGCATTCGCGTAGAATGTCGAACGAGAATTTCGTGTGTTTCACGCACGTCTTCCTTTTCTCTTACACGGTTTGTGTGTGTGTATTTCTCTCTCTCTGTCTCCATCTCTCTTCCTCGTTCTCTTCCTGTCTCTCTCTCTCTCTCTCTCTCTCTCTCTCTCTCTCTCTCTCTCTCTCTCTCTCTCTCTCTCTCTCTCTCTCTATCGTACAACCACCCCTTTCGAGCCACCCTCGAAGGCCACCCACTACCCCGCACTGCCTGTCCGCGCACTCGTCCGGGGGTGGCGGTAAGTTCTCGCGCAGCCAGTGCCCGCGCGTCTCTCGCGATCGTCGGACCGCGCGTACGTAAAACGGGGAGGTTCTCGTCGTCGTCGTCGTCGTCGTCGTCGTCGCGCGCGTGGATGTTCTCGCAAAAGCCGGTCGGGAGGACTGACTCTCGCGTGACCTAGTGCGCGATCGCGAGTAACCTCGACCGTTCTTCCGAAGAGAGCCGCGAGAAGATGCTTCGAATCGTTCGACGATCGGACCAACGATCGACCCTCGCGATCTTGAGATTCTTCGGAGAGCGACGGTGATCGCGTGATGTACTTGTGAAACTTGAACGACGTCGTGTTCCGGTCGAAAGGGGACATTAGTTCGCGAGGAAAACCGTGTCTCGATCTCGCGAGGAGGATCGCTCGAGTTTGGTGATCTTCTACGAGGAGAGTATCGATCGATGTACGGTTGTAAAAATCTCGACGATAGATTCTGTCGTTAGGGAAGCGCGGTTCCTCTCGAATGTATCTCTTTTAAGGACGCATCGGCGCGAATATCGATGAGGTATCTTAGGGACTAAGATAACGTGGATTTTTATACTGATGGCAGTGAGGAATGAATGAGCGGCATAAAAATTTGGAGAGGCGCGATAAGATTCGATCGCCTGAGAATATGCCGGGAAGATCGAGGTAACTCTGTGAGCAAAAGTGCAGGGATAGTGGATAGCACGTCGGGGATTAAAGGAGACGCATTGGAATGTTAAGGGCATCGCGAAGAGACGGTCCTCGATCGGTTGAGAGAAGCGTCTCGTCTTTCCAACGTGAGGATCGTCGATGGCAATCATGTTGTGCAGGACGAGTCTCGTGAGGTGTGTCGACACCTTCTACGTCGCATAGACGCGCGTGAGTGTTATCTCGAGTTACCGGTTATTGTATCGAGAAAATTGGATACTTGTGGGAAAAATGCATGCGTGGAGTGTTTCGAGAGGAAATGCAAATTCTTTGATAATTTTATAGTTTAAAGTGAATTTTATAATTTTATAATTTAAAGCGATTTTATAATTTTAAGTGAAAAATGACACGAGACACGTTTCTATCGGCTAAAATTAACGAGAGTAATCCCGTATCTAGTATCTTCACAAATAGAGATAAACAGTTAATTATATACACATCCTAGTTAATTTTAACTAATTTTCATGGAACTTTACTTTTCTTGCTTTTTTTAGTGTAATTTACATATATAGTTGACAAGCTTGATAAAATTCAATTTATTCGAAAACTAATTCAGAAACGAATAATTACGTGTGATTAAATGTTCATTATTTTTTTACGCAGACCTTGAAACGCTCATATTATCTTTGAAGATCATACGGCGTTCTCTATCCCATAAACAGTTTTAGAATCAGCCGATTAAAGTATTTTATCCCGGAACACACTTTGCATATATACACGATATGAAAATAGTGATACGATAAAAAGAATGAGAGAGATAAATAGTATTAGTGCAGTATCGAAAAACACACAATTCGTGGCTATCGGCCTTGCTAATGAGCACGCAAATTTTTCAAAACAGCAGAATTGCTTTCCTAAATACGAGATTTTAGTATTGTAGAATTTTTGAGAGAGAATACGCGTGGAAAGAAGTTTTACAATTTTTGGAGGAATACCATTTTTGCAAACGATTGTTAAGCGCGACGTATTTAATAATCAATGAAACATTACTTCTGAGAAAGTTCATATTATGACGCCATTAAAGTAATTGATTATTTTATACCTTGTTTTAACTTGGTTTATTTATTTATTATACAACTTGTACAATTATTATAACTTACAAAACGTTTGTAAATATATGCGTGTGTTCCATTATCCTTTTTATCATTTTTCTTCTTTATACTTATATGATTTTATTTAATTACTCGTTTAATTTTACACTTTTTTGCTAGAAAATTTTGTTGAAGAAGAGAAAGTAGAAGATAAAGAAAAATTAACATATTTCATATTCATTAACATATTATATATTTCTCTATACATATGAAATATATTAAATAACGATGAAATTTTTAGAATGGCTTTTCGAGTAAGTGTGCTCGATTTAGTTTCCGTTGACATTTGCAAATTATTTGCTTGGTAATGAAATCATTGCTAATTTATGTGGTCTAGAATAATAGACATCGAGACGCAATCATTAATCATAATCATTATCACAACGTTTCAATGATAGGATTAGGTGTGTTAACATTGTTCACATGGTTACAATACGATTCAACTCGAAATGTGATAATATCCGCAAATTTCATGCATTTCCCGATCAAATGATAATTAATAAACAATCTATGATGGCTAAAATACCCTTCGTTTCTATTTTGTTTCTCACTCTCACTTTCTTTTCTCTTCTCTCATTTTGTATGCACTTTATATGCATTGCCAGATAAAGCCACTTAAAGTTTAATTGTATTCGCCAAGATATCTTTTCTCATCGTACTTGACTAAATTGTCAATATTTTTTTATCTTTTATTTTAACAATTTAATTGAAATTTTTATTCGTCTCTACTTTGTTTTGTATATTTATTATAAGTTATTATACGTTATCGCATTACATAACTCTGTTTCAATTTTAATATAAATTTTAGTAAAAATCTCTCTGACACGTTATGAAATTTCAAAGCCATTTTTAACAAGTTGTTTTGATGTATTATTTTTTTGTTGTTTTTATCTACAGTTATTTTTCGGAATTTTATAAAAAGCATCAAGCATCAGATTTTGATTTTGAAAACATATATCTTATTTTCCGAACATGTTATGTGTGTGTGTTTTTGTCACGTTAATATAGAAATTTAAATGTAAACTGTACTTCTATTTGTGTATATCTAATATTAATAAAATATTTGCATACAACATTACATACATTATACTTATATATTTAATATATTTATTTAAATAAATTTTGAGAGAAACTTTGGTGGGAAAATCTCCAAAATGCTTTATGTTTTATATGTAATAGGCCGAACATTATTTTGCGTTAGCATATAGAAGGTGCCTCATAATTTTCAGCTTTAGTAATAAAAAATTCTTAAGCAAATTTACTTTTCTCAAGCAAAACTTTAATAAAAGTCATGATTTATTAGCCAGTTTTTAATGTTTGGCGTTAAATATCACGCTAATTGTATAGCAGACTAAAATTTAAGAAAAAATAATATATATTAAATATATTATATATACAATATAATTACATAGATAATAACATTTTATGCTTTAATAACACGCTATTGCATGTCGATAAGCTTAATCTATAAAAAGAGTCTTTTTACTCTTAATTCTTCATAAATCTAAATGTGTTATTATCTATAATTATAATATAAATTGTTATATTATTAGAATTCTGTAAACATCTTATATAATATTGTTAATTGAAGTTTGCGAATTACTAAAAGACTATATTAAAGGACTTCACTGCAAATTAATTAATTTACGATATAATTTAAATATATTTTTTATAACTGTTTTGTGATACGCCATATCATATTAATCATGTTAATATATCATATCACACTTTGGTTGTTAATTGAGGATCAAATTAATTAAATTAGATCAAATTGAGATAAAATTATTATTTACAATAAAATATTTGCATCATTTTATCTCTTGTTTTTTATGCCGGGTGTAATGTTATAAATGTTATAAATGTCATTTTTGATTGTATGTTATAAATGTGATTTTTTATTTGATCAGAATAGCGTGTATGAATCTTATACGTGAGTAATTTTTGACATTTAAGATAGTTGATTTATTCGATATATCAACAAGAAGCAGACAAAGAAAATTTAATATGAATCTTTGAGTGTTTTATCTATTAATATGTTTAAGTCAGTTTAAGAGGTATTTCACAATTGTGTGTGAATCTTAAATTTAAATATTAAATGCATGCACTATGCATGAGTACATCATTCAATTACGAGTTAAATGGTATATTTATGCCAATCATATACAATGTTTGGCATGTATATATTATAATTCAGCATATTTCATATGCATAGATCGCATTTAACAAGTTCTCAGTGCGTATGATGAATAATTTTGATTAATACTGATGAGAATACATTTCGTTCATAAACTATGTAAATATATACGGATAATATATAGAAGATTTATTTTTATATTGTGTATATGTGGACTAATATAATATAATAAAAGGAGAAACAGAAAATACAATATAAAATTAATGAAGAAAACATATTATAAACTGTACAACGTAATTTGGATAAATATTTGTCGATCGAACAACAAGTGAAATATGCAAATAAGTGCTGAGAACTGGAAAATGTATTCTGTATAATACGTATCAATTAAAAATGCCTCTTGCATTGTTTGTAATACAAGTACGCATAACAGCATACTAATTATTTACGTTTTTAATTAGCTATGCTCTATAGACGATTATTATAAATCAATACTGTATTCAATCCTTTTCTCGTAATTTATTCTTTTTATAAAACGTGCACCCGAGTGATTCGCCGTTAATGAGATTATCGCAATCGCTTTATCGCAAATCGCTATGTTTTAATTCGGCAAAAGTCACGAGGACTTTTGGCACTACCTTTTGCATTTTCAGTTGAAAACGGATACGCGGTCCCTTTTGCCGCGCGCTTACTTCCTATTCGCAAAGAGAAGCTCCCCGAAGAGCGTCGTCGGGCTTCCACGTGAGAAGGGCGGGTTTCGGAACGTGTGGATTGTATAACACGATAAAGTCACGGTAGTATAACGACGCGTCTCTCCGACTTCTTTCCTACTTTAAGTATCCTTTGCGCCTTCTACCGACCTTCCGAGTTCGCGCACCTCGCGCGTGCTTAACACCTTGAAATAATCGTGACAAATAAGATGCGCTCGTCAAACGACACTTCTTCTCTCTCTTTCTCTCTATCTATCTATCTCCGTCTCGCGACACGACATAAATGACGCTTCCGAGGCGCACGTTTCCTGAAAGCGACGCTACGTGTTGGAAATTCATAATTTTCTAACCTGCATTCGCTTTTAACCGTTTCACGCAGCTGTCGACATCCTATCTCTCTTTACTGCATGACAGATCTAAGAGACGCGTAAAATACATATATTAATTAAAAGGACTATTAATGTAAACAATTTTTTTCAAATGTGAAAAATTTACAATAATTGTATCTTGAGGATCCGTCATCTATTTCTCGAACCAAAACGGCCACGAAAATTATATATTGCAGCCGTCAGAAAAATCTCATTTGTCAGAGCCTGAGAGTCGCGGAAGAGGAGTTGCGTCATCGCGAACGCCGCGCACGTTGTGTAACTTCACAATTAATTTCTTTGACTTTCACGCAGATCTATTTATCCTCGCGCGTCACAAATATGTGTGTCACGCGCGCGAGACGGTAACGTTATCGATTAACCATTTACCAGTTTCTTCGTTATGCAACCGTTAAATCTCGCTCAACCACGGCGCGTATCGACCTTCCCTCCTGAATCTCCTCAAATGTGGAAGTTATGAAATTCCCGCTGACACACCGTCGCATTATTAATCGCGCAACCGCCCACCGAGCATTCATACCGCGGTGCAATGTATCGTTGTGACGCGACACAGATTACACGCCACCCTCGATAATTTTTCGAAATTTATCGCGGTCTCGGCCGCGAAGCGAGGGAAAATAAAACAGGAAAGGAACGAAAGTTGAAGTCCGCCAGAGAGAGAGAGAGAGAGAGTATCGTGTGCGCGTTCTGTGACTAATCGTTAAATCTGGCTGATTGGTAGCTCCTACAATAAGCGTCGATTTTTACCTCCGAAACTTTTGACGTCGCGATCTTTATCGCGCGACATTAATTTGCCGCGTCTTATCTATTCCTCGCTCACTCGTGCGAAATTGATTTATTTAAGTCCCCTTGCGCGACGGAACTGCATCCCCCGTAAAGTGTTTAAGAACGATGATATATATCCCTCTTTATTTTATTATCAAATAATTATTTTTATTACCCAATAATAGCGCGCATTTAAAGTTACTTTAATGTTAAATGTATCACTAGAGAGAACATTTAAAATATATTAAGGCAAATTTTTTATTAATAATTTAATAAGCATTACACTATTAAATTATTGGTAGTCCGTTGCACATTGTGCGTAATTAGCGAAGCGATTATCAATCTAATGGTATCGCGGTCGCATATCTATGCACATTATGTAGAGATGATTTTAAGCTTTTCAGCGGAAAATTAAATTTTCAAATTTCATATAATAAGCAGGATTAGTTCTGATAAGTGTAAAAAAAAAATAATTAAGATGCCATTTAATAATTTCTGTATTGTTGTCATTTTATTTCGACGGAAGTTAAAGCCGCTACAAATAGTAAAGCTAAAAGCGCGTTTACTCCGAATATTTTGCGCGTTCAAACTGCACCTCGTAAAGTGCTAGAGAGAACGACGACATATATCCTTTAATTATTTTATTATCAAATAATAGCACGCATTTTTAAAGTTACTCGTGCGAGAATGCAACGGACATACAAGATCATAAAACTAAATGATTGCAGAAAGGGTAAAGAAAAAATATAGCTTCTGCATATAATATAGTTGCCAGCGTTTTTTTTTTACGATCTAAGACGTTATCCTTTCTACCAGTTAATCTCTTTCGATCGTAAAACCTATGAAGAGCGGAAGTGACGCAGTTTTTATTGACAATAAAACGCACTCGGAATGTTATCCACTGCAGAAAAGCGTGGACGGATATATCGTCTTACCTGTAACGTACATTCAATTCTCTAAACTGTCACTGATAAATAAGCGCCCGTCAGCAAATAATCCATATAATGTATATTTTTGTAATCGTATAAAAAAACTTTTGTCAAAACCTGATCATTATTGTTATTTATTAATTTATTTTATTCTATTTTATTTATCTATTATGAGCAATTTAAATTGGCGAAATAAACCGTTTTCTCTAGGTAATAATTATATTTAAAAAATACACATGAAAAAAAATATATCTGCACTTCACAGATTTTAAAAATAATTTATATTTGTAAAATATCTCGCGCCGCTTATAATTCGTCATAATGTCCCTTCATTGTGCAAGTTTCAACGTAGTAATATTTGCAAAAGAATGCGCATAATTTCGAGATATATTCCCGCTGCGTGTTAGATAAATTTTTAAACAAAGCGACCGTGTGTGCGCGGTGGTTTTGCTAAACTCTGCTCCGAGTCACTAAAGAGGACTCTAAGGAGGGAAAGGAGAGCGAATGCCGTAAGGAGTCACGATGGAGGAAAGGATAAATAAAAAAAGAAAAAAAAAAGGAAGAAAGCCGTTTTGAACGCAATGGACACACCTATGTAATTGAGCGAGCTTAGAACCACGCAAACAAACTCGCAAAGAGAGAAAGAGAGAGGGAGAGAAGTGGAGCTACCCCCGTAAGCTAAATTGGGTTAGTTGAAATCCATTTACGCTAACTCTAATGGCGAAAGCGTGAGTCGCATGCGGCATCGACACCGCCAAAACATCAGCCGAGAACCACCGCCCCGCGCAGGTTGGTGGTTCGATAAATAGAGCAGCGAGCGGCCAATTTTTATTCGTTCGACCAGTTTTTCGAACGTCAAATATTGGTACTGAGCGCGCTCGCCTCCACGGCTCACTTTTCGATTCGATTTATCTTGCGCATCATACAATACGTGCAGCGCGGATTGCATAGCGTAACGTAATACGGAGAGGATTCGGGGCTAGTGCGAGCGATATCAAGACTTTCGATTAACGACAATTGATATCTATAATAATTTATCGAACATAGTCAATTAACTCCCGCATTTGTGCGTGGAGAGAGAGAGAAAGAGAGAGAGAGAGAGAGAGTAACGCAGACCGCGCAATCGAATTTTGCATTATTTGAATTCGCATGACGTAACGGTATGTTACATCAGGTATCGATGGGAGGGATAACAATGTATATAATTGAATTCATATACATGTGTTTAATAACAAATGGCCACGCAATAACTTGTGCCGGTATATAATCAAGTAAACGTATCGATGTTATTGGCAAAATAGGGTAATTGCGTGGATAATAAATAATTCTATGCACATTAAAAGGCATTCATAAGCGAGATCACAATGATATTAGGCAGATTGTTAACGAAATATTTAAACAGCTAATGCATATAGTATTAGCTGGGATTAAGAAAGCGCAGATTGCGCCGATATACGCGTTATACTATAACAATGTTAATTATGGACGGAGAATATAATGGATGTATCGGACGTGGTGCGGAATCAAAATTTCTCAGTCGCTCGCAAACTCCAATATTATGCCATTTTACGAAGGAAATTATGGCCGTTGTGTCTCTCGACGACATTCTCCGCGGAATTCCTCGTAGCAATTCCTTGTTCCCGCGAAATATTGTCGAGGTCCAAGGAATTCTCCCTCGCGTCGAGAAAATTCGTTCCGATTCAACTACATTTTTCTCTCGTAACAGAGTTTTTAAGTGCGAACTCTGTCTGTCGGGCTGAGAGAGCGCAATCGACACTAGGTATGTCGAGATAGAGTCGTGATGCGGAGACATTATCGTCGGCAGGACCGAAAAACTCCTCCCGAACTCCTCCTCTCGCTTCCGAAATAAAGAAAGAGACTCTCTCCTTCTCTTTTTTTCTCTCTCTCTCTCTCTCTCTTTCTTTCCTTTCCCCCTTGGTATCTTCGACGACGTAACGGCGGAAGGTCGTATCTACCGGGAAGGTTAAAGGCCGAGCTCCCTTTTTTCCATCTCCCCTATGGAAAATGCACCTCAGGGAGCGGAGAACGCGGACCCACAACGCGATTTTACTCCGGAGACCACGTACCACGGACGCCCTTTTTCTCGCCTTCTTCGAGGTCTCTGGCGCAAATAAAAATAAACTGGACCCTGGTTCCAACAGTGTTGATGCACTGCCATAGCGACTACGTTAAAAAGTGTAGAGCAGCGTTTCCCAACCTTGTCTCAAAATTGCAACCTCCTTCCAGAGTGTAGGAATATCGTGTGCGATATATAGGTAACGTTATTGTGCAAATTATCTTAAGAAAAGGAAATAGTAATTATCTTAATAAAAGAAATAGTATCTTTCTTTCTTAATTCTATTATCACTTGAAGAAAATAAAAAAATGCTTGAATTAATTTGGCAAATTATTTTTTTAACTACTATTTATATATATAACTTTCTCTCTCTCTCTCTCTATACATATATATATATATATATATATATATATATATATATATACATAATGTATGTATTCTTGTTTTAAATAAAAATTAGAAATACACAGAAGACAAAAAAAAAGATGCAGCTACTAACACTCGAAGATATTTAAATTCCAATTCGATTTAATGAATATTAATAAATTGCATCTCTAATCGTATATTTTTCGTTTTGGATAGAAATTATAAATACAACCTATTGGTCGTTTTTCTAAGAAATGCACTCGTACAGAATCGTGCTAAGCAATTTAAGCAATTAACTTTCCCGCGAGAAGGCATAGCCTTCGGCTGATTGCATATCGTTGGTATGTTTAGATCCTGAATTTATGAAGTCGGTTATTTTACGTCTGCATTGTTTTCTCCAGTAAATGTTCATTAAACCAGAAAGGTATATTAATGAATAAATATGAGCGATGTTGCAATATTTATGCAGGCGTGCATACAAGAGAGCGGAAGAAATATTACAAAAATTTTATTTATCTGCGTGAGAGAAAATATTACAAAAATTTTATTTATCCACGTGCATATCTGCACGTCGCGACAGTTTATCATTTATTAAAATCAATCCACCGCTCTTTCGACCTCTTTCCATTTTTTTTTCCATCTATTAAAATGAATATCATCTTTCGTTCAAACTCGCGATTTACTAGAACGCTCTCCACTTTCGATATTATATATCGCAAGTTTTTCCGTTTTCTATTTTCAGATTGTGCCCGCACGGGGAAGATGATGGTCATCTAAGAATCCTCTCCGACGTGCGACGAGTCTTTGAGGATGTGCAGTTCGGTGCAGTTAAAGTGTCGGTGAGAGCGGAGCAACCCCTCGCGTATATCTATGATTTTCTTTTCTTTCCTTTATTGCGCTTTATCTTACGGGAAATCCGCACGAACGATGTCATAGCCGTCCAAGTGCGAACTGTCTTCACGTCGGACACGATGGCACTGTTGTTCGCCATAATCGTTATTTCGATCACTACTGCCATGTCGCTGCCGCCGGTCATTAGAATCGGTGAGTATCAATCTATATACGTTAGTTTCTAACTTATTTAGAGATACAATTATCGAGATATAATTCACAAGATACGTGACAATTATCAGGATTTATATAATAACTCCGTCATGTAATCCGTCCTCTAATGGCTTAGCTTGGTTATTTAATAAACGGTCAAATATCTGTTAAGTAAATAGTTAAAAATTGTTATTTTACTAAAAATTGTTCACGAAACATCTTACGAAATTTTACAATCGAAATGTATGAAATTTTAGAATCGACAATCCGTTATTTTTCTCTTTCTCGTTAAAACTATACGCATAGAAAATATTTTTGCAAGTTATTAACACGCGTTGCTTTTTTTATTTCTATCGAACATTTCCTCGTGACTTATGGTTTACGCACACATCGTTGATCACAGATTGCCAGTGTACAAAAAACGAGCTGCCACTATGCGTAGTTCGCTCCTGGACTGTCAATTAGTTCGGTCATCCACGTGAAATTGTCCGGTATTTTGTTATACGCTCGCAAAAAAAAAAAAAAAAAAAAAAAAAGATTTCCACAGCGATCAATTGTACGGTAGGATTTACGTTATATTAAATCCATGGATTTTGCGCAAATACAATAGCAAATGAGCGAGCTTGCGACAACGAGAAATGAACGTGGTACAAATTAATATCTGAGAAAACATGACAATTTTATCTCAGGAATCAAAAAAAGATTATCTTTATTAATTATATAAGATATATATTAAAGTTAATAAACAAATTTTTATTAGAATTATCATTCAAATGTTCTCGCGATGAAGTGTCTTGTAGAACAGCACGTATGCAGCAGCACATAAGATTTCGAATTTTCTCCGCGAATCTGCCACGGAAAGTCAGTCAGTCAGTCGCGAGTCAGTCTCAGACTTCGATCTTCTCTGCCTGTAACCTTTTTCGCGTCATATGCCGCGAACTTGGCCCGAAACTTTCCACTCGCACGCAGGTAGACGCGCCGCGGCTCGGAATTATAGAGTACAGAGCCTTGCTAAGTACAACGCGCGCGCAGGGGATCGAATCTTCACCTGTTACCGCGCTCGCTCTCGCGTCTTCATCAGTATGAGGCCTCATTAGTATTCCGAAAGCGTTCGTGTGGGTGTAAAGCAGACGTGTTCGTGCGTGGGATGCCGGGCTTCGACTCCGACCCACCCCTCTGTGTGTGTGTGTGTGTGTGTCGAACTACGTTCATCCGTATATAAACACGCACGCACACATACGTGACGCGACGCGACGAGAGAGCAGAGCTCGAGGCTGCTCGCCAGTTAAGTCTGACGGCAGGAAAGTTTTCCGTCGATCTAATTGGTTGAATTTCTGCGGGGCAACCGCCTCGAGGGAAACTTGTCCGCAATTTCCTATGATGTCGTTGTGAGAATGAAGAGAGGTAGGCGATAAGGCGAGCGCCAGGACTTGTGTGTCAGGACGGAGTCTTGCGCGCGCGTCTTATGTAAGACGAATGGGGAAACCCGAAAGAAAGTAAGGTATCCCCGGGAGGGACTAGAGATCCTCTTCTCCTCGGCATCCCGACGCACACGTGACGCATCTCTGAGAGATCTCGAGACCGTGAAGAAAAATACGAGGGATATTATGTATTCATGCCCGCTACCATAATCTTTCTCGCATTTGGGGACGTAATTGAAATATCTGTTACTCACACGGAGAGTACGTGTCCGAAAGTTGCGCGCGTGTAACGTGAACGTAAATATGAGAAAGGCTATGATTAGGTAAATAATTCACGGCCAGCCATGTGATGCTAAGGAAAAAAAATTAATTCTTCCCTTTTATGCATGTATTAAAAAGAAAGAGAAGGAAGGAAAAAAAAATTTGAATTATAATAATGCAGAAGATGCATATAGATATCAGTAATCTCGGAGATAGAAGTTACATGACTCTTTCCCGAATAAGAGTTACGTGTACGGGTCGTTGTGCAAAGTGGAAAATTCGCCACCTCGCTGCATCTTTCACACAGTAGTAAACAAGATAGAAAACTTTTCGAGATAATATATTTTTTGCGTGCTAGTATTTTTCGCCTTTTTCTGGTGATATCTGAAGCTAAAGCGTCGACGTAAGATCTTAAGCTGAGTGAAGCGAAATGGGTGAATCTTCTATTTCTTATCAAGCACAAATCGAAAGATTTTCTATATCTTATAAATAATTGCGCGCACGAGAAAAAGTGGAACAGATTGATTTAAAATTCTTTTGCCGCTTTAATCTTGAAATTACTATAATATGAATTAGTAGATAATACAAGACTCATTTAATATGCACACAAGATGTTTGTATTTAACAATTATTAAGTAAAGCAGATTATAATTAATTATATTTATTGATAATATATTGTCTCTTAGAATCTAAACGCAAATGTGTAAAAATTCTTGATAATGATAAACCTAGTGATAAAAATAATGATAAAACTAAATAGAAACAAATAACGAACAATATCATTTATTAAGAATTATAAATACATATATATGATATACATACATATAATAGTATTATTTTATTATTTATTTTATTGCTTTTTATTATTTATTGCAGATGTTACATTTTTCTCACGGTTTGTTAAATAAAAATGCTATTTTCCCGAAAATTAAAATATTGAAAAATATTTACTTATAATTAATTAGTAAAACAGAAACGAAATATCATGAACACATTTATGGTTAATGGGCTGTTAACGATCTACACAAAATGCATTCGATATAAAATGCATTGGAATTAATTTACGCACATCAATTCTCAACGAATCATTTCATATATGAATGTGGCTAGAAATTTTTTCAAAATTTGGTATGTTTATTCACATGTGTGTACAAATGTTTACATTTTTTCCCCAAATTTTTTACACATATTTATTCAGGTATTTTTTTTAACTATGTTTATTTATTCTAACTTCGAATTAAAAGAAAAAAAACAGTTTCCAGATAAACACGTTAAAATCACACTTTCAAAAGTGTTTCAATTTTTGAAATTTTCATGATTTCATCAACATTGAACTTAATATTCAATTCATTTATTCTTTCCTCGTATTCGATTATGCAGCTTTAATGGCAATGATTTCGATATTATTCCGGAATAACCGCAAAGTCATCAATAATCCTTTCGAAAAAACAGACACTTGCGCGCGGCAAGAGAAAGACCGGTTAATATTATTAACCTGGGGTGATAATAATGTGAAATAAATTATACCTGAAATATATTATATCTGGTGAAATAAAGCTTGCTGAGATAATTATTGCGCGATCGATACGCGCCCATTGTGCGTCGCATTCGGTCAAAATGCAAGTTACTTAATATTGCGCTAAGAACCGTCGTCAATGGCAGACACGATCATAAATTTTATCATTTGCATCACGCTATCACGCTCGTCCAAATCTTCCGCTTTAGGAGAATATCGTTACGCTCGGCTCTCTACGCTCGAAATCAAAACGATAGAAGAGGCACTTTAGTTGCAGCGCCAACGCTATATGCAGTAAATTATACGGTACATGAATGCACCGTATACAGGACAATACGCGATACTCATCACCGTATAACATTTCCGGAAAGAATTTCTTTGTTTGCGATTTTATAACACGGGAAGTGCGCGCGCGCGCGAGGAGGGGCGGGAGCGGATTAACGTAATTCCGAATGGCTTCGAGAAGTGGAAATGGTGAAAGGGAAAAAGGTCACGGGAGCGCGAATACTCGATAACGATCAAGATATCTTCAGCAAACACCGCGCCGGGATGGAACTAGGTGCAGTCGTTCCCGTATTTTCCGAGAGGTGGGAACGATATGATTTGCGTATGCAATGCTAAATCAACCGTCGCGAAGGATTTGCGACAAGTGCTTTAGTCGCGAATATGACAAACTCCTTAATACAATGAATGAATTATTCGCGGTTTCAATAAAAATTTATAATTCGTTGTTTTTTTTTTTTTTTTTTGAGATAACACATTTTCTCCTTATTAAAGTATTTGTCATTCCTCAAATCTTTATCAGTTGAATTACTTATTTAAACAGTAGTATAAGATTGTAATAGCCATACACTCCCCTAGAGAGGTGTTATAAAAAAAAGCCATTAAACAATTTATGATAATCGTACGAGAATCTCAAAATTTCATGATACGACTGCACAATGTTTTCGCGCTTTAAGTAAACCATTTACGGAGGAGCGAGAGAGGCGGCGACGAAATTCCAACTACTTCTTAGAATAAGAGTTTTACCAAATTTACGTGCAAGAGAAACGTGAGCCTGCAATTCTACGACCACTTTTTCCTCTATTGTTATCCAAGGTATGTACAAAGCGTGCACATTTCCCAAATGCTAGTTCATGAATCGCCGTGAGTTGCACAGCTGCACCACATGTCTCGCTATTCGCGTAGAAATTTCCCAAGCTTTTCCGAGATACAGCGTAGATTCCGATTAGAATGCCCAAATTTGTCTCAAATAGGTATTATCGTCCTACAATATCAATTCGAAATCCCTATTTTTATTTCAAATACGGATTTTCGATCTACAATCGAAAGAGAAACGGATGCGGAAATTCGTTTTTTTTTTTTGGTAGATTAGATCTAAAAAACCGGTACATTTTTATGGAATCGGATAAGAAATCCCATTTTTATATCTAGCTATTGAATTCTCCCAATAGAATAACAAAATAAAAGTATATTAGTTTTTTGTTTACCGCTATGCAGCTTCCTCGCAAAAAATTTTTAATTTACGTAGAGACTGGATATAAAGTCTGCAAAGCGCGACTATTATTCGTAAAATAACAAATATTAGTTTATCATCTTAAAAAAATCTCTCTGACTTTTTTTCTATAAAAGATTCAGAATATTTAACTGATTCCTTGGCTCTATTTGATTAATCCAGAGTTTCAACAAAAACGGAATATCGACCAATGCTAATTGGACTGTTATAAATTTCTTATAAATATTTAGGCAAAGCGTTTTAAATATTCTGCTTAATTATAATGTTGAATGGAAATTGGAAAAGAATTTTGAAAAAACATTAGAGAAAGCAAATGGCATTTGCTTGGATTTCCCGCTTGAAATTACGTTTTTAAAACATGATACCTTTAATCTGAATTTTTTTTTTAGATTTTCGAAGAAAACCGAAACGAATGATTTTTTGGAAGAAGTCTGACTAGAGTCTAATTAGATCCTTTTTATACGGTTAATAAATCGCTGCTGTGTAAAAATTATCGATGCAGTCACTCGCCGATACATCGCATTTTGAAAGTATCACAAGTCTTCAATCTCTGGCTTAGCACGTCAAAAAATTTTTAAATCCGCGAAAAATGTGTACGCGCGAAACATCAGGCAGTAAGTTAGCGGCGGTAGAAAAAAAAAACTTCCGCTTGTGCAGGCGCGAGTATGAACGAGCTTAATAAACTTCCCGAAACCTCTTCGGGAAGTAAATCGCCATCGTGCGTTGACAGCATTGAAGATTTATAACTTGTCCGCGCGCGCGGCAAAGAATCATAATGTGCTCGGAAACTTATATAGTCAAGTATATCATCATGCTTGTTCGCCAACGTTCGCAAGCACAAGTTCGATTATTACGAGAATATTTCATATGTTATGTTAATAACTGGAAGATAATTTTAATATAATTTTTCACAATTAGATTGATTGAATTTTAGGGAGTTGTAGTTTTCTCACGGATATTAAAATAGTAGAAAATATTGATTTATTTTTTTTTTGCATATAGATTTACATATAATAATAATATACATAATATATATAATATATATATAATATATATAATAATATATAATAGTAATAATAATAATACATACTTTTCGATTTATTATAATAATAATACATATTTCTCTATCATGCTAAAAATATAAAACTGAAGTTTGTGTCGCCGAGAATTCACAGAAATTGCGTGTCACGTCAACGTGTAAATGTGAAGAGATAATGGCGTACACACACATACACACCACACACACACACACTCACACACACACACGGAGGCTATTTTTCGTGAAAGGGGTCGCAACGCTCTTGAATTTCCTTTTCAAGCGAAATACATTACATGGCTATTACAATATTAATTATATATATATATATACGTTAATACTGTATAATTATAATAGTATAGTACTCTAATTAGAGTCGATGTAATAATGTAAAGGGATATAAAAGAGATCCGCGCGAAGAGAAGTGACGTATAATTTTTACGCGCATGCTAAAAAGGGATCGAGGACAGGTTGCCGATGAAGTCATCGGGCTTCGGCGAACAGATCGATAAGACATCCTTATCGGCTACCAGCGCCGAGTTTTACCATTAAAGCCCCTGTGAAAATTACTTGAAGCGACTCTCTACTAGATCCTATCGTTTGTCTAAGTAGTTTCCATAAAGAACCGGAATTCTCGCTCGCTCGTTTCGCGCGTTCCGAGATGCTTTTTCCCTCAATTTTCCCCCCTCTCGGGGGTTCCCTTGGACACGCGCTCGTCGATAATCGAACTCGAAGGATCGACGAGGAAGGCAGTCGGTGCATCTTCGCTTCTGAACTTCAACGGACGTAACTACTTCCGGTTAGGGCTCGTCGCACGCCCGATTTCGCGTTTTACGAAAAGAACAGCCGGTCAGAAAATCGCAGAGGAACGCCTGAAGGATCATCAGGATCGGGAAAGTTTTGATCGCGCAATTCTTTTCGACGAGACCGTTTGCCTCAAGCAGTTCTTTATTCTATCAAATGAGTTTGCAACTTTCCAATTCGCATTTGAATTTGGGCGATCTTGTCTATATAGATGTATGTATGTATGCGCATGTCTTGTTATATATATTAAAAGAAAATAAAAATTCTTTTCAGAAAATGCAATTGGAGATTGAAGAAAATGCGAGCATAAGGGGGATAATTAGTCGCGCGAACATACATGTAGATCGGAAGATATTATTCATTAACAATAACCGTGAAATGGAATAATCGGGAAGTGTAATTTATGAGCGTTTAATGCGTACATTCTATACGACGAGATACATTTCGAGTTAATGCGCGTTATAACGTGACGATAAGATCGCTCGTTCGTTGTGAAATGCGCTTACGTACGCATTTGCACTGAAAAGCATTTGCAATAATGCCTTTCCTCGGCCCGTGCGTATAATCTGAAACTGAATCGAATGGAATATTAAAATTTTATTAATATCTCCTTCAATCTGTATATTTCCTTTTACATGATTTGAAGCTAAATGACGCGCTGAAAAAATTGTATTCTCATTTTAAGAATTTCCCACTTATTTTTAGAACACCCTGTTTTAAAATAGGATTCTCGCCAAAAGGATTCTCTTACCTTAACAGGAGAATTCTCTAAACATTATTTAAATATGTATATTTACGACCGTTTGTTAGTAACAAAGAATATATTATCAGTTTCAGAGGATATTCTAGAAACACTTAAGAATATCTGTTAAAAGGGGTTTTATAGTATACACACTCCTCTTACTTCGAGAATACAATTTTTTTCGATGCGAAAACCTTCATAGATGAATGCTATCTTATTATCTTTTCGTCTATGTGCTATCTGCAGTCTCGTTGTTGTGAAGAATAATACGAGTTAAATGAAGATTCGATTAAATTGTCATTCCCGCTCTCTAATATCCACCGAATTCACAGTTTACATTCGACATTTCGCAGGTTTCCGTTTCCGCTCGTCGCGTCGTGTGTAACGAGTTTTCTAACTATACCCTATTTTCTCGGCGAACAAGCGACCATCGCGTCGCAATTTCCCTGGAGTACAGTAGTGCTGCGACTCGCGTGCCTCAGCATGAAAACGTACGACCAATAATTTCATTCGTATTTAATTCTCCTCCCGTTTGTGCGTCAAAGAAATAAATCATTAACGCGATGGTTTCGACGAAGTAATAAAAAGTAAAGCGAAAAGTGTGACAAAGAGATACCACGTTTTATGGAGGTAACAGGTTGATAGGCGATATATTAATAGAATATGCTTTGCATAAGGTGATAAAAATATATTTTAAACGTCGATTGGCGCTTTGGGTATTATAAATATAATAAACGAAGGCGTTATATGCACACTTTATGCATTTATGTATTACTTTGCTGTATTAACAGTCAATACAGACGCATGCTGCGGTACAAATATACGATGGAGAGAGGAGCTCGTACCGGATACTTTGAAGAAAATATTTCTTCGATGCTGCGTTCGCAGAAATATTCTTGCGAAAATTGCTGCAAGACGTAGCGAGGTAACCAATTTCAAAACAGATTTCTCAGGGTAGCAGCTTTGACTCGTTCTCGTTTCTCATCATCTTCTTCATCGAACGAAAAGTTTCGGCTTCCTGAGTGAGATTTCTGGAATGCAAAATATAGGAAAAATTATATGCGGATCGTGAATGTAAACGTGAATTCTGCATGCGATGTTTGGACAGTTTCGAGAAGTATTTATCCGCCAGAGGCATAAAAGTGAAAAAAAATTAATATTGTTATATCTCGAAAGACCATCGTAAAATTTTCGAAAACTTTCTGCGTTCTTGCTAGGTGATACCTGTGTGACATTCACTTTTCTAAGGACACCGGATACTTTAAAGAAAATATTTCGAAAATATTAAAATAATCGTGAAAAACAAATTCTATTAATCTGATAAAACGGCAGATTCGTTATCGGATATTTTACTTTCGGATCGCATATTATTTTATATTAAGTATTTTCGCGTACGTTTTTGTTCTCAAGATTGTTGATTTGTTCTCTCCAAGCAATATCTCGAGCATTGATTTTTCCATTTGGTCCAAATGCTCGCAACAATAAGATTTTCGCGCCATTCAGCGCGCAAACTGGAGAAATGAGATAACTCATCACGTGGCAAGATCGGCGGCGTGTTGCATACACATGCATGCATCCGAAATGTTTCGGTGCGCATGCCCCGAGGATGACATTTCCCGTGACGACCGTGACTGCAATTTTTCACGACGAGCAAAAGTCGAGGTCGTATTTGAGGCACGATAGTAAGACGCCCGCGGAATGTCTTAGTGGCCGTTACGGCGCTTACATAAAACGGCGGTTACATGACGTAACCGGGTGCTCCATACGTGTTTTATTCACATATTTATCATGGTCGCGAGATGAGCTGCAATAGGGGCTGACATAACGCAGAGAACGATAAACGAAGGAACGCGGTAAGGAAGAGTCGAGAGAGTTTTGTGCGGTCGTTTGCCGGGTATCTGTTGTCTTTTACTACTGTGCGCTATGTATGATCATTCACTCTCCAAGCCACTGTCGCGATACAATTGCTCCTTATAGCGCTTTTAGAATCATTATTGTGGTTACAAACAAACCAAGACATTTTTACGGATAAAAATAAAATTGTCGTTTAAAAACTTTTTTATTCAAGAACTTAAAGATTTTAAAATACAAAGAATACTGAGATTTGAAGAGAAATTCATGAGTATTGAAAGATTTAAATAACTGAATATTCAGTATTTATTATTTATTATTTATTACATTATAGTGGTGTATAAGAAAAACTTCTAATTTACACATATAAGGTTATTTATCATACAATTATTCGGGAGCTTTCACATGTTCTTTTTATATCGTTTTTATATTCGTTACAGAGAAACGTTTCATTAAAGAAAAAGCTTTTTTAACATATTGATAAAGCGTTTTCGTGCAATTAAATTTTTGAACATTATATTGGATATTATATTCTGATATATGTATATCAAATGCCGCTATTTAATTACGCTTCCACAGAATTTCGAACAATGAACATTTTCCAGAGATGTAATCGAATTTTTCCCGAACTTTTTTTGGCACGCCAAATCAAAAATTAATTGTACAGGATTGTATATTCGGTTATGTAACTGTAGGAAGTTAATAAAACAAATTTGTAGAGCACAGAAAGAACAGATCGCTTTTGAACAATTTTTTTCGTGAATAATTTGTAAGCAGAACGCGGCTATTAAAATGCTATGATATTGCAATAAATTTCTTTTGTGATCTAGACATTTTGCAGAAACAATTTGTAACAAATTTTTAATGATACATGATATTTTTTTCCTGTTCTATCCAAAAATTTTTTTTTATATTTTATTTCTATCAAATTACTAGCACTTTAAATAATTTATCATAGAAAGACGCAGTAGTTTAAACACCCAAGAAAGTGCAGTATTATATAAAAGTAGATAAAAAATCATAGTACGACCAAAAAGGAAACGATTCTTCGAAAATAAATAAAAAATGTAGAATACAAATTTTTTTGGTATAAGATTTTATTTTCAAGAGAAAATTAACTTTAAAATTTAAAAAATTAATAATGTATTAATATTCACTTCTGAGAAATTACTTCTTTTTTTATTATATTTATATTTTCTGACTTACCTTGTAAATAGCACAGTTATTATACTGTAAAAAGTTTAGAAATTAGAAATAAAGTAACTTTACTATATATATCACAACGCAAGGCGCCGCTATTCAAGTTAGATGACTGACAGATCGAGCACACAATGTAAGCTATCGATCAACTGTAGTAAGGAATTCGATGGCATATATCTACATTGAATTGTGAAGCGTGCTCACATGTTTGCAGATTGAGTTCAAACATAAACTGATCGTTTTCAAAGAGAATGTGAGATTACGGGGAATGCAATGATATTCGGTCGGTTTATCCTTCAAATGAACATTGGTAACGACGATAACTGATATCTCGGTGAAAGAAGATACAATAATGAGACGTGTAGCTTGCGTGGAATGACATAAAAATTAACAAACGCAATCAATGCGTTTAACATAACATTTATAAGCTGTAGAAGAAGCAAATTATTTTCTAGATGCATGCATAATTAAATAGAGAGCGGCGCGATGCATAAAAGCTTTTGACCCAGAATATCGATAATCGAACGTCCGACAATTTTCAAATAATGCGTCTTCTTGTAGCGTGCGTTTATTTACCAGTGTCGTCGGAAGTTTATCGAAAACCTCGGTAGCGATATCTTCGCACGATATCTTGTTTTATCTCGATAATGCACGGACACGAAAGTACATATACGCTGACACAAGCGCGCGCACACACACACACACACACACACACACGGACGGATGCGCGTGTGCGGGAAAGGGAAAAAGAGGAAAGAGTCGGGATATACGAAGTCTTGGTGCAAAACGCTGAATTGCAATATCGGAATGTCTAGTGGATAAGTATCGGCAGACCGGGCCTTGATCCATATCCTACAACGCGCTTGATTGCATCGCGTTGCAACGTGCTGTCGCGCCGGCGCCGCTTGTAACGAGCGAGTTCCCCGATAATCAGTTGCGCGTAAACATCGCCAGCGGATAATTCACAGATGAGAGCGATTGTCGCCGATGCGCTTTGCAGTGGCGAAATTTTCGAGCATTTCAGAGACACAATGCAAGGGAGAGAAAAATCTCTCTCGAATTATTTAAATATAATTATATATAATTATAATATATAATAATATAATTATATATCTAATAATATATAATATATAATAATATGTAATAATATATTTTAGAGAGATTCATCTAAAATACATTTTTATACATTTTATTTGATTAATAACTACTTTCAAGTAACTAATATGCGTTATTTTATTTTATTTAGTTACAATCGAATAATTTCCTTAATATGTTTAATTGTGATTTGTATTTTAATTTTTCTTTTGATCTCAAACGCGACAGAAGTATAATATTTCTACCGTTCTATGGTTAGGAGTCGAGTCTTGCTGATGTTGTACAAAGAGCTAGCTCGTCCTGTTGAGAGATCTGTTTTAGTCTGCAATGCAAGAAAAGCACTTTTTTCTCGTTTTCAAGATGCTTTCAGCAGTATTCATTGAGGACGCCGACGGGCGACTCTCAACGAAACGCGTATTGTCGTATAACGCTTTGTTAATCGTGATAAAGATAAAGAGATTACACAGATACAAATTACGAGATAGTTTGCCAGATGCATATTTAATTAAAATTTTAATTAAACATAATAATAAATTGCGTGTATTTTAAAATCGGAGCAATAGATAAAATATTGAAGATAATGCTAATGGGTAATGGATTAAACATTCGCAGATTAAAAATTTTAATTACAACGTCGTTGTTAATACATTAAAAAGCACAATTATTAATCTCACGAATTAAAAGTATAGATATTATTTAATTTACGGTTTATTATTTTCTTACAAAAAATAAGTTTAATTTGCTCTAATTTTATTAAATGCATAAGCGGAAAGCAGAAAATGTTTTGCCTTGTACAAAAATGCACGATTATCCTGAATAATGAATGTGTAAAGTTTAAAATCTACAGACGTTAATTATACAAGACTGCTGTCGAGGATTTATCTTTCAGTAATATGTCAAAGAACGGGGAACTTACTTTTTTAAAATAATAAAACGCACATCTGTGAATAGAACTTACAATTTTCGCCCATCAGGTCGTTCTTGATGTTGCTTTCTTACAAATAATAACAAGAAGTAATAAGGAAGAGTGAAGTACACACAAAATAAAAAGAAGAAATATATTTTACACGAACATAAATCATGTCAGATATTTCAGTAAAATTGCTTCGTCGAGATATCTCGAAATCCTTCTTCGCGTAGAAAGTAAAACTTTTCATCGATAACGATTTGTTTCTTGTATTTTGCACGACGATATTCAGAAGTGTCTTCTAATATGCGGCATGCAGCGTACTGCATTACGTTGTATCTTGCGCCAATGCAGATACTTCGACTTCTACTTTGTAGCATTAAGGGTCACAGTGTCTAGGCCAAAATCTACGATGGCGCCAGACTTTCATTGCTCGCCTTCGAATCGTTTGTCGTGATTTAAGCTCCCTTTGCTTATCGCGATAACCGATGGCAATATTCGGGCAAATGGCCCATGCCTGACAAAGTATGCCCAGAGAAGTGCAAATTTTTCCGTTTAAAGAGAATTGCAATAACGCATACTTTTTTTCTTTTTAGAATTCAAGTGCTAAACTCTACGTCTTGCAATGTTACTTTATAGAGAAATAATTTATTTATAAACATTAGTAACGTTCATATTAATATCTCGATTAGGTAAGACTATTTTTTTTATTTTAATAGACAAAAAATCAATTCGTTTAAATTGTCATCATTTTTGCAAATACTTTTTCTCTGCCGTCGTCTTTTCGGCGAATATGTGTCGTTCACTCGCATCCTATCCGTTGGGGACTATAAATCTTATATGGCGAAATACGTCAAAAATTTTTCCGCGACTTCTACCCGGCGACAAATCCGATAAAACTGACTTTTATGTGGAGAAGGTTCGCGAAATATCACGGGTCGCGAACATGCCACGCGATATACACGCGTATATGCGTGAGAACTTATCTCATACGTGTCTATATATATTATAAATAGAGAGCTTGATCGGATTGGCACGGGAAGGGTCATTAAAACGTGAGAAATGATGAAAACGGCGGCAAGATAAAATGTCGGTACGAAAAAAGGGAAGAGCACAAATCCGGCCTAACTTGATAATCAGATGCGGGCGGGCGTGATCCTCCTCTTTGGAGAATCCTCTTGCCAGATTTGCAAATCCCTGCGAAACGCGCTCATGGATTTGTTACAATTGTACAAATCTTCATTGGCATATCTTAAATGTGAATAAATGTGAATAAACCTTTCTCCGATTAAATGAGTCAATAAATTTTATGTACTCTCTTTTTGTAAGATATTTTTCTCTTTTTTTCCTCTCTTAATTTTTTTTCTGTAAAATATAGACTAGAAAATTTAACACCATTTACGATTTATAGAAAGTTATTATTGGTATATTTTCGATGACTTTTGTGAACAGAAAGAAGCTACATAGCTTATATATTAAATTTTCTGTGTACGATAGTTTTTTTATAAATAATAAAAACGAATGTTACACTCACACAATTAGGGCAAAGACTGCGTCGTAAAAAGAGAACAGAGAATGCCACTGACTTCTCAAAACTATCTATTTTTCTTCGCTGTAAGTTTCTGGCTGCCTGCCTGACCCGAGTGTCCTCGACGTTACAAAGAAGAATAAAGTCGCGTCTGTAACATTTGTAGCAAGACGTGAAATCGTTGCATCTCCAGCATCGCAGACTTATTCGCCAACTTAACTTACATTTGTTAAGTTTTAAATACATATGTTGTTATAATAAATACCAACAAATATTACAAATATTAGAATTAAATTAATTTATCTTCCGTTAAAATTATAGAGAATATTGCGTTCACTATTAGATTAATTTTTGAAAATCTTGCCTCTATTTATCGCAAATAAAAAAACGAGAAATTCTAAATTAGTATATATTTCAATAAAAATAAAAAAATAAGCGGTCTACATTCTACTCTTACTTTATGACTTTTTTTAGATCTCATTCTAACTTTTATTTTACCTAACAAAACGTTGGTTAATAATGTATGTACGTTAATACAAGATGAGGATCAGACAGATGCAATTAACGTTAAACATACAAGCCGAATGTGTGTATATGTGCAGAACTTTGATGGATTAAATTGCTAAAGAGGTCGGTTACCCGTGTATAAAGCACAGGTCACAATTTCGTATTGCGCGCTTGAAATTCTAGTAATTATAACAGACTGTCGCATGCATCAAACTATAGTGCTCGACCGAAGAGGAAGTACTTCAGATGACCAAGTTTCGCCCTATTTTCCGAGTGGATCGTTTGTGCCCAAGAGTACTTCACGAGAGACAGATGCGAATACCAATAGATCGAGCGTATGCGGCTAAACGATTCCGCATCTAAAACGGACGAGAAGTATAACAGAATTATATTTCGAAGTATCGTCTATCGCGACTTACGATTGAGAGACGAGAATTGGAATTCCAGGAGGATTCACAGGCTTGTTGGAGATTGCACAGCAACGGACACAAATTTGTTGGAAAGTCAATGACAAAGTGTCACGGAAAGCGCGATCTCATTTCTCCGTTAAATCCACTAAAACACAACGGAGGGCGCTATATAAATATCAATCATATAAAATGCATTTCGAAGGTATCGTCGGTTTCGATTTCCAAATGCGAAAATATTGTGCTATCTATTTTAACCCTTTAGTTAACCCGCAAGTATTTATATGAGTCCATTTATATGAGTCTACTCTACTCTATTGTATCAGTGAATATCAACGAGATAATAAGGATAAGAACACTTGTACATCTGCGAATCCGAAAGAGGAATTTTCATCAGAAACGGGCAGGGTTAGCAGGCTGATATTGTCGGGCGGGGTGTGGAAGAAGTAGTCATTTCGGCGATGAGATCAGCCTGTCGAACCCTGCGCCATGTTTTATTTACCCAAGTTGCTTGAGTGCGTTCCACGCGATGGCAGTCATTCCTTCACTTCGTTTAACAAGTTGACCAACTACCAACAACTCCCGTGGAGAGACTCGCTGTGCTGGATGTTCCTCGCCGCAAGTGGGTGATAATCCAAGGTTCTCTTACCCCGATGAAACGTATTTCTGCGTTCTCGTTTGTCAAAAATCGTACGATACATATTTATGTAATTCTTTATCCTTGCCGAAGAAATTAATCGGCGGAAAATATTCAAAAATTCTTCTCGCAACCTATAAACTGTCTAATTATTTTTTTTATTCTGCTTTAAATATTCTCATTGCTGCATCTTACTTCCACGTTACAAAATAAAAGTATTATACTTTTATATAAAGTGTTATATTTATATAATTCTTTATCCTTACTAGAGAAATTAATCAGCGGAAAATATTTAGAAATTTTTCTTGCAATCTATAAACTATCTAATTAATTTTTTTATCCTGTTTTAAATATTGCTGTGCATTTCAGCTTACTTTCACGTTTCAAAATAAAAAATGCTATTCTTTTGTGTTATACTGTGAATGATCTTATTTTGCTCTAAAATATCAATAACTTGTGTAACAGACGTGCGAATATAATGTATATCGCCGCATCTGCTTTCATTGGAGCATCTTCTTATTACAGCTCCTTTCATTAGCTCGACCGCATAATTTAATAAAAATTTCGTGCACTTTTATAAAACGTGAACAAGGGGCCGAGAGTTTCTGAGATACTGGTTATTAAGTTACATCTTGTGCTTTCCTTCAAGTTGATTGGCCGGATTATCGGAATATTATTCCGCCCGAAGATTTTTCCGGTATTGAAGACGGTAAGACAATCGAAGAAACCGTTCGCTTTCGAGATTACTCACGGTGAACACCTGTTTCCCATTGTCTTCTGTCTTCCGTATAATCCATAATTAGACGCTCGGCGTGCGACTATCGCTTTGAGATCCACCGTTCAGAAAGTTAAATTACGCTTTACATTTACGAAGAAACGTTTTAATTTCGACTCGGCAACCAAGTTCGATCTCCCTTTTCCTCTCTCTCGCTCTCTTCTTCTCTTCCTCTTTCTCTCTCTCTCTCTCTTTCTATCTCTGTCCTAACATTCTATCGGATACTCGCATTTAAATTTCCGGCGACGTGCTACATCGAAGATTTTCTTGTGCTTCCTTCTTGTGCGGTTGTCATTATAGAATCTTTCAATAAATCTCGATGTTCGTTTCGAACTCTTTCATATTAAAATAGACGCGCATTTCGCGATTATATAAGAAATCTTTCTACGTTTTTACAAGCCTGAACTGCGACATAAATAAGACTGTAATAAACAGTCGTGAAATAATAAAATTATGAATAATAATCATATATTATTCGTTTTGAAATTGCTCTATTTTTTGCAAAAGATATTAAAGTTGTAATATATACCTAAATATGGTAAATTCGTTCTTTTAGGATAGAATTTATTCTGTAATTCTGCAATTACCGCTCGTCAATTTTAACGAAAGAATCCCGGAGTAATTTTCGTTGATGAAATGCGCAAACGATTCCTACTTGTTTCTACAAGTAATTAACTCGGTTTGCTCTTGGACTCTTCCACATCTGAGTTAGCGTTTCGTGTTTCTCGGTCATTTTCTTCTACACCTGCAGAATCGGTTAAATAGAGAGAAACTCTGATAGGGGTGAGCAGCAAATTCGCGTTATCTCAGCACCGTGCGCCTTACGATTCAGCTTTGTTACACGAACGATATCATTTATCTGTATGCCGAATGATATATATCTAGACCTCTCTTTATAAGGGTAGATTAAAGCTTATATTTACACTCATAATTTTATAACTAGTAAGTAATAAGATTTATAAATTGCCTTTTTCTCGCACAAAAACAAATATAAAAATATATTTAAGAAAACATACATGTATATATATATACATGTATGTTTTCTTAAATATATTTTTATATTTGTGTAATTAATATATGTATATATATATATATATACATATATTAATTAAGAAGGAAACAATTAAATTCTTCCATATCTTTCATTTTATTCGTTAGAAAAATATTTGCTTTGCATAAAAAATATTTACCCAAGGGAATAAGGTGGGACAGCTTTAATGGGAAACGATGCTACTCAGGACTGATTTTTCTCTCATGAACTAATATTTCTGTGCCAATGCTCGCTGTTGCTCCTATTTGTCTCGCGGTTCGCAATTTTTTCCCCGGGAGTTCATATCGGTAACTCATCGTAGTTGCATTCTGATACTTTTTAATTACAAACGCCGTCGCCAGTTAAGCACTCGAAATTGATGTAACGGTAGTTTTAGGTGCAAAGTAAAGTACCGAGGCAATAATGAAAGTGCAGAATTGCGACAATCGATTTATTGCGTCTCGCATCTCTCCACCGCTATAATTAATTAGTTCCGGTCGATTGGTAGCTTTCCAAGTGAGACTAAGAACCCAACGCTAATTTATTACCTCGTGCTTTGAATTCGCACATTCGTTGATGAGCTCGCAAGTAAGCAATTAATCATTATTAAAGCAAGTGAGTGCATAGTATTTTTTTTATGCGACGCGAGTTTATCAGGAACCGATATGCGACAAGCTGCAATATGAATATATTTTGAAAAATATATATTGCACGCAATATACTATTACATTTTGATAAAAAATTTCATACGAATTTGTTCGAGTTAATACGATAGTGTTAAATAATATGCAGCGAATGCTGACAATATCAATAAAAGGATCGCGAAAACGTATTTTGTATACTGTCGAAAATCGAGCCGATAAATTTTGAAGGTTTGTTACAATGTTACATGCAACGTTATCTGCGAGCCGGATATCGAAAACTCGATTTTGATACGCGATATTAATAACGATACTCGATAGCATCAACCGTGAGCGAGTAGAACTGAATTAAACTTGTCTACGCGTGGAATTATTTGTCACACATCGATCGAGAAACACATGTATATTATATAAAATTGTGCATTATAAAATGCGCGTCAAACATGCCTCCGTGGCATAACCACGCGCCAAATAAACTCTAATTTACAAACACGCATTCGTTAAAGAGTATCGACGAGAGTCCTTTCGTTTTCTCATATTTCAGCATCACGACAGCGCGACGCAGTTACATATAACAATAATCATTACTCGCAATTATTAATTAGCAGCGTGTTTCGTCTGTTCGATAAGTCGTGAATGTTATATTTCGATGTTTGCAAATAAATAATTTTGTTCAATTAAACGAGTCATGTTCCGATAAATGGAAGGCGCATCGATCCATAAGCAAATGACGAATTATGATCTATGCGTGAAATATCTTGTTTCTCTTAAACTAAGGCTGCGAAAAGAAAAAATTAATTATACTATCAAATTGTAGTAATGAGAAATTCAATTTATCAATAAAAATATAATTTTACAATTTAATTTGCAGAATTTTTGATTGTAAAATTAAATTGGTAAAAAAATGTAAACTACGTGATGTTTGCTTTACATAAATAAAATAGATAAATAAAATAAACGCGTATAACCATTATTTTTAATTAAATATTTTCGATAAAATTTACTGTAATTTTTTAATGGAATGTTTTGTATCTCTCAATGCAATATGCTTTGTAACAAGAAATGGCATAAAAAGTATCAAAGGCAAACGCGAATATTTACAAGATATTTTATATTTGTTAAAGCTGCATACCATTTTACATTCAAACTAAAAGATGTGCAATTTCGAGTTATAAAAACGTACATAGGAAAAGGATAGATTTTCAATAATATTATATCTACTATTTAATATATTTCAAAGAAAGCGCGATTCAGTAAGAATTTATGGATACTAATATTGCATAATGCTTTTTCAATCAGAGATTGAAAGCAATACGCAATTACTTCTTTAATTACGCTTTCAGTCAAAGACCGAAGATAATACGCGACTATCCTCTTAATTATCCTTTCAATCGGGGATCAGAATATAATTCGCTATTATTTCCGATCATAAATGCCGTCTTACGTCACTATGTTCTTATGGCATGAACACATTTCCCTTTTTTTTTTAGTTATACCCGAAAAAGACGATCGGGTACGGGTGGTTCAATCAGAGGCTTTATTCTTACAAATCGCCTTCGAGGCACAGAGTCCCTTCACGTTCGATTGGCAAGCGAATTCCCGCGGGTACCAACGATTTCACCCTCGTTTTCGGCCACCGTCGGATTCGCGCCGGCGTTTTCTTTTTCTTCTTTTTTTCTTTTATTTCTCGTTCCTCCTTTCTCTCTAATGCGGTTCTTCTAACCGTCTAACCGTGGTGCCGGCCTGGCGGAGTCTCGCGACGCCGTAAAACCTTGAACTTCCTCCTCATCGTCATCGTCGGAGAGGGATGTCGACGGCGGGAAAACAGCTCGAGACCACGTACATGAAAAATTCCGCTCCGTTTATTACGTCGTCGCGGATGACAATAACGTGCGTATGTAAGCTGCTACATTTCCTGTTTTCGCGTTTTCAAGATTATCAAGCGGATGTGCATGGACGTGTGAACATTAAGAAGGAAGACTTTATATTATTTTTCGACAAATTGAGAATTGAGATTGTTCATTGATTTATTTGGCATTTATTTTTCGTAAATATGTGACTCGAAATAGATTTTCATTTATAACGACTCTTGAATGTTCAAGCATTCAATACGTCAGCAGTAAAGTTGAAAATTGCAAAATTCTGTCAAAATTCGTTTGGATTTAACTCTGAAATTCTAAAAAGAGCTCTTTATTTTAATAAATATTTCAAGGATTACTAAAGCTAAAATTGAAATTGGTTTCTATGATACATTTCGAAGAATTGCTGATATTTTTGTATGGAACTTGCAGATTGATGTTCCTGTATTGTTTGCGGCATGCAGATAACGATCGAAAATTTCTACTAGCGAAATACTAGCGAAGAGAGAGAGAGAGCCAAACAAAGATTTGCTGAATATTTCAAAGCACGTGCATTGCGTAACGTGAATACATGCGTATGGTTGTGCGAAAAATAAAAATCAAATATTGCATGTAACGTTACAGCCTTTTACATCGCCTGTATCAAATTTCATAAAAACGTAATATCGGAACATCATATGTACATGCATTAAATCTACAGAGTGCCAATTCAGATAAAATTAATATTACAACAAAACTTAACTTTTTTTTTTAGAATCATTTACTATGTTTTATCATACACATATCTAGCGCGCGCGATAAATTGTGAAACGGGATAAAAGCAAGGGGAAAAAAGTTATAAAATGAAAACATAAAGATAATATAAGAAAATTATATTGTATAAAATTCTTAGAGATTCCAAAGAATATTTTGTATTTTATATTTAACGCAGTCTCTCTATCTGATTTGCAGAATCAAAATTTTAATCTAAATCTTTCTCTTTATTTTCTTCTTCTTTATATAATGATATTACATTTATAACTAAATTGCGTACACACAATAAGAATCATGTATGTATTTTTCTGCATCAAGAATTATATTTCAAACGCTCCTGCTATTGGCAAACTTTTCAATTCAACGAAATGCATGATATCGACAGTGCACGATGAGCTGTCGTGTTATATTTTCATTTCTCGTTAGTATTGGTGGCTCGTAATACAAAATTGATGTTAGAGTGACACATCGTTACCTGCGTTATATTAAGTTTACCGACTTTAGTCAGAAAGCTTTCCGAGAACGCTCTGCTTCTGTCTAGATAAAAGAAATATCAAAGCATGCGTATCATGTCTAGAATAATAAATAACATGAATATTTTACATAAAATCAATTTTTATATCATATAAATATGCTTTGTACATACAAAATATAACATAATTTATTATTATTATTTATTATTATTTATTAATTATTAATTAAAATTGGTAATTTTCAATTAACTTAGTTAAAATAACAATTTATAATTTTTCTCATAATTGCTTTGTCGTAATTACTTGTAACTGCTTTGTAGCGAGATAGCAAGAAAGTGTAAAAATTCTCTTTTAAACATTCAAGGCATGGAAATTATCCAGCATTTATGATACTTCTCGCTCTTCAATAATTCAGACTGCGGCACTTTGAATGAATAATGTCGTAAGCATAAATATGTTCATTGAGAATTAAAAGGCAGCTTTAAGTGCGACATAAATACAGTTATAATTCTACAAAATTCACTATTATTAATTCCACTTTCACGTTTGTAGATTATACTCAATCTGCTTGTTCGAATTTTATTTCTTCTATAGTTTTCAATAGTGTGCTTGTAAAATATATACACATAGTCGGTGGAGAATTTTTGTTGTGTAAGAATATAACTCTCTTACGTGTTTTAACAAAAATAGTTGTTTCTGTTAATGAAGATATACATCTTCGTTAAATTCCAAGCTTTGCTCTCTATTTGCTCTTGTACTGTAATTAGGAATTATGTAATTGAACGGTGTTAATTAAAGCATGCAGTCTTTAAACGTAATAGTAAAATATAGTAAAATGCAATTCTACAAAATACTTTCTTACAAGAATAATTAGAAATTAAATAATGCAGAGAGACTAAAAGTGTGTGTATATAAATGCTTGTTGCACTCCTTGCCATTTGTTCAATCATTTTTTCTCTATTATGTTTTGTCTATTTATTTGCGCGATTAATTTGTACAAATAACATTTAAAAATTTATAAAACAAATCTTTTTTATTCACATATTGGACATTTGTTCGGGGCATTAATTATGTGATATTAAAATTTTCTCCACTTGCAAAAGCAAGTAAGAACTTTAAAGTACATATATAATCAAATGTTAAATACGCGAATTTATCGCGAATAAAAGCTAGGTAAAAGTTTAAAAGTTAAATTATAAAATTCAATTCTGTTCTAAAGTGAGCATGGTTTAATAGTTTTTGTTGAAATCGAGCGTCTAGTGGAAAATAAAATGTTCGAAAGAGAGAAGAGTGAACTGGAAAAACCACCTCAGGTAATCTCAGACTCAATAAAAGGTCCTCCTGAGTTGGCGGTAACACCTTTCAGGAAGCGAAGTAAGTAGAAGGATCGTGTTTGCTACGCCAAACACATTTTCCCGCTTCGTCATCTTTTATCTCTTGTCTCAATGGAAAAGAAACTTCGTGTTGTCATCATATCGAGAAATTTAATCTGGAGTTATGCTATCATATTTCACAGTACATGGCACTATATTCTCTATTATACCTAAAGAGACAGATGCAGTGGCAAAATCATTTGGCAAAACTGTCTATTTTTATATTCCTTTCTCTCAACATTGAATTAACATATTGAATATTTTAATTTAATAAATTTAATTATGGTTTAACAACTTTTAAGTCAATAAAATCAACCTTTTATGGCGACTTTGATCGCTTTAATCTTTTAATAAAATTATAATTTGTTTAAACTAATTGTAAACAGTAAAACCATTAGTTTGTATTTTTTTTACATATATTTAAAAGAAATAAACATCGGAACAGTGGATTGCAAAAAAAAAAAAAAATATTAAAATGCCAAAAAATATGATTTTACATGAGAGCTTTTCTAATTTTTTTTTTATATTTGATATTTTTTAAAACACTTAGATAATACTCAAAAATTATTTTACATAGCTCAAAATATTCAAGGAATTATCTATTTTTTTCTTAAAGAATAAAATAAAATTTGATATTTTAGTCATTTTCAAGTACATTCGCTCCTTTAAACTTGGACAAAATGAATACTACAAATGTGTGCATGTGTGTGTTGCGTACGCAAGACTACAATTTGACCTCGGTAAATATTATAATAACCTTTTACATATAGAGTATTACACCATTGTAGTTCAGGATTAATAATTGCACGTTATACTGACGTCGAAGTCACTTCGTAATCTAGATTATATATGACAAAATGAAAAATTATTCGAGTATCCTTAAGAAATATCTCAATTATAATTGCAAATAAAATCCATTTGCATTTACAACGTCATTTCCATTGCTTGACCATAAATATTCACTCCTATTATGCAATCTGTGCTGTATACGTACACTCCGTTTTACCTACATACATACATGCATAGAGTTCTCGGCTTAAATCGTCGACAGAGTCTCACATTCGAACGATAATTTCTTGGACGCTCCGGAGCCAGTCACCGTAAAACGATTCCGCTGGAAATTGGACGAATAAGAAAGGGATGATAATTTCCTTCATTCTGTTGAAATTCGATCTGCTTTCCTTTTTATTTTTATTCCGCGCTAACGTCGCGCGAAAAGTTTTGTACTTAAAAACCAAGATCGGCCGCGGGAGCTCCAACTCTTCGTGATCAGTCTTCGTGGGAAAGAAGGGAGTGCATTCTTCTTTACCGGCTTAAGGATAAAAGAATCTCAACCCCCGGGTACGTAATCGTGAGCAGAGATAGCGAGGTCCGTAGATCGTGAACGCATTTAAGAATCCACCCCTTCTTTCCCAGTCTGCACCTGTTATAAATCCACCAGAGCCGACCTGAGAAATAAGGTTTTTTTCGTCATCCAAATACTTTTTCTAGCCTCCAAATACTTGTATATAAATATATAATACGAAGTGCTTTAATGAGCATTTTATATATTTTTGTATAATACACACACACAACAATTTGTACATATATTTTTATAATCTATTTTAATTAATCTTAATTAATGCAACAATTATTAATTTAAAGATATCATTTACCCTTGAATAATAATGACAAAAATTGCGAAACTTTTACCTTTAATCTAATAATTTTTGTGTATATATATATGTATACATTTAAAATTATATTAAATTAAAAATAAGTATTTTAAAAGAATATGAAAAAAATTTCACGATTTCCTGAAAATTATACAAGACACAGTCTCATTGCACACTTGTGAGTTATTTTATTCTTTCTGAAAAAAAGAATCTTTTTTAACCACATGTAATCGTTGGCGGAGATAGAACTGAGCACACCTTCGAGGTCGCATTTTAGTCCATCGAGTGTCGTTCGAGTTCTGGCCATTCGGTAGCAGATAGCAGCAACCAAAGTCGTTTAGATAAAACTAAAATTATATTAAATTTACATCCTCGCTATTAACCTCTTTCAAGTACTACTCTATAGGTTAAAGGTCACGTTCCGAAGAAGAGATTAACGAATCAATAGCTTAGTAACCCGAATGAGATTATCGATGGCGCAAACGTGTTTCGATCGCATTTCCGGTGTTTTAATTCGATAATGTAGACCTACATCAACAGCAAATAACAACAATATACGCTCCAAATTATCGTTCAAACAGCATATAACCAGTTTAAAAAATAATTATGCCTCATATGTAGTGATTAAGATATATACACTACCGCTCAAAAATTTGGAGCATCCTACAAAAGTACATAAACTTATATTTTTCCCTCATAGATACAATTATTTTATCTAATATATCGATACTTATTTACGAACGTACACTATTTGAGTAAAGTTTAAAAATAAAACAGCAAAAAGTTATATGTACGGTATTTTCAATAAAATAATTGTATTTGTGAGAAAAATATAATTATATCTTCTAAAAATTGTAAGGTGCTCCAAACTTTTGAGCGGTAGTGTATGTGTATGTATGCAATTAAATTAAATATAAAAATATCTTAACTACTAATTAACAACAGAGTTTTATCATAAATAATTTATATAGCTATCAGTAAATGTGAGCTCTCATGAAACTATTGTGTCATCTTCTTCGTAAAACATAAAAATGACAAAACAAGTACACATCTGCATAACTATATAAGGATCTAATGCGCATCCGTCGAGCGATAAAGAAATAGCGTTATTCGCTATGTGAAAAAGTTTACGATCCATTTTCAAGGCTCTAGCAGGAAGATGAAATCTTTCGTACAAATAGGAGAAGCGACTACATTCTGAGTGGATTTATAATGGCCCAATAACAGAGGAGGCAGACACTCGGAAGGACCCCAAGAAGTTTGTTCTCATCGAATGTCTGTTCTCTCACGATGACGCGGTTCTCAAAATAAACATTCGCGAAGAGTGAATTTCGATGTTGTTTGAAAAAATTCTCAAAAATACAATATTTTGAGACAATGTCAATATCTCTTAATCGATATCCGGCTCATGCGATAATTTATGATAGCAATTTATTTAGAACGGATTGGAATTCACTTTAGTTCTTAGAGCATCGCGCAGTAAATCGAACATATAAAGATTCTATATATGTAATTATATGAGAGATTATGTAAGATTCTCTTTATTATGTACGACACATAGAAAGTAGAAATCGACAGACGGGTATTGATAAGCCAATCAATCTACCGTCGATATGCTTTATATAGACAAGTCATTTAAAATAATCCGTTTATACAATATTATCAGATTACAGGAGAAAGCGCGATTATTTGCAATGTAATATCACGGTTTACGTGACACGGCTGTGCGGTTATATATCGCACATTTTGCGCATTTTCACGCGGAACAAAAACGCCATTTGATCAAGCATTTATCGCCGTTAGAGATAGCTTCATAATTTATACTTTATCGCCGTTATCCGACGTATGCTCTTTCTGGGGGGGAGGATGCGAACCCTCGTCGATTCATAAAATTGTTTTACCGCACCCATGGGCGATAGACGTTGTGCGTTGCAAGCGAAAAAAAATATTTATAAGTATACATATATGTGTGTATACATAACCACATAATATATATAAATATATAATATATAATAAGAGAAAGAGAGCGCTTCCTCATTTTAACGTATCGACAAGTATCTGATAGAAACGCGCCATGTTACGTGTCTGGTTGGCTGCTGCTTGCGCGTAAAATCGTATTTTTCGTTTTCAACGTACGATCGAAACTTGCGCGCGACGCTCCAATCTAAACAAGTAGCAAACGTAAACAGTTTTACAACAAAATGCCAACAGGCAACAATTTCAACGTATTTTTATCGGCATCGATTGCTCGTCCGCTCGAGTATTACAAGTGCATTGTATCGCGAATGTCGTGTATAAAGTGAATGCTGACGCACTAATGTGTGATTAAAAAGTTACAATTTAAATATCTGATAAGAGGATTAGCCGTTAGGTAAAATAGGATAAAATAATGTAAAGCGTAAATATCTCTTAAGGAGAATAGGTACATGTGTATAAATATATATAACTATATATATATATATATATATTATATATATATATATTTTTTTTTAATACAGTAAATTTTAATTTTAATATATTTTAATATAGTAAATATATATATAAAGCGGAGTGATGCGAGATAAATAGCTTTGTGTAAATCTCGTAAAAGAGCCGGGAGACAAGACGGGAATAAACAGAATTAAAGAATTAAAGAGAGAACATCTGTCGTACAAAGTTAACAACGAGGGTTTCATGAACTTAAAAGAGAGATGGAAATATCCGAAATATTTTTCGTATAAACTTTCCCTCGAAGCTCAACGCAAGTCGTCTGTCGCAAGAAACTTATCGGTTGCAGCGAATCTCAGAGAAAACGGAAGGTATCGTCGCGCGTGTATCCGACTGCGTCGCTTAAGGATTTATAGATCAGCGAATTCGCATCGCAGAGACGGGGGATAAAATGCAAGTTGTAGATGCACGAGGGAAAATGGAACGCGCGACCGTAGGTGGAGAGATTGGAAACCTAAGCAAACACGGGAGAGAGAAAATCATAAATCATTTCTCGGGACATCATAAGATCCTTGCATTGCGCGCACGGTGTGAGGGAAAAATTTCTACCTATCTATCTCAATCGCGCGAGAGCTCTACAGAATTGTCGCGAAATATATATATTGTAACTCTCTTTGTAATTCAACAATAATCGAGCACCTCGCCGTCGTTATTACAATAAAAATGCCTCAAGTAACGATGATAAAGTACCTATAAAAATTATTTTTCTTACATTTTCCTGATATAATATTTCTCTCTCTCTCTCTCTTTTTCTCCTTTACATCTTGTTTAAATGTTGTTACTAAAGTAATCGAAAGTTGGGTTCAATCTTCAATATTTCGCAACAAGTGATCGCGATAATCATTAAAACAAAAACGAAACCACTTATACATTAAATACTTATATGTTGTTTAATTAATACTATAGACACATGTACATACATACGTTGGTATAAATTTTTCATTGAATTTCGAAACGCATCATACCGAATGATTACTGTAGCAGTATCAATAGGATACAAGATACATGTGTAATAGCCTGTCCTCTTTCCAGAATTTCATGAAATTAATAGAACTGCTGTTTATCAGTTAATATATATTTTACGAAATATATTGTTTCGGGATCCCTCTTCACAGAGAGGTATTTATCAGTTTTACAAAATAATTAATAATAATTACACAATTTGATTAAATGATCTCTTTGTGTATGTATAAAATCTGTAAGCATGGACAGCAAACTGCGAACTAATATATCTACACGAATATAGTGTATCTGTGTATGTGTGTGTTTGTGCCAACACATTGACAAATCTTTCGCCATTTGTGGATTCGCGTTCCGGGAGTAAAAGTGCAGAAGCAAAACTGTGGCGCTGTCTTATGTACGAACTTATTCGAGCCACGTTGCTCCCTCCTCGTGAGCAACACAATCGAAGCAAACGACACGTACGAATTGTCCGAGATTCAAGACAGAGTTTTCGCAACCACGAGCGAAAACTTCGGGCGCCGGACTGTCATCATCATCCCCGCGAAGAGGTGCTGAATAAATCGACCGAGATCGCAAAGAGAAATCCTTTCTCTCTTTCTCTCGCGCAAGATGATCGAATTCGCGGCGCGGAGAGTATCGTCGTCCTCGGATGACGACGGAAATGAAAGGGCCGCAAAGAGACCGTAAAAAAAGGGCAGCCGCGCGCAAAAAGGGCGGCCGTGACGATATAGAATTCTCGCGTCCCTTCGTATCTTCCCTCTCCTCGCGAAAGTTATTTATACGGCTCGACGCCGGGGTTCGCAGCGAATTACGTATACCAGACTCCGATTAATTAGCAGTAAAAGTTTAATCGATTCACCTGATACGACTCGATCCCAGACCGATCGGTCGCCGGAGGCCTTGCTTTGAACTTCCGTGTAAAAGGCACGCCGGGCGAATGAGTCGAATGAACGATAGAAATCATAGAAATACTTTTTGATTGCTGTTGCATAGAAATGTTAATTGCGAACTTTTGCGCGTTAATGTAACGCAGGTGGGTGCCGGCGCAGATGGTGTGCACTCACCCTTATTATGAGCCCCAGTTATCATTATATTCCGTTAATTAAACGCAAACATTTTACGGAACTGAGTGGAATTGTGATCGAGGCGCATAATAATTTCTGATAAAACTAGCGGTTATCACGGATCGGAAATTCGTATTCGATAAAGGGCTCGTACAGATCGTCTGTTTCTAGAACGAATATTATAAATCGGAATTATTTAACGACAGGATATTTGTTTCTTAATTACACAAAGCATATCATTAGTGCTTTATTAATATGTGAAAATAATTGATGGAGAAAGCAAATCTCGAAGTATAGAATTAAATAATATAATTAAAAGCTACACATATCGCTAGATTGCCCATATTTTCTCACAGACTATCTCCGTTTTTCACGGTCTTTTATTCCAGTAAAAAAAGAAATAGTGTAATAAAAAATCATACGACTTGCAGGCTCGGGTCTCGATGAAAAAAGAAAAAGGACGGAAGGAATAGTGTAGAGAGATGAAAATAATGATTAGCCGTTAATTTAATGGTCGGCTAAATGGATCATTTATAAGTCATTAAGCTGCGTCAAAGATCCGAGAAAATTGTCGCCGCTGCCGTCCAAATTGTTCTAGGCAGACGGCGAACGAGTTTTTTTTTGTAAAATCGATCCGCGAGATGGATATCCCGTCTGAATGTGCTATCGGTTTGATTAAAAATTTCATTTTAATCCCGGCAGCTTCCGGCAGAGTTTGTGAGAAGAATTATTTGCCAACAATACCAGACAACATTCTCAAACTTTCCATTCAATCCTTATCGAATATGAAGCAATCTCACGTTCGAGCTATATATATTTTATTTTTAGTTTATACGAGTTTTCAAAAAATTATGATATCTCTAAAGCGGTTTTAATTTTAAACGGTTTAGGATAAAATACACATACATACACAGATATATATATATACATACATCCTAAACGTTTAAAATTAAGACTGCTTTAGAGATATCATAATTTTTGGGAAATTCGTATAAACTAAAAATTCATATCAAAAGAGAGAGAGAGAGAGAGAAAGAGAGAGAGAAAGACATTATGATTATGTCATGTAACTATATGTATATACGTAAATACATGTCTCGATACTATCTGTCAAGAACAAAGAATATGACTTATTCGTTATATATATTGTTGTATATATAGAGTAAATTATATATAACATATAGACTATTTTATTAATATATACTGATTGACAATTGTTAGGGAACAATTTTCCGTAGAGCAATACGACTGTATTTCCTAGCATTTGTCAACTAGTGTAGTTTAATTAAGAAAACTTGACTCTGATCAAAGGAACTATCATTAAAATTAAGGATGCAGATTATAGAACACTCTGTATGCATCCGCAACAGCACGGTATCCCGATAAACTAGCAGAATCGAATTACGTATGCACAATGCAGGTCGATCGTAATAATGTTTACGTTCCAATAATGACGAGATCGGAGACAAGCGAAAAGTGGTTGCACTTTCCTTGTAATACACACGGCGTATACTCTAATTCATGCACGAGAAGCGTAGCATGTGTTAGAAATATGAAAGGTAAAAAAAATCCTCGTTATACAAAATGATAAACAAACGAAATTGTAAAATTTGACAAAATAAATAAAAATAAATAAAAAAGGAACAGAGATTATCGATAAACTATATAAAATTGTGTAAGTATCCAGAAATCGCTCGCTGCTGATTTGCATTCTCACTTTCTTCTCTCACGTTGCTGCCTCATCCTTGTCGTATTCTGTGTTTTTCTTCTTTCTCTACGGTACAAAAGCGTCGGTATCAGCGATCGATTAACACTGTAATGCACCACCGAGCGAAAACGATACGGCGTAAGTTACTAGCCGAGATATCTGTTTCCGCTGTGTTTCCCGTCGTCTCTAGTGGCGCGAAAAGTTTAGAATTACGACACGCGCAAGTTTCGCAACGCATGAAAGGCTCTCTCTCTCTCTCTCTCTCTCTCTCTCTCTCTCTCTCTCTCTCTCTCTCTCTCTCTCACACACTTTCTGTTGCCTGCGAGACGGTTCCTGTGCTTGCGCAGGAAGTCCAAATCCGGTTACGACCCGAGAGAACTTGCTAAAGTAGATAATAACAAGTTATTATGGCCACAAGTATAAAAAATTTTGACAGAGAAAAATAGAGAATTATTATTACGTCTCACTTTGAGTAGCTTGTGTGCAAGCTCTTCACAAGTTGTTGTACGCTTTATATAAATCACACTTAATAATAATAACATATCTCTCCTATATTTATACACATACTACTACAGGGAAAATTTCAAACTGTTTATCAAATTCGAATAATTTAAGTATGAGTTATTATTTCCTCATAAATGTTATAAATTAAGGTTTGATGTCTCTCTCTCATTTAACTATAATAGAGAAAAGTTAAGTTTTAAAGAGAGAAACATTCAAAGAATTCAAGAAATCTCGGCGTTCCTTTTCATAAAACATCACGCGCTCGATATAAAATATCAAATATTTTAATTATACATTTAATATAAAATGTATTCTTGCGTTTTGTATGAAAAAGTATATCGTATCTGTAATATTTCTCGTTATATATTTGCTCTTGTGCACGCTCACACATAGATGTAATACACACAGGTTTAACTCCAATATCTAATGAATAACGTACGTATTCGACGTACGCGATAATGAATGACCATCATCCAGCACGCGGGTAATTATCGTAAATCGAGGGACAATCGAAGGTTAGCCGGTACGCTAAATTCCGTAGAGGAAACTTCGAGGAGAGATAACACAAATCGGATCACGGAAATCCTCGTCTTGCGGACAGTGATTTCGAATTAACGCCCCGATTCTGCAGGAAATTATTGCCGATCGATGACCGAAACGATTTCGCGCCGCGGCGATTCGTCCGAACCCCATGAGGCACGGAACACGCATTTATAGAGACAGAGAGTAATGTTCTCGCCGTGCAATTGGCATTAAATACGGCTGACTGACCTCAGATTTCACTTATTTGATACGAAAGGTCGTTTCAATGAAACAAAAATCAGAGAGCCACATTTAACATAAATGTGTATACAATTTAACCCTTCTGTCAATGCATAATATTTCATCATTCCATCAATGGATACCAACTGCGTGTTTTCGACACATTGCACTGCAACAATCTCTTTATAGCAGCTGCTGGGCATCGAACATTCTTTCCTGTTATATTTTAGAAGGTTTCCGAATACAAAGGCTTCTTGTATTTTATTTCGGGCGGAGAAAAATTCTGACACATTTTTAACATTTAAAGTTGCTTACCCATTCATTAACAGAAGGGTTGAAGATGTTAAGAATACGCTACATGTACCTTCCTCTATTATCTACAAGCTTTTATATTAAATTTGACTTGCATTTTCTTTCGCAAAGTTTCAATTTACGCTCGCGTCACAAAATAAATATATTGTAATGTGATATAATATAAAGTAATGCATAAAAATAATAAAAAAATGTAATAATAAATTTTTACATTTCCCCCATAGATTTCGCAAGGAAATTTGTTAATGATAATATTCGACATTTTTTTGCGGAATAGTGGATGACATGTTTCAAGATTAAGGATGTCCCTTCGGAAAGAGTTGCACCGCGTGGTTTACTTTACACTTCTCAGGAAAGTTTCCTACGCGTCGGGGGGGTTAGCGAAAGCATAACAGAAAAGGAAGGATATCGGATATCGAATAGATATTGTCCGCGAAGTACAAATCAGCGGCGGGAGGAAAGCGAGACAGAAAATCGAAGCCGGCCGACGCGCGGCGCAAGAGAATTAATATTCCATGTGCGGTCAGGCTTCTTCGGGCGTGCGGTATGAATCATCGCGCCTCTCTCTCTCTCTCTCTCTCTCTCTCGCTCTCTCTGTCTTTTCGAATTGCACTCGCCCTGCCTAAATCAATCCCGATTAATCCCAACGGCGGTTCTGCCGGGTCATTGGACCGGTCCCAAAGATGGCCGCAATGTTAATCCCTTTCCGTCCGCCTCGCTCTTCACCGGCTTCCCGCTACTCGCTCTCTCGTACAACCCTCTCTTCTCTCTCTCATGTGCGCGTCCGCGGCAGGAAATTTCCTCGAGCTGGAAATCCGGCCCGGTCCCTACGCCGATATTTCATTTGCATAGTCCGTACAAGCTGATATTAGCCCATTACGAGATTCAGGTTCACGGTTGCGCTAATCTCTCGATAGTCCCGCCGGCGAAGTTCGCCGGCCGTATTAACTAAGTAGTCACGATGAAGTTCGGCCCGCCCGGGGACGCGACTTCGCGCATGTGTGAACGCTTATTTAGGAAATTTCGCTGCAAAACTGGACCAGTGTTCGGAGCTTATTATACCTCGGAGGAGGATGTTTCGATTCCGATTTCAATTCCAGTATCCTTTATTCAGATTCACACTCTCTGTTTATTGACGGATAACAGCTGATATATTGTGCATTGTAACTAATAATGCAAAATTATATATATTCTAAGTTTATATCTTATTTCGAAAAGGTATTATTTTTTAATATTTATATGTATTTATTTGTACGTTTTGGTTATAAGCGTAAAACACATTAGCTAAGAAATTATATTTCTCATTAGGTGTTTTGGGGGTATAAATATAATAGTTTGATTAAAACTTGACTGGTAAATAACATTTAATAATTTTATTTAGTGATCAAATATTAATCCTGGGGAACACATTTACATTTGGTATTGATAATTATTATTGCTTATATAAAATTTACATTATTAAAAAAACATTATTTGGATGTATTGACGAGCTTTAAAAATAAGGAACAAGATATAATTAAAAAAGTTGAAAAATTAATGCTATACACAAAAGATGATGATAATTTCAGACTTTCTCTGAAATGCTTCTTATACATCCCTATTGGTTCTTCATTTAGTATTATGCTATAAAATTATATTTAATGCATAAAGATATATTCTCAAACGGCAGTCAGTATAAAAGTAATCTGATGCCAAGACGTCTGAAAGAAAGCGAGCTGGAATTAATTACAATTCACGGAATAAAATATCCAAGGGTCTGCGAATAGCAGCTTTCAAAAGGAAGCAACGTAAAAGCGTATCGCCACGAGGGAACAAGGTTTCGTTGTTGTAATTTATCTCGTAATTAAAACCTTTCCCGGCTTCATGCGGCGTTCATGACGGGTATTAAATTGCAACGGTACCGCGCGCATAAAAATACCGTAAAAAATACCGTAAGACGGGATCGTATCACAGTGCCACGCGCGTCAAAGCGGTTATCAGATTCTCCGCAGCGTGCGAACAAAAAGAGGTATCCGCTCGTTCTACGACGGCGTCTCTTCCAAAGCGATACGTCGTTCAACGGCGTGAAAAAATGTTCGGTTTAACGCGTAGCTTTCATTGGATCTTTCGCCAAAGGGGAATTAAGCTTGCAGAAATTTCATCCTAAATCCGTGATATAATTACGCGTGGAATTATTAGACATTCCGCCGGCTATACAGCCGCGCCCTATGTAAAGATAGGTCAGCAGCGAGTATACATCGACCTGATTTAGGTCGGTCTGAGAGTTAGCGCGGGTTAATGGTATAACCCTCGCGAGGTTCTTGTTTCTCCCCTCTCCGGTTACCTTTATCCGCTCGTTAATTAACTGACGGGGTGCATTTTGCGAAATGATTAGTTGATTAGTCGGTGCAAACTGCACTCATAACTTGTTAAACTGCTGTTCCGCCGAGTACAGAATGTCGCGCTGTTATCTTCAGCTTGTTGTTAAAACGCGACCGTGACGCATAGCTTCTCGTAATGTCACAGTTTTGGGAAGTTTATCGCGTGTTACAATAGGATTACTCGCGTCGAGTGTCTTTAGTTTTCTGATTTATCCTTCTGCCAGAGATGTATTTTACGAATTTGTCCATAATTATAATTAATTATTCAAAACAGTCTAAAGATTTTCTCGGTCCATAACTATAATTAATTATTAAGAACAGTGTAAAGATATATACGGAATTATATATTACAGTTACAGGAGATTAACATTCTAACTTAAAATATAAATTTAGGATTTCAAAGTAAGTTCATCTAAAAATATGCTCGCAAACGCCTTGTTCAAGAGATATTGACATCTAAACATTTGTATATAGGATTTAATGAAATTATTATCGGATTATAATAAAATTAAATTAATATTGTATTTCTCAATTATTTTATTACTCAAAAATATAAAAATTCCAAAATAATTATAAATTTTGTTCAAAGTAATGGTCTTGAATATGGAAAAAAATTGGCATCTTTCTCTCACAGCATCAGTGATAAAGCAGATATTACACAACTGTTATTATTTCATATGCTTGAATGATTCTTCTTAATTCGAAAGAATTAAGCAGCAGAGCTAACATTGATATTCCTATTACAAAAGGCAAACACCATATCACTATTCACTAGTAGAGTAAATGTAAGGCATAATATTATATTTAGTTTACAAAAATTGAATAAATGAAGAAATTTTTTTCAATGTTAAAATATATCCATATGCTGTTTGTGTATAGTTTTTGATATAATTTTAATTAATATTGACATCTACAGTTATGGAGACAATTTCTATTAGTAGCCATACAATAATTTTATATATCATTCTTTATATACGTATATAGCCATAACTTTAGATGTCAATATTTTTTAAATAAGAGAAGCGTGTTTGTGGCTATATCTTTAAAAGAACTTTCTTACTTTTTTGAGACCCTAAATTCATATTTTAAGTTAGCACGTTTAATCCTGAAACACCATTATATTGATATGTGAATGGAGTTTATTTGAAATAATAAATACAAAAAAATTTCTGAAACTTTAAATTAATAAAATAGAGAGAAGAATCATAAATTTCCGTGGTAAAATTTTCTACAATAAATTGCAAGCAATTTATTCGAGAATTAACGTTTCGGGTATAAATTCGGGGGGAGATGAATGCTCCAATTTCTTTCTATCTTTTCTTTCAGAAAAGAGAATGCCGCTGTTGTATTAATATCTATATCGCGATACGCCCGGATATAATCACACACAGATATTCCTTTTCTATCCGAATCCTTCGTCTTGCGGATGCATATTCCGATGCATCGCACGTCGAGGACGCGCTGCGCGAAAGGTCGCGAAAGTGTTGATTGCCGGAGCAAGCACGGTCCGTGTAATCGTCGTGTGTTCCCCGAGGACAATAACTTAGGGATTGACCAAGGAAGGGCAAGCGGCGGCGCAGCGGTAAGCTTCATCTCTCCGGAACTTGGAAATTGTCTCCAATCTCTCCCAATTGTCCCTTGGCTCGAGTCGCGGGCGGCGCCCGCAGTCGGACCTCTAGTCCGACAAATCCTACAATTTCTCGTGAAGCGATTGACGTGACTTTTTAACTTCATTGGTCCCTCTCTCTCTCTCTCTCTCACACACACACACACACCTCCATCCGCGGAGTTTCCGCCGTTTTTCACGCTTTCTTCTCGCCCTCTCGAATGCGCGACACGTTTTGGCTCGCAGGGTGAGCTTCTCGGTAACGGCGGAAGATGACTTTTGTTACCTTTTCGCTCAAATTTTTCTTGTTTTTTTGCTGCAAATGCACTTGTCCTTCGAATCGTGTCTTTGTCCGTGTGCTGCCGCGACAACCGGATAACGCGCGGTCAGAAGACGAACGTAAAATCGAAGAGAGAGAGAGAGAGAGAGAAAGAGTGGAGGAGGAAGAGACGAAAACTGTCAGCGTCACGTAAATCACGATTCTCGTTAGCGAGCGGTTTGAGCCTCCGAGAGATTTAGTATCCGCGACGCCATAATCTCCGGTAATGCATCTTCGCGAACTGAAGCTGCGCTATGCTCTTCTCGGTACACACAATGCCGGTTATGTACTCGAGAGATTCGAGTTATCGCGCGCGATACTGATTACTTATACCCTAAAATAGTCTCCGGGAACACGGCGCGAGAGCCGGGATACATAAATGGTTCAATAGTTACTGTAATGGGGAAAATTAATCCTATTCACGTCTGCGGGGTCGGGAACAATTGCGAATTATGTGAGCATCTTCAAATAAACATGATGATCGTGGGGTAAATTTCAAAATTAAGTCGAGACATAATCGATGTCGGTTAAATATCTTAACACTGGTTATATCTTAACATTTCATGGTTATCTTGCCAAGACAAATTATAACGGACTACTAACAGAGAATGCAATAAATAAAATTTTTTTATTTTATGCGAACATCGCTAAAACTTATATAATGTTCTAACTCGGTATGTGCATCCACAATGTGTGCGTATTCACTGCAGCGGAGTAAGTCTTGAAAATCCTTGCTCGGGCTCTATTTTGTTGAGACGTCGCTACGGTACGATGCATCGTATTTCACGCGAAGGGTCCGGGATCTCATATTCTTGGCCGTTGATGCAACACTACAATTGTGCGCCAGCACAAGCGAGTGCGTCGACCTCACATTCTCAGGATTCGGTCGCATTTATTATTTAAGCCGACCGAGGATACATTTTGTCACGAGACAGCGACCGCGCTGATGGAAAACCGAGAGATAAAATCAGTATATAAGTTATGAAAAACAATGTTGCAAACGCGTTTTTGTTATGATTTCTGTATAATGTAAGGGAAGTGTGCCTAATATATCGAACCCATTTTTTAAAGCCTCATATTTGAATAAGATTTTTTTTTAGAAAATAAAAATCAAACTAATCACATAATTTACACGGACATCTAACTGTAATAAATAAAACTTTTTTGATAATCTATTTTATTGTTTTAAGTGGAAATGTAAAAAATGGTAATTTCCGATTTTGGGCACATTTATATTTCTAATATCTATATTTTAATATCTATCATTTATATTTCTAATATCTATATTTCTAATATTGTACACCTCATTCTTAACTTTTTATAAAGGCTAGATTATTAAAAAAAAACATTAATTTTATTTCATTAAAATTGTTTATTTAATTATCAATACATATAGAAAAAATTCAAGTAAAAAATCTTTTAGAAAAACGTCAGTTTCATAAAAATAGCACACAAATTTGGTAAATTACAATTCGAACACAAAATACAAATGAATTACAAAATAATACAAAATTTAAAATCATAATAACAGATTACATTTTAAACTGAAATTACGTATTTTTAAATATCAGGATATGTGGGTGTACGATATTAGGCAAGCATGAAAAAAATATGGCTGTTCGAACGAGAATATAAAAATCTACAACTTAATTTTTATTAATAAAATTAGAAGATTAATCTACAGACTGCATATATGTTAAGAAAAAAATACCTTCACGTACCTTTTCATTCAAAACACCTGCCTAAATACACGCAAAAATTTGTTTAGATAACCAAAACTGAAATAATTTACATCGACAAACTGACTACTTCGTTCACTTCCACAACTAACGTTATACTGCACAAAGGAGATAAGCAATTAAGACAGTTTCCAAGAGAGTGAAGCATTTATCAGTAGAGAAATACAAGTGTACGATATTAGGAAGGTGTACGATATTGGGCTCAGTTCCCTTAATAATAATTTGATTATACATCATTTAACGATTTGCATATTTTGTATAAAAATGTATTCGCAAAAACGCATTTAATAAAATTCACATCCGCTAAACATTTATCAAAATTTTCGAGGGGTGATAATACACTGATTTCATTTAAAAGACTAATGATTATCATGTACCTACTATTTACGTACACAATTTATATTACATTTCTTATATAAAATAAATTCGCGAATACTTAATTATTTTAATTAAATAAGAATTTAATTAAATACGTCCAGAAAGTTAAAAAAAAACATTTGTTCAAATTTGCGAGTAATTTCTCTTGAATTTAACAACCATCGATGTCCATCTCGTCACTTTTCCATTACGTCGTGGCCGTCTTCAACGCCTCGACCTACATAAATATACCTTCACACAGCATTTCGATTTTCCGGAGCGCGGAGGTTGAACGCTCTTCCGCGCGTATCTCACGAGGAAGTAACTTCCGGGCCGAAGTTGCGGCAAAGCGAGAGACCAAGTTTCAGCGAGGTCGCGAATTATCCGCATAGTTTTGAGGAATTTACGGTATGCGTAATTTGATCAATTAGTAGCCACCTAAGTGAAATGTGTGTGGCATAAATCTCATATTTTCCTGACGCGTGGGAATACGGCGTTACATCTCGCCGAACTTCGCAGGAATGTCGTCTAACGAATTTATCATGGATTTACACCTAGATTTTCACGGTTCGACGAAGACAAATACAAAAACAAGGAGACAAATTATAAGAAATAATAGTGATCATAAAAATACGAGAAAAAATTAATCAATGTTTGCACATTAATACAAATGCGTATGAAAATAAAATAACACGTCACGTATTCTCTTAAAAGTTAAAACCAGCATCTCTCTCTCTCTCTCTCTCTCTCTCTCTCTCTCTCTCTCTCTTTATTTATGAATATAACCAGTTAATTTGTATAATTTTGTGTATTCGCGAAGATGTTAATTCTAAATTGTGCATCTAAATCGTGTTCCTTCGGATTGTCATCACGGGCAACTAACGAGCACCTTAGATTACTCCATTGTACACAAAAGCAGGGCACAACAGTCGAAATAATATATTGTCTTCGCCCGCGAATACCCAGGAAGAACACTTAACGAGAAGAGTAATGAACGCACGGCATTTCTATTTGCCTCGAATAGAAATGTCTGGAAATGCTTAGAAAGCGACCGCGATGGACGAAAGAGAAGAATGCGATTTTTTCGACGTAACGAGCAGTTTCTCGAAAAAAAACTTCACGTTCTTAGAAACATACCTCGGCAAGTGCGGATAAGAACCATCGCGCGAAACGGCACTAGTAATCACGTCGGCCGCTGCAATATATCAGTGCCAGTAACAACAATAATTACAGGACGACAAGAACGCGAACAGTCCGGACATCTGTATGATCATTCACGATAATTTTAACTTGCGAAGTTAGAAATTACTATAGTCCATATATAGCATTATATAGTGCCGAATAAAGTCTGAATTATCGAGGATTCTCGGACATATCACGGATATATCAGTAAATAGGAAAATTCGTTACATCTATGTGTATATAATTTCTTTTTGTTCTGCGATGTGCTATATGTTTATTAAAAAAAATGTCAAAGAAATATATCAGTTTGCATATGTCGGATTAAACCATTCTGCAAATTGCATTCTGTGCCAGTATTCTGTGTTGCGATAAAAAAATGAATGGATAACATACGATATAACTGACATTTATGTCATTATGTAAAATACATTAAACGATTTTGCAAAGCTGTAACAGTTACGGTCTTCAATGGTCAATTTATCTTCGATATAAATGTGATAATTAATTCGTTCATGATCAAGTAAAGTAAAGCGTATAGCTATGTTTATTTTTTCAAAAACTTTCCAAAAAGTATTGCAAAGTGAGCATGTTTTATATGAAAAAAAGCAATTCGTATCGCATTGTAATTTTATATTTATATCTCATGAATTCTCTAGTTTGTACAACACCCTAGTGACATTTTGATCTTAGTCGAATCAGAGTGTAGCCATATCTGCGCTATTAATTTTGAGATTTTAACCGGACAAACATTCCGATTGTAAAATTCTTCGTTCTCATTAGGGACACTTGCACAGAAGACACTGCGCTGAAGCAAGGTGTAAATCGTATTTCGAGATGCGGTTTTAATTAGCTCTCTCACTAACTATCTACGGAGTTGCATGCGGTTTCTGCCGTTAGCTTAACGTACCGTGAATACTGCCGATCCGTTTGATAAATCGAACGCTTCACTTGAGCCCTGACAAACAGTACACGAACTGCCCAAAGCTATTCGCTCACTTCCAGAAGCTTCATCCAATTCAGGCCACTTTGTTACATGTTAACGCATGCAATCAGCATTTTCCTTGGACATGATATCGAATTAAATGTATTATTATAATATCTATTTTTTTTTAACTGGAATAATAGTCGGATATCAATATAATAATTGAACAACACTTCGATTATATCAATATTTAGTTTTTAAAAACGGTTTAAATATAGAAATTATTCGTATTATCCTTGAAATATTTTTTAAACCTTTACATTCTCGAATTAACAGATTATCGTTTCTTTTGCAGCTTTTTTATTCAACAAAATTTTTGCATTACAGTTATATACAGTTAGCTTACTCTATTTATCTTTAATTTCTAAATTCTTATAAGTTTTTTTATGATTTTTTATTTCCATAAATTTTCCTCATATAATCTTTTCATGAATATAATATCTAGCATTGTACGTACATTGCACGTATAGATCATGAAAACGGTGATAAGTCAACGTCAGAGATATCAAAGATATGCTTTCTCTCTTCATACACAAATTTCATTAGCATCGCTAAAATCAATAAAGAGAATCCCGCAGGATATTGGAAGATATTGCAAAGAGGTATGCTAAGATTGCTTATGAAATCTCAAGGACTCTATGCCCTCCAGACTGAATATCAAACGATGCTTTATTTCCCGCAGGCGCGATCCCTCGAATTCAAAGAATTCACGCTTTCGATCTTCCCCAGCATAAATTTGCATAAGACGAGAGAATCGCTTGCATTTTGACTTTTTAATTACGATCTCTCTAATAGCGTAGAAATTAGACTTCGCACGAAGAATAGATTGCAAGAATATGAACAATTAATTACAGCAAAATTAAATTTATCACATTTCTTTGTCTATTAATTGTCTATTTGTCTATTAATTATTAAAATGTAAATATAGGTAAATAAAAAAAGTAATTATATAAAAAGACATCTTTAAAACAGAGAAAAGTATTTTTGTTCTTATTAAGTTGCATAAATTTTTCTAAAGTTAAAAAATTTAGCTTTTCTTAAAAAAAGTCTTATTAATTATCTTAATTGAGTCTTATTAATTATATATATGTATATCAGCAGAATCTTACAAAACTCTCATTAATCACATAAGAATGCAATGCATTATTGTGTATCTTAATCTATAAAATTAAATTAGCAATTAATCTAACATCTTTTTTCAAATCAGGAACATCAGTTTAAAAAAAAATGATCAAAGAAACTGTGACATTAATAACAGAAAATATATATGTCTTGTCAGTCTGTACATTGTCGAAATCATAAACAAAATGACAACATTCCTATGAATAAATGAAGATTTATAATTACTCGAAAAAGCGTATTCTTCATTTAGGATACGAGCGACTAATCATACGAGATGGATCATCCGCCAGTTTCAAAAGGAACTAAATAATATGCGAAGAAGAGTTAGCTCGCCGAGCCAAAGCATCTAGAAAAGATTGTTTTAGGTCGTTGCTGGCACGAATTCCTTTTAACACAAAGATATAAAGGAGCTTCCCTTTTCTCACTACGCGACTTACTTTGATGTGGTATGAAAGAATGCGCCCTCGCATCTTGAGAGTCTCATGAAAAGGGACTTAGCCAACTTAAAGCGCCTGACCTGGCCATCGTCTTCTTATAGACATTCCGTCGAGCTGTCGACGCGATTGATTCGATTCTAATCGCGCCAAGTTTTACGCGTAGAATGCATAGAACGCTGGAAAATCGTTCCGTTTCGCATTAGCAGCACGCAGACTTACCTGGATTTCTGCATTATTCATATACATCAATTATTTCATACGATAAAAGGTGGGATAAATGTGTTATTAACAAATATAAGTCATTTGCATATGTCATTTAAATAAATACATGTCATTTACGTGTAAACAAAAAATTGACAAAACTATTTTATTTTTAAGCAAAAGAGAGCTAAAAAAGGCAAAACGCGCAAGGTAAACATTACAATATATACATATATACATATATATCAAGTGATATTTCGAATTCAATATTGGAAATGAGCATTATTATTACAACAATTATTTTTATTTGATAAATTGCTTGATAATAACATATTAATATTACTCTCTTCTATACAATAATTTATTAACAGAGCATATATTTTTGTTGGTTCACATGCTAAGGGAACTGAGCCCAATATAGTATACCTTCCTAATATCATACACTTGTATTTCTCTACTAGCAAATGCTGCACTCTCTTAGAAACTGTCTTAATTGCTTCTCCTTTGTGCAGTATAACGTTAGTCTAGTTGTGGAAGTAAACGAAGTAGTTAGAGTTTGTCGGTGTAAATTACTTCAGTTTTGGTGATCTAAACAAATTTTTGCTTACATGTGTTTAGGCAGGTGTTTTGAATGAAAAGGTATACGTGAAGGTATCTTTTTCTTAACATATATGCAGTCTGTAGGTTATAGTCTTTTAATTTCATTAATAAAAGTTAAGTTGTAGATATTTGTATTCTCGTTTGGACAGCTATATTTCTTTCAGGAATACTTGCCTAATATATCGTACATCCACAGATATTGATATTTAAAAATATGTTACTTCCGTTTAAAATGTAATCTGTTATTATAATTTTTAATTTTATATTATTTTGTAATTCATTTGTATTTTGTATTGTGTAATTTACCCAATTTGTGTGCTATTTTTATGAAACTGACACTTTTCTAAAAGATTTTTTACTTAAATTTTTTCTATATATATTGATAATTAAATAAACAATTTTAAGGAATTAAAAAATTAATGTTTTTTTTTATATAATCTAGCCTTCAGAAGTTAAGAATAAGGTGTACGATATTAGGAACATGCCCAATATCAGAAATTATCATTTCTTATACTTCCACTTAAAATAAAAATAAATTATATTATCAAAAAAGTTTTGTTTACTTATTATAGTTAGAAGTTCGTATAAACCACGTGATTTATTCAATTTTTATTTTCTAAAAAAAATCTTGTTCAAATATGAGGCTTTAAAAATATAGGTATCCGATATTAGGCACACTTCCCTTATTATACAGGGTGTCCCAGAATAATGGGGACTAATCTCGTGTGCAGATAGAGCGGACTGAACTTAGTCGAAAAGTCCTCTACCATTTTGCAATTTTCGCAATAGTTAATGAATTATTAATGATTAAAAATCGCCGTATTAGCCCGGCCTACCGCCAAATGCAAGCGCGCGGCGAGATGCGGCCGCCCAGCGATCGAGTTGCTAAGCGCGCGGGGAGTTGTTTATTACAGGCGGCGAGGTGCTACACACAGAAAAATATCATTCTATTGTTAAGAAAAATGATTATTTAGTTTACTTTTCTTCTCTTAAGTAACAGTTCTTAAGTAACAGTTATCTTTAACAAAAAATATTTTCTTGATAATAGTCTTAAAATAGACTCATCACAAATTTTAGAAAAACTCATTATCATGTACTCAAAAAAAGTAAATATTTTCTTTTGAAGAATATTATAAAATTGTATAGAAGAAAAGTCAGATTTGGTTCATTTGAATATTTTTGATTGAATTTAATATTCTTGATTGAAGTATTAAACTTATTAGGATTCAGAATACACATTTTGAATAAATTTGATGCTTATGATAAACTTATGATAGATTTGCGGATATATGAACTTATGGAATACTTGAAACAAGTAATATCACACAGAAAAATGCATACTGTACTTAAATAAATATTACTTGTTTCAAGTATTTCATAAGTTCATATATCAGCAAATCTATCATAAGTTCATCATAAGCATCAAATTTATTCAAAATGTGTATTCTGAATCCTAATAAGTTTAATACTTCAATCAAGAATATTAAATTCAATCAAAAATATTCAAATTAACCAAATCTAACTTTTCTTCTATACAATTTTATAATATTCTTCAAAAGAAAATATTTACTTTTTTTGAGTACATGATAATGAGTTTTTCTAAAATTTGTGATGAGTCTATTTTAAGACTATTATCAGGAAAATATTTTTTGTTAAAGATAACCGTTACTTAAGAGAAGAAAAGTAAACTAAATAATAATTTTTCTTAACAATAGAATGATATTTTTCTGTGTGTAGCACCTCGCCGCATGTAATAAACAACTCTTCGCGCGCCTAGCAACTCGATCGCTGGGCGGCCGCATCTCGCCGCGCGCTTGCATTTGGCGGTAGGCCGGGCTAATACGGCGATTTTTAATCATTAATAATTCATTAACTATTGCGAAAATTGCAAAATGGTAGAGGACTTTTCGACTCAGTTCAGTCCACTCTATCTGCACACGAGATTAGTCCCCATTATTCTGGGACACCCTGTATAGTTATATATATGTGCCCTTTCTGTATCATATGTAATTGTTCCATTTTATGTGACATTTCTTAAACCGATAAAACAAAGCGAAATGACGTTGAAGCGCTAATGCGAGCGCGATGCGTCCGATGCACGAAAAGGAATCGCATCCTGTAAGAAGACGCCGGATGTTAAGTAATTGAATGTAATCGGAAGTGCATCTCGGCTATTGTTCCCACGAACTACCGCCTCGAATACGATTTTCCAGCGTCAATGCAATTCCTTTTGCCAGGCGCTAGCGAGTAGCCAAGAAGTGAATAAAGAAGAAGAAGGGAGTTAAGACTCGCGCTCGCGCTCTCTCTCTCTCTCTCTCTCTCTCTCTCTCTTTCTCTTCGCGCTCCACGAATTTTAAGAAGGCGGTATATATAGCGGGATTTCCTCTCCCTTCCACCTCAATACCCCGCGGCCTTTTTCCCGCCAGTAGCGGCGTTCATGCAACGTTCGTACGGCGCCGAGTAGTATAAACCAATTCCCGGCTCCTTATACATCTCTCCGTCTACGGAGATCGCGTCTCGAGACAGACGCGAATCCGTCCGACTGATTAAATCTCGCCGACTCTATAAATCGAGAGGACCTCGTCCCGCGTTCCCGTTTCCCAATGAAATAAGAGATCGCCGGAGGGGCTTCAGGGTGAATTCAGGACAAACGGGAAATGTAGCATGCGCGACGCGGCGCGCCGGTGTCACGTTCCGGCTAAACTTCGTTAAATGAAACGGGAGCGACGGGACGGTTGCAGCGGACGAATGTTATTTTTCCAATTGCATCCGGCCACGGCGGGCGTGTTTTCAGGTATCGGTGTCGCCCGAGCTAATAAAAAAAAAAAAATCTGTCAAAGTGAAGTCGGAATCCCGCCATTATTGAATTGGACGTAGATGTGATTAACGGAAATCTCGATGATCAGAAGAATCGGTGAAGAAACGTCCGAACCGGATTGAACAACGGCACAATGGTATATCATTCACTGCGGGAAACGAAAGAGAATCTCTATCTTGATTTGAAAATCTATCTGCTTTATTATAAAGCGGATCCCTCTTCCGTTACGCTTGTGAGGAGCAAAATTAAAAAAACTTGGTCGGCTAAAAGAGTCAGTGTAATTAGATCGCGTGTTATAAAAAAATAAAAAAATAAAAAAACAGAGGTGTGTCCGTTCGTAGCAGAGCTTATATACTCGCCGATAATTCAATTAAAAGCTACCTCGCTCTAACTGGTGTATTTAAGTTACAACGCGTATATAATGAAATTGGGCCAACGTTTCTCGTGATTAGACAAGCCTGGAATGGAATAATCCCCTATATTGCCTTAGGTACATATGTAGTCGTGTCCATCGTGTAACTGGAACCGTCGTGTAATACACGCCATCAACTCCAAATCCATCCATCAACGTCGCTATCAGAAATCCATTCTCTACGGTTGACTTACTTCATAGGCCTTTTTCAGGGGTGACATCATCCTCTGTGAAATGTCAAAGAGTTCTAAATGCTTGTCGCTTGTGTTAGATCGTACTCTACAAGCAACAGCGTAGAGAGATGACAATGGTTTCTGGAGTTTGACATTTCTATATTAAATTTCAAAAGAATATGCTGCTTTTTTATTATATGTTACTTTTTATATTTATAAAAAGAAGAATGATTTTAAAAATCTACAATGTTATGTCAAATTAAAGTAATGAAGTGTTATACTCTCTAAAATATATTCTCCATCGCTAAGTTATCGTTCAAATGTTACAAAAAAATGACAAGACTTTTTAATGAGATAATATTTAATTATGTAATAAATAGATAAAAATACATACACGAGAAGAATTTAAAGAATATGCTGCTTTTATTATATGATATTTTTTATATTTACAAAAAGAAGAACAATTTAAAAAAATCTACAATGTTATGTCACATTAAAGTGTAATGAAGCGTTATACTCTATAAAATATATAATTCTTCAGCACTAATTGTAAGTTATCAAGTTCAAATATTGCAATACAAAAAATGTCAAAACTTTAATGAGATAATATTTAATTATGTAATAAATAGATAAGAAATACACATACACGAGAAGTATTTAGAAATCACAGAAAAGCTTTGGTGCGTCGAAACATACGTGGAACTACATTCAATGTCTGCAAAACTGGCAATAAGTCGTATAGGTTCGTACGTAGTTGTAGGTTGGGGAGTTGGCGGGTTCGTAAAAGATCGAGAAGCACGGATCCGGAGTGGACGGAGTAATGGGCCGTTTTTTTTTTTCCTTTCTTTTTTTCTGGGAAACGATCGAGCCGCCCTTTCCCCATTCCGAGCAGGCCGCCGACAATTCCGCTTTATCGACGTTGCTCCCTCGACGAGCAGCGATCTCGCGGCTCGACGACCCAGCCGATCCATATATCGCGAGCGATAAAACCACGAGACAAGTGTAGGTCACGCGAACCCGCCGAACGGCTGGCGCCGAATTTACGCCGGAATCAACTGTGCTCAATTAATCGGTCAGTTACTTCCAAACCGCGTGATTCATTGCGACCTTTACGCTTTCGGTGTTCGCGATCGCTGATGGCGAACAACGAGAAATACGCGAATCCATGCTGGGTCATTCTGTGTGTATGTGTCACACAATTGATTACTATAAGTTAAAAACGAGCTTCATGCTAAAAGTAAAAAAAAATCAATGTAAAAAATCAAGTAAATAAAATCAAATAAAAAAATCAAGTAAAAAAAAATCCAATTTAATTTAAAAGGAGTAAATACATTGTCGGAAGATATAGGAGATATCGTCATATTTGTAAATAAAATTCATTTGTAATAAAATTCATTTTTTGTAATAAAAAGACTTTAGAAGTCCATTTATTCAGTTTTGACATAAAGAGAGTGCTCAATTCTCTTTATATAAAAGTCGCTCAATAATACGACAATGCTGCTCATTTCAAAGCTCTGCGGTGATTAATGTTCGAAAAATACAGTATAGAGACTTCCTATCATGTGTTAATCAGAATGATTTATTTCACAATCTATGTGCTTTCTACATTTCGCTCTGTTATTTAGTTCTTATTTTCGATAATGGACGATGCACGAAAGAACTGATTACAGAGTAAATCAAAAAAGAGATTGCACACATCGAGAAGTATAAGAGATGCTTGTCGGTAATCGTGATCGAAATTCTTGGATTATGCGTAAGCGTGCATAGCGTCCAATTAAACTGATGTGCTCATTAAGTATTACAGCTGCTGCATTACGGGAACACTAGTACTTGGCTGATATAATGGAATATTACGCTCGGATTTTCTCCTGACAGCAAATGTATCGAAGCAACATAGAGGCAGATAGAATAATAAACTATAACATTCATCCCGCGTATCCATTACACGCGTACGTTATCCGTCACGTGGCTTTGCGATGTATTAATTACGATAACATCTCTTCTCATACGGAATTTCGTGTCCATATACATATATCGTACGCAATGATTAAAATCAAGAGGAATTATCATATTTTAGTATAAATTTCATAGCTTTTCTGATTTATTATAGTTTCATATTTTAATTGCGCTCTTTTCACACGTAAAGCTTGAATGCTAAAATATAGACGTGTTTTAGTCGCACGTGCGATCGTATTGAATATTTTATCGTAAATATAAACTCTGTGTTTCCTTTAACCGTCATGATATGGAATAAACAGAACACGCGGAGAGATATTAAATGGATTATTAAATTATCGATGTAGAGAGATATTTCGGGACGAGGGAATAAACGCGACTTTATCGAATACACGAGCGAATTTCTCTGGCAATTTACGCGAAATAATAAACGACTAAGGAAACTTGAGAGAGAACCAGTAGTGTCACGCCGACATATCGCCATTCGTGCATTGCGGAAATCCGCGGGCGAATTTACTTTTGCGTTCGTGACCGCGATCGTAAGTCATGTCCGGCCGATAATCGGCGCGTACCTAAGCGCGGTTACGCGCCATCCAGTTTGGTACGCGGCCAATTCTGTTAAAATGTAGAAATAAAGAAAAGCGAGAGAGATCCCCCTCCCGTACACATACAAACACACACAGACATACCGGAACGGAAGAATCGCGAATTGCACGTGGAACGGCCGCAGCGGCCAACGGTAGATAAATGGCTGAAATTGTTTCTGTCCGCCGAGAGAGGCACGACACCCTTTTTCTCCTCCTACCTGGCTCTCTCTAATAGCTCTATTGATACCTCGGACGTCTCTCTTTCCACACAAACGAGCCTTGCGGTCCGAGAGAGCGGGATTAATTGTTTCCACGGTAGTCGCTTCTGTTGCGAACGGAATTAATTGCTCGCTCTCGCGCCGCGGTCGTTGTAGTGTCTCCACGTGTCTCAACATTTCACTTGAGTATCTTAACTTAGTCCCAATCCGGTTGCGGTTTAACGGGTACCCAAAGCAATTTTGAATATTAAAAATGCGTCGGAACTTTTCTCCGCCCGAAACAAAGGGCCTTTGTATTCGGAAACCTTCTAAAATATAACGGGAAAGAATGTTCGATGTCTCAGCAGCTGCTATAAAGAAATTGTCGCAGGGCAATATATCGAAAACACGCAGTTTGATACCCACACATTGATTGAAAGGTAAAAAATATTATGCATTGACAGAAGGGTTAATTTGCGCTCCGTCGATGTATTTTTGTCGCGATATATCCTTATTTGCGTATTACGCGAATAGCGTCGAAAGAACGCAAATGCACGGACAAAGAAATTGAGGCGCGATTGCTTTTATACAAGCGATAGAAAATTGACAGACCGAATAGTACATTGTACAAAGAGTAATCATTTTACGGAGAACTAGCGTTCACATATCGATCTATTTCTCTCGCGTGCTGTCTCTTATACCTCTTGGGACATTTCGGGAAGCTAACTTTGACAGGTGACGCGTCTCACTGAAATGTTTCCGGATAAATGCGAGGATATGTAATTTATCTTATATGTATTATCTGTTTCTTAATTTTCTTATAAACGGTACCTTGGGAAATATCCACAATTTTTCAGCTCGTATCGTTTCTCTTGGCTTGTCAAGTAGAGATATACGTATATGTTATTTTTTTATTTCGCTGAAAAATATTTCAGCGATATAATATAAGAAATATCTTTGAAGTTGAAAATCAAAATATTTCGATCGATCAATATTAATGTGCATTAATTTTGAAATATACTTCAGCCAAAGTCTTTATACTCTTTGCAAAGATATACGATTAATCAGTACGCACAGCTGAGATTATAATACCACGCGGTCTTACTCGAACTCGTGTACGCACACGCTTGTCTCCGACAGATCTTCCGAAGCGTATGCAATCCGGATCACGAAGTCCCTTTGAGACGTCGAACGGATCGCTTATCGTTAAGCGAGAATTTCCGTAGCGACATGAGAATCGTGGATCGTCGCGGATCTCACGTTTCTCCTAATCGTGACATTTCACGTGCACACGTTAAATAGATCCACATTGTACGGGAGAGGCGCGGTGTAACCTGGATAATTATACGCAGATAAGTATAGACGCGATTATATAGAGGCGGCGCGCGCGTTTCGCAAACACAGCCAGCGTGATTGCATTGATCGGCGTCATCAATGGGCTATGCACCGTTACGTTAGATAAGTATACATGGATCACTGCATATGAATACCGAGCGTATACGAGCCCCGTGGTTGGCCGTTACTCGATATTAAGCAACCATCTCCGTGTATGTACGCGAGAGACAAAAGGTGGAGAGACAAAAGATACTTTCACGAATGGAAGATTATCGCGCGCCTGACCTTCTTTTATAATCTCAGCTTTGCGGATTTTCTCGTAAAAAAAAAAAAAAAAAAAAAAAAACCTGCGAAAAAATATTCGCTATTTTTTCGAAATATCTGTAGAAGTATTATTATATGCATTTTTTGTAACTCTCTTGTAATTTATAAGAGACACTTTTGGCAACGTCACGTTGTCAAATTACATTTACCACCGTTTGTGCAATGTCAATATAAGCTCATAAATTGCATCGATCCCCACCTGCTAACGAAATATGTCAGAAGTTATCAAGTTACATTAAAGTCACCGGAGGATTACAAAAGGTTAACGATATCGGTGTCGCTTGTCAGGTGCTACGTGAGCGTTTAAAAGTTACACGACACTCTTTATACTATATGCAACGTCAGCTACGGCTCATGTCTGATCGTACAATATGAACGGAGATGTGACGTTTCGTTTCGCGCGAAGGATATTTCTCGCCAGCGAAAGTTTTGCGGTTTCTCGTACCAATGAAGACACACGTCAAATTCGAAATTGACAATTTTCAGAAAGATAAACCGTAATTGTGAGTTAATCTGATATATTTATATTTGGGAAAAATGGAGTATTTATTATCGATACGATCACCCCGAACTACTTTTGTAAAAATTAGGATTATTTATTATAATTAGAACCGATTCCATTCTAGTCTCGATAAATACGGGATTAAATCTTCGAATAGTCCCCGAATGCTCTCACACTTAAAGCTGCAATGTTACGTGCAAGCAGCTTGGATGTAATAAAGTTCGATACGTTTCGCTCGAACGTCGATATCAACAGTTTAAACACGAATGAGCAACTATTCGCCCGACAATCGTTAGGTATAAACGTTACGTTGCGTTATTCTAATCGCGCGGTTGCATGCGACCGCGTTTCAATTTACGCGTCAAAAGCGGAACCGGATGACATCACTTTACTTCGCCATACACCATACGCTTTATAGTCAATTTATCGGCATTAGTTGTCGGTGCGAACCTACACGTGGTCAAACACGTGTAGAATTAAATTACTCGTCGTACCAGCGCCCATGTTTATTTCATTATTGGACTCTCGGGACATTCGCGCAAAGCCGGAGGGTGATAGATACATCCGTACAGACAGAAGAAAATGCAGATCACGTGCTTAATTGGCCGGACGGCCAAAATGGCAAACTATAGCGTACTCGCGGATTCGAATTAACCCCTCGCCGTGACGACGCCATTCCGTTAATTAAATTGTATCGATAGGCCATCGCCCGCGGACTTTCCAAGTGTTATATCTCATCGCGTGTCGGCACTGCCGGAAGTTCGCGATCGATGAAACACGCTCTGACGAAGTAGTTTCCGGACTTCAACGAAAGATTCTCGAGAATATCTCTGTGCGAAATCAAAGAGATACATTTTACGAAATTAACAGTCTCGCTTAAAAGCGTAAAATGCCGTCTAAAATACGGGAACTAAGAAAAAAAAAAAAAGAAAAAGAATATCTTTTACATCACGCACGTACAGGAGATCGTTATTTCGTTACATTTCTAGTGCACAGGATTCTCCATCATGTACACTTCCGACAGCTGTGTAAAGGAAATCTTTTTGAAATTAAATATCTGAGAAGTAACGTCACTCAGAAAATACTGCTAGGTTATTAAATATAACAATAATACAAAATTAATTTAAAACGAATATAGTAACAGGTTAATTAGAATAAAAAATTAATTATAAGAGAACACTATATATAGAAGTTTCTATAAAATTGAGGTTCTTAGGATTTTCGTTATGAAAGAAGCAAAAATATGAGTAAATGTGTACAATAAATATTTCTTGCGCATATAATTTAGAAATCAAAGCAACCCACATTAATTATTACATCGTAGTAAACGTATCCTTTGTATTCCTACATATTGCAATAATTGCTGATATATTTATGCTACTGCAATATTCGTATGATCAGAACTGTATCGAGTGAATAAAGCATTAATCTATAAATTGTTGTGTGAATGAAGAATTAACCAGTGCCAACCAAATCTAACAAATTAGCAAAAGGGACGCGGAAATAATGGCATTTAAAAATGATAACATATCAGTGCTGAATATATCCTTTACATCCTCAATTATTATGATCTCTAAATTCGACACAGATATCTTTTAAATTAAAGAATGGAAAAAGTGCGATTTATGATGTTTATATTCTTATATCTTTTTTCTGATATCTTTATAATTTTTAAGTGTAGATATAATTTTCTGATTAAGCTACAAAATGTGTGCAAGAAATAAAACAGACATTGCTCTTTATCTTATGAACATAAATTAAAATATTATTCATTTTTAGTCGTTTGAATAAAATTCGCATTACCATAATAGTACCTTTAATCATATTTGATCATAGCAGTTCAGGATTTTTTCTCTTTAGATTCAAAATTGCAAATTATTATACGACTTTTAGCTTACAATTAGTCCTCTTTTTGCGTGTAGATTGCAAAATAGCCAGTGTAAAATTACACACGGTTATATATTCAATTAGAGTTTAGTTGTTTAACTTGCGAGTGCAAGTAAAATGCAAATTTTCATTTTTACAGCCGACAATTATTATCAGTAGAAAGCTAAAACAAAAAGAAAATATATATTTATAGCTTTTCTGACTACTTACACTTAACATATAGAAACGATTTTTATATTATCGATCAATTTGTGGAATTTGCCAAAGTTCATAAAATCCGTCCGACAAACATTGAAGCAACCACACAATCTCTCCAAGTAATCAAATATTTACTGTTGAAATGGGTAGGATTACTCGTGAATGCATATACACAAAAGCGTAAAATGATAAAAATAAGAATGTATACGAAGAAGGAACCAGAGGGAAATTAATATCACATGATACATTTCTCATTTTGCATAATAAAACGATTGATAAATAAACGATAAGATAATATAGATAGATTGTATAGTAAGTTATTTTTCCGGTTGAAGCGTAATTATATTTCGTTCTCTCTGAGACTGCTCTATTACCTTTTCGTACTTTTGGGAATTCTTAAAGATCAAGAGAAAAAAAAATTAATTTTATCTACAGTTATTATTATTCATACAGCAGATTAAACTAATTAAAGTCAAACGAAAATATGTATTAATATATAACTTTTTGCTGTATATAATTTTTTACTCTACATATTATACAGTATAACGCTTCAAATATTAATGATGAATTAGATTATAAATGTAATTTGTAATAACGCGCGCAAATTAACGTTAAATGAAAAGAGGAAGTTATCGCGAAATTATTTGTATTATGTATATCTAGCCGACTAATACTGTTTCTAAAATTTTACGAATAATGCAGTATGTTTTTAGCGCGCTTAATCGCATTATGAACGCTCCTCAGGGTGTCTTCGGAGTTTCCGGAAGCGTGTTCTCCCGGCTTCCGGCGACGGATTCGAAAATCTTCCCGGGACGTACCATAATAGCGAGCTTTCATCCCGCTATTAAGTCCGACGACGAGAGATCTCTGGATGCCGCCCTGCAGAACGACTCATTGTCAATTGTCGCGTTTTCGCGGCACGTTTTATGCAATCTCACACGCGACCTTACACGATACACAGTCAAACTGCCGGAAACGATCGCGAGTCTCGTCGAACTCGTCCGAGTAACTCGCTCTCCTTCTGCTTTTCCGCATCGTCGCATGTATTATTCAGCGATCGTGAATACGATACTAGCTACGTGGCATTTTTAGCCACGATTCCGCTTTCGGCTCACGGCAGCGGCGCGAGATGCTCGCGCGCGATCTGTCAAGGCGGTCAGCTGACGACGAAAATACGAAACTTACGCGTTACCATCGGCGACTTCCGGCGCGCGTTATCGCGAGCCGCAATTTAATTCCGACTTGTACGTTCTGTTTTCTCCCCCAGTGTCAGTGGATGAATCCGTGGTGAAAAGTAAATCCGGAAGATCCCGGCGCAGATTTCCGCGCGCGAACTTCCGTTGGCGCGATGCGCGCGTTTGTCTGTCCGTGTGCAAAATTTGAGCAGCCTCGATGGAACATTGGACGTTGGAACATTGTTACAATTTTATGTTGCATATATGTCAAGCGTGAAGGTATTCCTTACGCAACGATATAACACGTTAAAAAAAACATTTAGTTAATTATGCAACATTATGGCTTTTGTCATGTTGTTTTGCAGGCCAGATTGTAAAATGAAAAATTTCCAAAACAAAAATAATATGCTTAACTGTAATCGTAATAATAGCAATAAACGCGTAATTAGAGTCATTAATACATAATTAATTTTATTACAATGATTAATTACAATTGTTTTATCGGTTGAAGTAAATAAAAAATATTCCCTTGAAGATACGTTAAAGCGCTGTATAATAACGGATATATTATTAACGAACAATAAGGGAAGTGTGCCTAATATCGAACCCATTTTTAAAGCCTCATATTTGGACAAGATTTATTTTAGAAAATAAAAATTGAATAAATCACGTGGTTTACACGGACTTCTAACTGTAATAAATAAAACTTTTTCGATAATCCCTTTTGTTTTAAGTGGAAGTGTAAAAAATAATATTTTCCGATATTGGGCACACTATGTTTTTAATATCGTACACCTCATTCTTAACTTTTTAAAGGCTAAATTATTAGGAAAAAAATATTAATTTTAATTCATTAAAATTATTTATTTAATTATCAATACATAGAAAAAATCCAAGTAAAAAATATTTTACAGAAAAACGTCAGACTCATAAAAATAGCACGCAAATTTGGTAAATTACAATAATATATTTTCGATCAAATAAATGATAAATCAGATTTGTTGATAGCTGATAGTTGACCTGTGATTTACAGAGAACAAACGCATTCTTCTTGATTCAAGGTACATTCATAAAACATTCTCGAGATATTGCCGCGAGCGTAATTTACATAAACGTCACTTAACGCCACGGGCGAGGGAACGAAAACGCAGAACGTTTAGCCACGAAACGAGCTAGCTCGCAATCGCAGTGGGGCGAAATTGCATTAAAGCTTCCTCGAACCACGAACGTGTCCGAAAACCCATCTCCGAAATAAGCTCTCGGGCGTGGACGCTGAAAGTACAACGCGATAATATAATTCTTCGTCGGGGGACCATCCATCGTGGAAAAGATAGCGTTTCGGATCCAGTCGCCGTTCGCTTGCTACGTAATAATAGGACGCATATAACCGAATCAGAGGCGCTTACCTTTAATCTGTGACGAGTAATATAATTTTTAGCATGAGAGACGATTATTTTTAAAAATTTACTAAATCTCGCATTTTTTCAATCTCAAATGATAGTTTCGAATTATGTTCTGAAATATACGTTGTTGAGTTAAAAGTTACTATATTTTCTCGCCCTCTTCTGTACTATCGTTTTACTTTCGGATATTTTATCGAAAATCCCGCCTATCGAATTCAAATCTCAAGAGTATATGTGAGTGAATACGTATTCGATTTGCCGGTCCTTTTGTTTGCATTTTGTGCCTTTACAGAATAACGACCGTGATACCAATTCGTAGAGTTGGCAATGCGCTAGCTAGCGGAAATAGTGAATTCAATTGCGTTTATCGGGCCACCGTTTTCGGTCGCCCTTTGGGATTCGCTAATAAATCGGACAAGCATAGTCGAATGGAATAAACGAATAAAATATCGGTGAAAATTGAAACGTTTTCCAAAAGACAGTACTAGATTGGAAAAAGACGTATAATTCGATTATATACATACAATCACAATAAAATTTTGAGTTCCGCAAAAAGCAGTTTCTATCTACATGTTCAGCTGAATTTTAATCAATTGTGTTACATTCGCGTAATATAATTGCGACTAATTACAACAAACAATTTTTTTAGAACAATTATCGCATGTTTGCATAAATTTACTCGCGTCCGATCAATCGAATGTATGTCACAAAAAATCAGATTGGTCGCGATAAAGGAACTCCGTAGATCATTCGCGCGCGCAAAAAGCTAAGCCTAATTGATTACGAGAGATAAGAAGAGCTAAACGCGCACGAAGACGATCGAAGATCATTGTCGGCGTTAATAGATGAGACAGCCGTCCCGACAGGGGGTCGCCAGGGAAAGAAGAGCAGATTTATGGTAGGCGCCACACACACACACACACACACACACACACACACACGAAAAGACGGACAGTCCGAGATCAGTCTCGGGACGCGGTCGCATAAATCGACTCGATCCGATTGACGTCGCGAACGTGGGGCGTCCATTCTCACCTCCTGTATCCATTTACGCGACCAAGTGGACTCGAATCCCCCGGCAACGCGATCCAGCAAGCACGAGAGGACGTCCTCGAGAACGCAAATTGGCGAGGGGGCCGCGTCTCGGCGATCCGACCTTACCACTCAGCGTCTTCGCAGCTGCAGCTGGAATTCGAATGCACTTCAAGTGCTATTCGCCCGGAACTGCAACTGACAGGTGCTCATGTTGCAGGGTCCTCCGCCGCCGTTCCCGTCGGCTTAAACTCCTAAGACGCGGCGGATAGTTCGTACGTTACCAAGTCCGTGAAGCCGGCCGAATTTGCGGGGTGTGAGAGAGAGAGAGAGAGCACTCTTGAGAGAGTGCGGTCTCGTAACGCGAGTTACTCTCCGCGCATCTTGTACGGCTTTGCGTGCGAATGGACCGTGGTACGTGCGCGCGCGATTACGAAGCCAGGTAGTTTGCGAAAATCTCAGCATCTCAGATGTCTGATTCTAAAGATTTCTCTATGTATAGGTGTGCCCTCTACTTTAGTAACAGAAAAGTGAAGTGTAGTAATATATATACTATGTATATATAGCTAATTTATTTGCTAATTCAAAGTGTGCTAAAAAATGATAAATAAATTTGCTAAAAGGGAAATATTATTTATATAACAATTTTTACTTTCTTGTAATTTTACATTTATACATATGCAACCAGAGAAATTAGTTTTTAGAAAGATTAATAGGAGGTTGCATAATGGAACGTATACGAAAGGGACATTGGGAGGCAATTAAGGGAATAACATAGAGATAAAACCATTACATAAAAGATGACTCGATTAAATTAGCATTCGCTCGGCAACTGCTGGAGACAGGTGTTTAAATGTCTGCTGTGGAAAAAAAAGAACGAAGTATTTATTGAAGTTATCTATAGTTATGTCAAGCTGCAACACATAAACAAAGCAACATTTGTTGCTGAATAAAGCCCAGTAAAAATATTTGTGTCTGCGTCCAGCGAATTGCGAAAATAATCGCAAGCAACCAAAAAGTTTATCTCTCAATAGTATTTTGTAACGTTGAGAGATATTAATTATATGAAAATATGTGAGAAAAATGTGAGCAAACAAATATTGTTAAAATTTTTCTTCCTTCTCAATCTTGCATTTATTATAATTATTGAACGTTGGATAGAGGTATTGTGTAAGTTGCTAAACAGAAAGCGAGCAAGTAACAATATAATATAGTGCACACATCTATGTGATTAACTGCATACTAAAACGTTTGATGGACTACTTGATCACTTGTGCGAGTTCTCTTCCGTAACGCGTGTTCAGACTTCGATCGTTTGTTTCCGCCTCATGCATTATTCCGCGTGCTATTCGCTTGGTGAAGCGAATCTCTGGACACGATAACGACCTATCTCGCTTTTTCCAACTATGTCGCGTGCCATTTCTCGTTCCTCTCGGCGTGAATTTATTGCTACAAAAGAGAAGCCATATGTGCAGAAAAGCAGATTCTAAGAAAATGTTAAATACATGCGTCAAGTGCATGAAAAAGTATCCAAACTTTTAAAATAGAAGTATCCAATTTTTTTATGCGACAGAAAGAAGTTTAACAAAATAAAAAGAAAATCTATATTAAACGTATTATTGAAAAATTAACGGTTCAACATCAGATATAATCAATGCAGTTAACTAAAAATAATTAATTATATATTATCGACTTATAACTATAATGCTCTAAGCCATTTAGACTTTTTTTAGTTCATATAAAGCATGTCGATTTATAATTTAAAAGAAAATGTATACACTACTTTGTTATTATATATAGTGCTCCACGAAAAAAATGATACCAATATAATCAGCCGCCTGTCAATGCTTTTATGTATTTGTTGTCGAGATATCTCGACAACATTTATTATCATATTAATATTATGCAATACACTTATTATCATATTAATATTATCTAAATTATTAGGCACGAATTAATCGCATAGAGCATTATTCATTTATTAATTTAGATCATTTTAATTGCACACGATTAATATCACAATTAATTATAGTATAATTCTCACATATTCTCGTACATTGGCACACTACGTCGGTTATATTAATTTTTCGATTTTTTACTTTACCTTACATAAGTGGGAGAGAAATATCAAATTCACAACGGTAACACGATAGTCGGTGTGTCGTATTACTGTTGCAATATTTCGACGGGCGAGAAAAAAAAAAAATAACGAATCGCTCACGTTTCGTCGGCGGAAATACGAGTCGCACTTCTCGAAAGCCTCGACGACCCTGCCGTGGAACGGCAGTTTACGTATGTAGGTGGACGTCGACTTAGCTAATCGCGCCGATGAAAGGCTTCCCCGGCTTCACTGATCCTACCGGTTTGGTTTGTGCTGCGCCAGAAGTTGCATGCAATTCCGCGCGCGGGTGTATGACAATATTTATTAACGCTCGACCGCGCGCTTAATCCGGAGAGTATCCGGACCGCCCGGGTGTGCCATTAAGGAAGGTAAATGAGCGTAATTAAAGCTTCTTATTCGAACGTTTCATTAACGAGGATTTTTGCCGCGCCGGACATGCGTTTGCGGTGCGCAATCATTTGACGCAATTACGACGGCGTGACAAACGACTGATTCAACGCGAAATAGCGCGGTCAATGACGGAAAATGATTTTTCTTTTCTTTGACGACGATAATCGCAAAAATAATTTAGCGCGATAAAAATTTACACTGGATTAATATTAATATTATGCAGTACGCATGGAAATATACCTAATAGGCATCTCATACATTCTTTTCATCATTTTACATAATTTAGGAAAATAAAACGTAATTTTTTTTTTTTTTTTTTATTTAAAATCAAACGATCGTTCGATTATTGAAAGTATTACATTTCACTTCCATGAATTTTTATCATCCGTGCTGCTAATGCTCCGTTTATGAAGAATTGTGCGGCTTCTATCGACTGGATTAAATCACGCATCGAAACGCTTCCACAGAATGACAATAAAAATGCATAACTTAATCGAATGATAAAATTGCAAGAGCACGTTGAATTGGTCAAGTAATATATTTTATATTTCATGAATTCATCGCGCGCACGCGTGGTGGCATGTTATTACAAAATTTAATTTTTATTAACGCAAATAACACGGGATTTTGTATATCAAAATTTTTATTAAAATTTAACTTTTTCAACAAACATCGACTTATTCCGGACTTTCCAAAATAAACGAGAATATCAAAGGGACAAATAAAATGTTTGTAATATTACACTTGAATGCAAAATATAAACACGTCGGCGAAATGTAGCAGATGTAATAAGCTCGAGGAAAGCTTGAACGTACGGAAAACTTTTCGTGGACCGTTGGTCGAGAAGTCGATCTCGTAAATGGAGACCATGTGTCCGCGTATGCGACTCACGTAGTTCACATTGGCCAAAACATTAGGAGGTCCTTCTGAAGCGACTGCGTCTTTCACCCATCGACCGCACGAGCGAGCTGTACGAGACATACATGTGTCGTCGTCGTCGTCGTCCCATGTAATTCTAAATTTCCGGAATAAAGACGCGCCATGCGTGTCAAGTCGGGTCGTGGCAAAGTTAGCCCGCGAGATAGGAGAGAAAGAGATAGAAGGAGGAGGAGAGGAGAAAAGAAAGAAATATCGCGCGAACATGGCGCTCCATTTTCGCGATTATGCTAAGCCCGAGGATCCCCGAGAATCGCCCCGTATTTCTCGTGTCCTGTTGAAGTCGCACGCGTGCGAAAGGGGAGAAACGATCCTTACGATCCTTACGATCCTTACGCCTGACGCTTTTGCGCTTTTGCCGGCGAGTACTCGCAATAGTATTGCTAAAATGCGAATCTTCTAACTTACTCCGGTTGAGAGTACTCCGATCGTTGTTCGTCGCTCGTGGGAAAGATTCTGGCGAATTCTCACTTCCTACCGACGTCTTACACAGCTCATCTCCAGTCGATATATCGAAGCCGCGTAAAACACCCGGCCATCGTAACTTCCTTCGTATCGACCTTTTTTTTACCTTTTTTTACCTCTTCTATATATATATATATATATATATATAAAAGAGGTAAAAAAAGGTATATATATATATATATATACATATGTAAAAAAAAGACGAGAAAAGAAAAAGAGAGAATAATATAAGATTTAAAGATACATACATACAAATATATCTTTAAATCCTATATTATTCTCTTTCTCTTTTCTCGTCCTTTTTCTTACTCGAAAATATGTATTACGATCTGTGAATGAGAAATATTTTATATCCATACTTGATGAATACATTCTATCCATTAAATATTTGCGTTCGATTTCAATTGGAATTTTTGTACAAAAATATTGCAACAATGATCAGCATTTGAAAACTCCATGCTTCGCGAATATTGCTTCTTTTTATTTTACAAACAACTAGTTTTAGCACAATAAAAATTTGTTGCCATTTTTATATTTTCCATAGTTTTATTATGATGTTTTGCGAAATATATTTATCTCACGAGAGAAATGTTATACCTGTATTTTCAAAATTAAAAATATTTTTAGTTGTCACAAATATTCGTGGAAAAAAAAAAAAAAAAAAAAAAATTAATTGTTACAAGTAACGTCACGTAATTTAACGTTAAATTTTGAAAATTGTCATAAAAAGATATAAAATACTTGAATTTATTTTAAATACATATTTTTGGCGGGTAAATTCTGCAATGTGAATTTATATTTTTAAGTAAAATATATGGTTATTTTAATCGGTTATCTATGGAATGCGAAATATTTGTATTGTATCACGTGTATATTTTTTGAATATATATCGGCAGAAGAATCTGAGAGTACTTCAAATAGTGATCAATTTTTTAACCATTTTACGTAGCTTAAATTGATTTACAAAACTGTATCTGCTGTTTCACATTATATTTTATTTGGATTCAATGTAACGCTACTAGAGTTCCATTGTTTATTTGCCTCCATTGTTTGTTTTCCATTGTTCATTGATTAAATTATTTTGGAAATTATTTAGAAAAAACATTAAAATAAAAATTAGGTATAATAGCAGATACTTATAATAGGTACGTTTCCTATATGCTTATTATCGAACATGTATATGTACTTTATTCGTATACTTCTACAAGCTAATGTATTAGCTAATATGTAAAAAGAGTTTCTCCGACGATAGATCCTGCTTGATCAAAGGCAAGAGTTCTCTTCATTCGAAACACGAAATTTCGCTTCGCAATGAAACTCACGTTACGTTCGCGCAGGTTCGCATGTAGAAAATTAAACCAAACAACTTTTAATAGACAGATGCTACTCATTACGCAACTCCCTACATTATTACGCAAATTAACGTGCACCATAATTATGCATAATTGCCGAGTTAACATCGGTAACGTGTTATGTTACACCAAACTGAATCGCAACTGAATCACTCTCACCATTATTGAACGCGCTATTATCGGCCGTGTAATTAATGGAATACTTTGCATGGCAAATTATTGTAAATTTTCGTTTTGTCAGCAGTCTTTTTTTATGTCAACAAAAATATTGCAGCATGGACGTGGACATTATATCTTTATACATACATATATTTCCTACAAACACAATTTTACAATAATTTTCACATTTTTGTTAGATAGCCGAAATTTTTCTATTTTTTGCATGTAATAAAAATTACGATTAATGTAATAAAATAGAAAGTCAAATCAATCAATTTATAAATCACGATATTTCTTTCTCCCCACTTTTTGTTCTTTATCGAATGTACCGAATTTCGTCAATTTTCTTGGTCGAATCTGCTCATTAGTCTGAAAATGAAAGATAACTTTGAGCAGACTTTTTTAAGCTCCGTAGCAGTCAGCAGATTGGTATCTTCTTGTTTTTCGATTTTATCTAACCTTAATGACAAGTTGCATATAGAAACGGAGTGAAAGAATTCGAGGAAATGGAAAAATTTTAAGAAGTTATCTAAGAAATACGGGTACAAACCAGAGATAGTTAGATTTCTAGATAAGTTAAACAAGACTTAAAACAATTTTTACATCCTGTGCAATTTATACTCGTGCAATTGAATCGCGTATAGAAATGCCAAAATCAATTGTAGTAGTTGTATTATATTTCTCGCAAATTTATTTTATACTTCTAATTTTATTTTTCAATCAGTCTATTCGACAATTCTCCACGAAATGTATCTAAGTATACGTATAAAACAGGCAGAGCTATTTTGACTAAAATAGTCGTGCGAGAATTTTGTTTTAGGTCTCTCCAAAACGAAACTTTTCATCATTTACAAAATTTATGCGAGGTTTCGATGTTCTCTATTTTGCTGCATATGCGCGCGCAACTTGTTACATGTGATATCTCTACCGAAAATGTTCCGTAAATATTTCGACTCTCGCTGGCGGGTTCGTACTATACGTTTCTTCCCATCGGAGATCTCGGTGCCGTGAAATCTCGCTTATTCCTTGAGACTGAAATATATTTATATTAAATATGATGTAAAAACGAAAAAAAGTGACAATGTTATTGTCTTTTGTAAAATTCTGCACATATTGTTTTTAGTTATGTTACATCATTTTCAGTTAATTATTTTGATAACTCAATATAAAATATTGAAAATTAGTTAAATAGTATCGTTTCAATAAAATGTTATCAGTCATTTTCATCGTAAGAATAATAGATACAAACATAAGGAAAAAATACTTATTTTAAACGCAATAATTATAACTATTAATTAAAATAATAATTTTAAAAAAATTCTTGCACAGAAATTCTTACTTAAAATAATATTTGAAATTTTCAAACGTATATTAATCATTTTACATATTTTTTCGTATTATTTCAAATATTATTTTAAATGTTGTTGTAACAGAAACAAGTAGAGAAGTAACAAAAAACAAATATGCATTTATTTAAAAAATAATAATTATTTATTTGAAGCTAAAACATTTAAAGCTATTACAGAAACAAAATAATTTAATAGAATATAATAATTTAATAAAATAATTATATAATTTAATAAAATATGTATAAAAACAGAATAATTCGTGAAAATAATATTAAAATATAATTACTGTGTGTAATTATATAAAGAAATAATTAGTACAATTAATTACATTACTGATACCTTTAACAAGAAAAACATATTTAAAATATTTATTTCGTAAAAACAACTAAATCTTATAAATAAGATTTTAACATAAATATGTGTATATACATATGTTCAAATAAATTGTTTTACATTAACTATTTATGTAATTCAGGAAAATTATTTTTATTTTTTGTTTAAATATTATGTTGCTCATTTGTATAGTCAATGCAAATGCATATAAATAATATGCAGTTTTTACGCCGCTTATTGTTAGATCATTATATTTTTTTAAATCTTAGCTCCTATATAAATTCTCTTTCATTTTTAGAATTTTATGAACTTTTCTTGCGTATTCAGGTGTTAGATTCATATAATCCTTAGAAACCTCGGACTCATGAGTTTTTGCGACATTATACTCTCGGATTCCAGAGGTTTTCGAGTTCGCAAATTCTTATCAATTGAACTTTTGCAATAATCTGACGCCGATGATTTCGCCGTGTCGAAAATACGTGGCTCCTTCACGTGCCACATGTCAGATATGAGAGGCACGCGCGCACGGTATAACGAGAGAGATTCCTCAAACGCAAAGGATCCGAAGCGTGGCAAGAGAAGGTAAACGGAAATTTGAGTTTCTTGGCGTCACGGATGCGGAAGGAAGGAAACATCGAGGAAATCTGACGGGGGAATGCAGGTATGAATTCCAAAAGAGAGAGCGGGCGGGACGATGAAAGCCGATAAAATGTATTTTATGTACGTACACAGCTGCGGCTTCTCTCCGCCTTTGTCTTATTCGGGTCTTGGACCGCTGGTGTGTGTGTGTGTGTGTGTGTGTGTGTGTGTGTGTGTGTGTGTGTGTGTGTGTGTGTGTGTGTGTGTATTTGCGTGTATGTATATATCGTATGTACCGATACGTCTCTTTATCTCGTCTGCCGTTGTCTGATAACATTTTACGGCACGACGGTCGATCCATATCAATGCGTATTTATGCCGACGTATCGGAGATTGGCGGCAAAAACCAAAGCATGCAAAAATGCACAAAGACTTGCGCCATGAGCGAAGAAAAACGCGCGTTGCAGATACATGTATGCGTACCAATATGTGAGAGGCCATAATGCATTATAAAATAATGTAATACATTGTCACCCATGATATTTTTATGCACTTTATTTATGTGTATTGTGCGCATTTTTATACGTATGTTGAATGTATAAAAATCTGTCATTTAAAAAAAAAATTGAGAGAAGTTGTTCCTCCGCTGTTCATCTAATGGTTTTGACAGCGGTGTCCCATTTGTCTCAGAAATAGTCTCTCCTTCATCCCCAACAAACTTTAGGATATCAAAAAAGAATTCTCTATCCCTAACCTTTCTGAGAAAACAGCTTATAATACACTTTACGTCGACCTTATCCTGCATTTTAGCTCAGAATTATTCTTCGCCCTTCTAACTTTCGATAAAAATACATCACTGAAATAAAATATAGGGTAATAATATGTCTTGTGACACAAGACACAATCGATGCTGATGCTATCCTATTTTAAACGTATTAAAAACTTAAAGGGAAGTGAATAGTAACACTGAACCTGTGTATACGGTTTCCTGAACATTAATTCTCGCTTATCGATGAAAAGAATATCCTTTTATCCATTTTTTATCGACCCTTTTGTAGTGTTACGTCGTGCGAAAAAGGAAAGGGCATAAGTTCGTCGACCTCCATCGATTAATGAAAGGCATATGCGGCGCATATTTATAAAATACCGTAGGAGGCGCATAAAAATTTTACATTAGGCAAAATAAATATATATAACAATATTATAACAATATTATACTTTTTAAATACACTCTCTTTATATATATATGAAGAGAGAGAGAGAGAGAGAGAGAGAGAGAGAGAGAGGCTTTTTTTAAAAGTGTAATATTGTTCTGATACAGAGAGAGGTAATGCTGCATAGGAATTTAATACTGTAAAAAAGTAAAATGTTTTAAAACAATTAAAAATCAAAGAGATGATTGTTTCTGCCGTTTTTTCGCCAAAGAAACGAGTGCGGTTTGCACACATAAATTTAGAAAAAATGACGAATTTCTTTTAATCATTAGAGATTCATTGACACGCACTCGATCGCGCAGTGCGACGAGAATATGAGAAGGATTTAAACCGCGACTATATAACGTCGGAGTTAGGCTGGGTCTACAATGGGTATCGTAAGTCGTGTCGTATGTCGTAACGTAGCCGAGGTCCAATGAGGAGAGCTCGTTTTCGAAAAAGAAATTCTCTCATTGGACCTCGGCTGCGTTACGACATCCGACACGACTTACGACACCCATTATAGACCCAGTCTTATAGCGATAATTACGTTACTTTCTACGAAACAAAAGCGCGAACGTCTTTTTGCGACAGACGTGTCGAAAAGGGAGGACGGAAAAGAACGTCTAACTCTCTCGCGGGAGAGAATCTTTATAGCAGAACGTAAGTATGGAAGAGAGCGGCGATGTGAGGCGAAACGACCGACGTTTACGTAACGACGCGTTTAGGGGTAGAAACGAAACCATGTGTGTGACGCGAGAGATAGGGATGTGTAACTAAAAGCGCACGCGCGCAAGCGTCGCGATACGGAAAGCTAGTAGTATAGCTAGTAGTATAGCCATACTAGCCGTACTTGACCGGCTAATGCGAGTCGTGCAAATACCACTTTGCGGCAATACGATGGCGAAGAATGGTCATTATTATTATATCAAGCCTCTGGAAAATTGAACCGTTCTCTAGACATTTCTCTCTCTCTCTCTCTCTCTCTCTCTTTGTTAGGATACGCGCTTATTCGCCGTATTCTTAATGTCCGTATTCTCATTTACGCTTTGCTCTCGAGTTTAGAGAACTGTCAAATCGAACGTGGAATTACGATACGACGAAAAAATACTCGAATTCATTCTCGACACGGGATTAACAGTCGAGCAAATTTATTTACGCGCTATGAATTTATGCTACACGCAATCGCGAGCCGCGCGCGTTCCGGCGGAATACGTATTTGCAGAGATCGCGTTGGATTATCGCGATTGAAATCGCGCGGCATGAAATAGGAACACACAACCCCGGGAGATATGAAGATGCCATAAGATACCGCCATAAAGATGAACGTATCGCGCCGCAAAAGTTTCGACGAAGCCGGGCGTATGCCATGATACATGCATGCATATCATATTATCCGCGGGAGCATTCTTGCGGAACCAGATTCACAATTTCGCGAATAAATCTTGGCGGATGCGGAAGCTGACCGCGTCTTCTCTCTCTCTCTCTCTTTCTCTCTCGCCAATATTGCGGCGCTGGCACTTTCGCCGCACAGAGTATATACGGATGCGAGATCTCGCATCCCCCTTCCTCCCCCCCCCCCAACCCCCCGATATACGTGAACCCGATACGTACGACTGCTTTAAGCGGCGCATACATCATCGACGATTCTTATTTGACGCAAATGTCGGATGAAGCGCTCGCTCGCGAGCTTCCAAATGGACATTTTTATCGGTCATCGGCCCAGACGCGAATGCCAAACCGAATGAATGACAAATGTAGCATAAATCACGCCGGGATGAAGACTTAAGATGGCCATTTTTACTTTGTTATCGGACATGCGTTACTTCGTTAGATATTTTATTTTGCGGCGGGATATAAGCGACGACCGTTGTAAGGACAAGTCATTTTTTAACATCGGTTGATGTAACGAGAAATGTTCGATGTCACGTGACAAGAGCATGCTTCTCTTTGAAATGCAGAGAGAAGAAGAGATACAAAACACTCCAAGAAAAATGCCAATGTCAAAGCATTGAGACATATATGTATATATATATATATATATATATATATATATATATATATATATATATATATATAATTATTGGATTGATTCAAAAATAAGTTTCGCTATAATTAATTACTGAATTATTTCTTCTGAGAAACTATGGGTTTTTAAATCAAAACGAAACAATCACAGCTGATGTATGCAGCAACTACAGCGAGTACAAGAAAAATTGCAAAAAGAGCGACCAGTCCTCATCAATCGCAAAAATGTGATTTTGTTACACGACAATGCCTGACTACATACGGCTAAAATAACCCAGGAAAAAATTCTAGAGCTTTCGTGGTCAGAGAGTTCTACCTCATTTTCTTTATTCTCCGGACCCAATCAGATTTCTATCTGTTTAGGTTACTCCAAAATTCATTAAATGGAAAAAATTGTCATAATGATGCTGAGATCGATGAATTTATAAAAAACTTTTTTGCATCAAAACCTCCAAAATTCCTCGAGGAAGGAATTAACAAATTACCGTCTAAATAGGAACAAGTTGTACTTAATAATGGAAAAAATACATATAACAGATTAAAATTTATTGTAAATAATATAATAATTTTAAATATAAAAATTCAGTTAAATAAAACGGAGCTGATTTATGCATCAACCCACAATACAAGTGACATATATATATATATATGCATCGTACTAATTGAACGCCTGAAAATAATTCCAAAAAGGAAGTTACTTCAAACGCGATGGGAGAAGTTTTAATTACGATCCTACGGAAACTACTCCGCTTAGACTAGTCGTAGGCGCAAGAGATTAACGAGATCCGCGAAGTGTAATATAACTTCGCTGGTGTGGTACAGTAACAGTCACAGAACGACGTAACGTCAACGTGACTCTGCGGACAAACAAATAATTATATCCCCGCGAAGAGGCGCTGCATTCTATTTGGAGACACTTTGCTTCCGCCACGCGAGCTGCACGCGAGCAAAAACACAGAGAAGAGAGAAAGAGAGAGAGAGAGAAAGAGAGAGAAAGAGAAAGAGAGAGAGCGCGTAATCAAGGAACGAGAAAGTTTCGCGAACGGAATCTCGCCTGCGGATCGTCGAGGAAGTCGTGAAGGAAGACAGTCGAATTAAAGAGAACGATAAGTTAGCATTGCAATTATTGAAGTTGCCTCTCCGAAGTGCTTGGCGTTCCGGGAACAAAGGTGGCACGGAGAGTTCCCGGGACTTTTTTCACCTCTCGGTCCCGCGAGATGCGCCATTGAAAACTTGAGAAAATGTATTAATTTGTCAGCGTTCATGCGCGCCGACCGTTAATTGCAGTTGAAAATAGCGTTCTTACATTCACTGAGCGGATGCTAATCGTAGAGGATTTTCCACGTTATCTTTTTCTAAGCGTAATGATCGAAGGATGAGATCTAATCGTCACTTCTCACGTGTCGCTAATAAAGATTCCGGATTAAATTCAGTTTAAATTTCCAGATAAAGTTTTTCTTAAATAAGTCAAACGCGGTCGGATCTTATCTCGTCATGTGCTCTGCAATTAATTGAATTTAATCTTTCAATTTGCCGTGTCATACCTGCAGTAGAAATAATACTATAACTTGGCATAATTACAAATAATTGTAATTATGTTTTAAAAAATAATTTATATTTTATATTTTAATTATTTAAATTAATTTTATATTTATTTTTATTGTCCACTATACCTTCAATAGATTTATCAATTATTCTGATACATTTGTGTCACTTTTGTTTCTTCTCCTTCCATATTTAGGGCAAAAATTGATGGAAAAATCGAAAGAAATCGAAAGAAATCGCGAGTTGGCTCGGCCAACTCGGAATCTTATCGCGCGGAAGCGTTAATAAACCGTCGTAAATGCGAATAATTAACCTCGTAGGCGGTTTCGCCGTGGCGTAGATAATCCTGTGCAACGGGCGGGAATCGCGATTGCGTCGCTCGCCGAGAAAACGGGGGCTAACAAGTTTAACGCGAAGAGGAGAACTTCTTATCATTACGCCGGTAGTGCGCTTCGTTCTACCTTCGCGCGTACCTCCCGAGTTTAGTTCCGCATTCGCGAGATCATCTTGAGCTACTTAGTCGCTCATTAGTTACGCGAGATCTGACAATTTTCCGGCGCGCGTTAGTAATCGCGCGCGCTAATTAGCGCGCGATTTCCCGCGACGTCACCCGATCGTGCCTTCTTCTCGCGACACGCGACTGCGTATTTTTATACCGTACAAAACGAGAAGCCCGTTTTTCAGATAACACGCAGCGATTGGTGTCTCTCAGATTGGATTCCGATTCAACATTTCGATATTACACGCGAGTTTCGAGCCGAACAATTCGATCTTTTGGATTCTAATACGCATCGTTCGAAGCGAGCTTAAATCGTATTAACGGTAACCGATAGCAGATCGGATCGCTCGCGTCGTGCGCAACGTGATGACGTAATAAGTTGTTAATCCATCGGACAATAACCCGTCGATCCGCTGATAAATCTGCATAGCGAGCGTCGGACCGATACGAAACGACGCGGGTATATCTGCTCGCGTTTATACCGGACGCGCATTATCGGTTCCGGTTGTGTCCCGTATTTCCCCTGGGCGTTACGTCGGGACCGCGATAATTCAAGTCCCTGTATACGAGGCTTTCTCTCTCTTTCTCACCCTCTCTCTCTCTCTCTCTCTCTCTCTCTCTCTCTCTCTCTCTCTCTCTCTCTCTCTCCCGGAGAATTATTTTCACGGATACACCGTGGGCCATTTTCGATGCTCAAGGTATTGTCTCGCTCCAACAGTCGATATTTAATTCAGCGTCGCTCTTTATTGTGCTAAACTAAATAATTGAGAACAAATAAAGCCGCGATTTGTTTTACCCGACTTTCGGGAATTGCGGATCGCGCGCCGTTATTTGGCACTTTAGGCTACAAAAATATAAAACCGTCAGGATTTTCTACAAAGTAAGCTAAAATATAAAATAATTAATCTTTTATATATATATATATATACATATATATATATATATATATATATATATATATATATATATATATATATTTATATTTATATATATATAAAATGATTAATCTTTTTTACAGATATGTAATTCTACTTCTTTGCTTTATTCGATAATATAGTTTCGTTTATGCTTAGATAGGAAAAGTAATAAAATTTTGAACTTTCATAGCATACATAGTAGCGATCAGATTAACGTCTTGTTTGATCAGCAGCTTTTTCTGTCAAAAATGGACCTCAACAATAAATCCGCGCGTTTCAAAATCCAAATCGCTCAAAGTCAATTGCGATTATGTGTTCGGCCGGAAGCATACGGCTGCCGGATCTTGTGAGGAGGAAATCTTCCCTGAGCTTCATCTCCGGGAACAGAACATTGATAAATGCATCTCGTACCCGTTCCGAGCAGTGAAGGATCGCCAAAGACGCTTCATATTCTTCCAACTTACAAGATTACGAATTAGTAATCGTACGGTCTTCTCGTATATTACATTTATTTTTTAAAATAAAAAAAATTTTAATATAGGTATATTATATGTATATTATGTATAAAAATATTTGAAAAAATAAAAATAGTTGTACAAAAATAAAAAGTAAAATAAAATAAAAAAATCTATACAAATATAAATCCAGTTTTAATTTTAAAAAATTTTTTCTATTAACATGTTAAAAATATTTTGCTTTTTTGATAAAAATTTTTTGCTCCGTTTTGCTCCGTTTTTGCTCCGTATATCTGAGAAGGCAAAATTTTAAAATACATGCTTTATTGTTGACTGTTTCGTCATTCCTGCATAATCTAATATTGACTCGACTTATTCAGACCGAGCATGTTATCAACTTAATGAAGAAGCATGTCTTCGTTAAAGCTACATTATGTTAGAAGTGGTACTAGTATCCCCGTTAACGAAAAAATAAATAGAATCGGCAGAGAAAGCATCAATAAATTTGTCAACAATATTATAGGTAATTAATATCTTTTTTTTCAAGAAGAGATTATTACCTAATATAAACACAAATTTAATCTTCTTAATATGTATCATATTTTCTTATTTTTTGATATTTTGAGTCTAACAGAAAAACTTAACACCTTATTTTGATGAAAACGAGTAGTCTATCTAGAGGATGAAAGAGCTGTAAAAAAGTTTCTTTCCTCTGCGTTCAAATTTCAATGTCTCTATTGGAGAAATCCCGAAGACGCATCTGGTTCTCTAAGACTTACTTTTAAAGATGAATCCATAGATATTATTCGTTACAGACGCCTTCGAGATTTCTTGTTATCTCGAGGAAGTCTATGAATGAAGGAAGATTTGAGTTAAAGAACCTTCGTGCTTATGCGCGTGAGACTCCGAGTGTGAATAGCTTCAATGAATAACTGAAAATGAAGTTAGTTTAAATAGCATTTCAAATACACGAATGTTTCATTACGCTATCAATCGCATTAAAGGAGAATTGTGACATACATTATATCCCGACACTTTTATTATCCCAAAGATATTGCTTTAAAAATAGCATTATATTGTTTAAAAATAGAAATTAGAATATTTATAGAAAAAAACTGAATACTATTCATCTTTAATAGAAACAATTAATAATTAAGTCAATCGATATCGTTTGTTTCTTATCAACATAAATACAATATATTTTTAATAATTTATATTAAATTATTATATTTAATAATTATATATTTTTAATAATTTTCTTAACATTTTCATTGATATTTATATTACACTATACAGATTATTCTTAAGATTTAAAATATTAATTTCTTTTATCTAACTTCTTACACATTTTCTGTATAAATTTTATTATACCCTTACTTCTATATATAAAAATCTTCAAGATGATCCAAGAACGCGCAAGTAATCAAACACGTGTTCATGGTTGCTGCGAAATCGGCGCTGTCTGTTTTAATACTCAGCTCGACACGCGTTCCGCCCACGAACGGAATGCACGCTAAGAGAGATGTTGAGCAAACAAATTTAATCAAGTACCCGACTATGTTACCGAGAGGCGCGTATCACCCTCGCCAACTAGAACCAACCCGCCGTCGGAAGCGGGTGAAAGGACGAAGTCACCCCCTCTGAGTGCCGATTTGCCTGATCGACGTGGGTGCAGACAGTAGTCCGAAGTTTACAAAGTTCGCCGCGCCGGATCAATGAGCAGCGATAGCGAAAGATAATAGCGAAACTGCCGACGAGTGAATCTGCAACGTCAACTTCCAAGAAGCTTCATTGGAAAAGCGAGAATCTTATCAACGTAATAATTGAGTGGAAAGGAGAATGGCTCCTTGAAGAGATGAGTGTAAAAAGATGTGTCTCCAATTTCTCCACAGATTAGAATTTATTTAACTTGTTTACTGCAATAATTAAGATAAATGATTTTCACAAAAGCGCGCTATTTAAACGAAGAAACACAAAAAATCGTAACTTTTTACAGAGCAATAAAAAAGTATCCATTATTTTATTATTAAATATTTAATTATACATATATATTGATTGACTATTCCTTCTCTTCTAAAGATGAACAGTAGGTATTCAGTTTTTTTCTATGTTTCTACAACTTTTAAGTAAAAGATATTTTATTTTATAAAATAAGGTATTATTCTATCACACAAATTAAATATTATTTTATAAAATAAAATAAAATATATGTTTTCGTAATTATAAAAGTGACACAGTAACAAAAAAATTCTCGTTTGATATTAAACACATAAAACCAATTGAAATTTCTATTAAAAAGTATTGGCGTGCAGTGGAATAAGCAAGGACTATACTTTAAAATTGTCGAAGAAAACTACATTACATTTAAAATAGCAATTTTATTTAAAAATAGACCCCGCGCATGAGAGAGAGAGAGAATTAAATACAGATATTGTTACAATTATAAACTAACACGAGTGAAATTAATCGCTTGTAGCAGGACTCGTTAGTTATATAACAAAGTTGTTGCTAATTTTGATGCATCATTAGTATAAAATTACGTTATGTTCATCTTGGTCGATGTTCATAGAAATTTCCAGAATGTTTGCGACAACTTGCGCGACTAATTATACATGCATCAACTGCAGCCCTGCTCAAGTTCATCGAGTGAATGTTATCACGTCCACAACAATTCACATGGCTATGTTAGCTCCTTCTACCTTGTCACGCCTATTGTCGATCGCGTGGAAAGTAAGCTTTGCAAGTTTCGGTATATCTTTTCTACTTTTTCGTTTATACTTTATTAGAAAAAAACGAAAAAAATCGTTCTTCAGCAAAATATAAACAAACTATATCATTTTATAAAAGGAATGCTTATAATGAAGAGGAAGAAGAGAAATATATTAATTATCCGTTTTATATACAAATGGGCTAGCTTGTCGAAACTTTCAATAATTATGAATAAAATATCTTCTGTAATTAATATTTAACGAAATTTATGTTCATATATTTTATTTATAAAGTTAATAATTAATAAATAATTATATTACACGCGTTGTCAAGATTATTACTTTATTACAAGATTTTATCCGCTCCCAATTATTTTATTATTAAAGCATAAAATATATAAAGAAATTTTGGTTATCTTGACCCTTTTTTATTTAATTATCTCGATCATTTTATCTGCATTCAATCTGCGAGAGACATATGTTTCGATCGTATCAATAGCGCATGTAATGAATATGCAATGCAACGAATTTAATAAAGAGTTTGTTAAAATCTTAACCGAGAAAGGCATTTGTTCAACGTATATAATTTAGCTGTGTATTAAACAAAATAATTATTAATGATAACGTATGATCGCACGCAGAGTCTCTCCCATATTCGATATTAACTGCCAAAAACAATCAACATATTGATAATATCATTCAGAACCTGAATGTTAATAAATATTTTGCACGGTATTGAAAATACAATTACACTTTCTGCGCTTTCGTTTAAATTTTCCAGTAATTTATTCGGTGTACCGCGCTTTCGTGAAATATTACAGGAAAATTTATTAGCAAATACACATAGGATCTATTCAAAGTACCACAGTTACGCAAAACTGGGAAAATCCGATAGAATAATCCATTAATCAGAGATCCAAAAACAATATCGATTAATACGCAGCAATACAAAATTGTGTTTGCTCTTTATAATACGCTATTCATATTTTTCTGTGTGTGTTGCATTCTATAATACAAAACCTCTTAAAAAAATTCATCAACATATAAAACTTTAAAAACAATTGTTTGGTGAATTATTTATACATTATTTTATTTATAAGATTGATACTTGCTTCAAAAAATTAGTTTTTATATCAGATGAATACTAGGTTCTTTTCTTACAATTAAAATAATGAAGAAAACTACGAACTATTTTTTAATAGAAAGGTGATTTTACAGCTTTGTTAGAAGCCTTGTTAACGCATAGATCAGTTGGTTAATCAATAGATAGGCGTTTTTTATTATCTCTATAGAATCATTGCAATCATATGTTTGTTATGGAAGTATGTATTAAAAAGAGTGAAAAACTTCTATTTAAAAAAATATTATTACAATTCTTTAAATATTTTTTACTTTAATTACTTTGCTTTTGACTATTTTTGGAAAGTATAGAGCCTATTAATTTATAATATCTACGATCTCCGAAGATTCGTCATTCTCTCATGAGCATCGGAGTAAAAACTATATAGTATATTCAACTTTTCTCCGACTTTTCTCAAGTCGGAAGCGCGTTCCATTTCAATAAAAGTTGGCGCTTATATGTCTCTGAGGAGAGGCTTCACTATGAGCTTCCGTTGGCAGCGATTTAGAAAGCACGCGAGTATAGATATCTTTACGAAATGATATCACGAATAATATTTCGGAAAAAATGAAGATAACTATAAATAAAATAAAATAAAATAATATGAATAAACTTTGGCACAAAATGTCATTTACATCTTATTTAATTAAATTTGCAGCTTTTACAATTATCTACAGAATACTCCAAGCTATAATTATTTGAAAAGTTGCCGATGGCAGAGAAACGTTATTTGATTCATTCAATAATTATGTTAAATATTGTATATACTTGACGCTTATTCATTATTATTTAAAAAATATATTATTTATTACAATATTTAAACTTTATCCAGCATATGAAACTCGATGTGTAATTTTAATAAATTTTGCAGATATGTACGCAAATTAATAATAATACATGTCATATCGTGTAATATTTTAGGTGTAAAAATAAACATATTTTGTGCGTTTATTACAGCACTTGAATGCATTCAGCTAAATGAAGTGTGTCTTTAATTGAAAAATAATATGATTTCTTTCGGCATCTGCGCGTCAAACTCCACTAATCGTAAGATCTGTGTATTCTAATAATTTTTTCTTATAAATCTCAATATATCCGATACTCCGCAGCCATCCCTGCTTCATTCATACTGCATTCCTAATGCAAATTTGAGCAGCAATTGGCACGACATACAAGAGAAAAATGTCTACTCGATATAAGGAGAGACAATGTCTAATACAGAGTCATTTGTGCTGATCGTTCCCAACGATAATGGCGCCATCATCAAAACACCCAGTCTATCCCTGTATTTCACGGCACTTGAGAGAACAATGCAACTCTGTTGTAGAGCATGCACAATTGCTGTAATGCGGTTGAGCTCAGATATGGCTACGTTAATGTCCGTCGCATAGCTACGTGCTAAGTACAGTATGAGCTTGTGTCAAATATTATTAAAGCAATATCAGCGACTGTCTAATTAACCGCTTAATATAAAACAGAGAGAGAGAGAGCAGAAAATTGATTAAATAACGACTATATGCGATTTATAATTAAATTTTAAAAACTGTGTTAAAAATGCGAAATTTTGTAAATAATATAAAGATTTCAATAGAAATAAGATTAATCAATTAAAGTGAAAATGCTGAATCAAAGCATGAAAATTCAAACAATTTTTCTAACATAATGTTATAAGAAGACTGACATTCAAAATAATTCCTCTGCACATACATACATATCTGGAGCGAAATAAGTCTTCATAAATTATAAACATTTGCGTTTAAATATTCGCATAAAACAATTCCTGCCAATAGCATCGCTTAAAAAGAAATAAAAAACATGTAATTATCACTGACTTCTTTTAGATGAGTGACGGAGATTGATTCGCCGACAGAAGAGTTTTATCTTAGAAAATTCTGAGCGTGACGAAGATAAATTTGCATGTCTATAAATGAATTATGATTAAATGCAACGTCCTTATATTACCGAATAATATTCAAACTGCATAAGAATTTAGATTAGGTAAGAAGTTTTTTTTAAATCAATGCTGTATATTTTGATGAAACGAGAGATAATTAAAAAAACCTTTATGTAACACAAACAAATGCGCGCAAGCGCTTTCAATCGAAACAATTATTATAAATTATTATATATTATATAACAATTATTATATATTAATTATATTATTAGCTAGTTACATATACAGTTTAATAACAAACATAATTCTATTATATTTTATAAATTATTTATATTTAAACTATATTTAATAGTCATAAACTTAAATGTGACTGATTCTTAAAATTTATACAAATTTTATTTTTATTTTATACGTATTTATAAATGAGTAACTTATTGCTATCGAATATTTACTGCAATATAGATTATTACTAGCGATGGATGGTACTTTTAATATATCGTAGGCACACACACGAGTACAGAGTATGTTAGAAATATTTTTAACTCAAATTAATTAGGTGCTTGGTCCCTTTTATTAAAAAAAGAGCCGTCTCTTTTTATAGAAGAAGAAATGATCACCCGTATAAAAACTCAAACGCTGCAGCAGTCACGTGCTGCAAGATAAAGCCGGGAAATTGAAGTTACCTAGCGAAGAGCGCTTCGAGGGATTAACGGTCAGATTACTTCGAGATAGATTAGTCGCAATAAAGCTGATGTGAAAAAATGTATCATTTTTTTGAAAAACGTTTTATTTGACCAATTCGAACGAGAGAGGCAAAAAAGGAAGGCTTGAAAGTATGAAGTTGATTACCGCGATCATGAAAACGACCACAATATAAAAAATAGCGAACCGACGCGTTTACGTTAAGCGATTTTCGTTGAACGGCAAAGTGCCTTCGCTTAAGCTGTCTTTGAATGGACAGAGATTTGCGTCACGAAATTTCTTAATGAGCGATAATAAAAAACGATACAAATTATAGAGCTGTCAATTATGGTTCCACGTTTTATTTCTTACATATTTTTATAAAAGTGTTAGTTTTTAGTAGCAACGGAGCATTTAAACTTGCACTTTACAGATGCATCAGCGCAAGTAAAGCAACATTTAATCGTTATATTTGCCGAGCATTTGGTGCTAATTATTGCGATTTTTGCCGTTTTTGAAACGAACGTAAAACACGAATGAGCATGAATTCGCCGAACGTAAAACACGAATGAGCATGAATTCGCCGACAGCAAACTGCCTGCTGGTTAATAATGGCGATTATAAATATTTTTCATTTACTCGCGTCGTTGATTGGGATCTTATTTCGTTTCTCAAATTGCATTTACCCGATCACAGCCGATGTTTCTTCAATCTTGCTCTGAAAGATATGCTATTAAAGTTGAGAGGGAAAACGTAATATTTACAAGGTAAATTTCACTTGGCGAATTAATTAACAGAATAATTTCCTCAATTATCCTGTTATTCCTCAAGATCAATTTAATTATCAGTTACTTCAATCAATTTTTATCGGATGCGTAAAATAATATTATATACTTATTTTATATATACTAATTGTAAGTAACAAAGTGATTTTATTAATTACGTGACAAAAAATGTATTTCTTACTATTGATTATTTTTAATGCAAATTCGACGTTTAATTTACGAAAAGTAGTTTTCGCCGAAGTACTTTCTGACACCGTGAGCGCGGTTTTGGCCGCGGTAATTATTCGAATTTAATTAAAACTCGCGTTCGAAGTGAGCTGCGCCCGTGGTGAAGTCATTAATTAAATTTAGAGGAGAATCGCGTGGTACCTTACCGTTGTATATGTATGTAGATATGTATGACAGATAGGGACGAGGTCGTTATTGCAAGTTCGCGAACTCGGTTATAACTTTCAATGAATTCAGTTTCTTTTAGCGTAGCTGGAATTTTCTTTTCGGATTCGTCCGCGTTACCAACTCTATCCTTGCTTCTGGCGTGGACGCGTTTTCCCCCCCCGGGAAAACTCCGCTCGCAATTCAAGAGTATATAATGTAATTCTGAAATAAAATTCCGTACTTACGCTATCACCGACAAAATGAACGTGCAATTAACGAACATGCTGAAATTTGCTATTCGCCTATTAAGAGTCGCGAGATAAAATGCCTCTTTGTAAGAAAATTACATTCGCGAACAGAATCGCTTTGATCCATTTTGATTCCCTTCGGTGCAATTTTTTACTGTAATGGAATAAAATTTAATTGAATAAAATTTATAAATTATACGTGAGGTTAAATAAATGCAAAATTCATATTTACTTTTGATCAAAAGCGCGTATTTCGAAGTTTTTCTCTTGTCATCATAAATTGCATTTTTTAAATGTATATATGTATGTGTATATTATATATATATTTTTATTTATAATTTTTTTATTTATTTTGCATATTTTTATATCATTTTTGATAATGAAATGTGTATTCTGTATATTACATATTGTTGCTGCGTTTTTAAAAATAATGTCTTATCACACACACACACAGTGCAGCTATTTAAATAGTATATAATATTAATAATTCATGGCTATACTGTAACATTATAGAGTCCCGGATATGAGATAAAAGACTTTAGTGCGTTTAAAGAAGACATTTATTCAAATTGTTGTAGGAGCGATCTTTACTGAGGATCAAAAGGATAGCCCATCGGAGTTAGCGTTCAAGTACGCCATTTACAAGATCAACAAGGATAAGACTCTCCTGGCAAACACGACATTGGTTTACGATATACAATATGTGCCTAAAGACGACTCGTTCCGCACGTCCAAGAAAGGTAAGAAAATAATAAACTAATAAGAAATAGAAGTAATAAGAAATAGAAATGATGAGAGAGAGAAGTATTATCTTGAAAGGTTTATTAAATTTGCACGGGCAAATCATCTATTATATCTCCCACGTGAGCTTATGTCAATAGAACTCGAGTGCAATCCTCTATACGAGAACATATATCGATAACCATTATGGTATCGATGATAAGGCATGACTTCATCGTCTAATAGAAACTGATAGAATAGGCGACAAGACCGACACTATCTGTAATATGCTTCCTCGCAATAATGTTATCGCTTAACTACTTAGCTGCTATTACAATGTTACAATATATATATTCGAAATTGTAGATTAATAAAAAATATTGAAAATTGCGTCAAAGTCACTAAAGAATTAAAAAATTACGTTTATATGCAGGATGTTAGAAATTAATTTGTTGGAACGTTAATTTTTAATTGTTATTTGTAAACTCACGTTTACAAGATACAACATGACGTATAGAAGCCAGTGACAGTAATTGATAACGCAGCCAACTTAATATAGCTGATAATTGCAGTGTCATTTATTTTCCAAGCATGTAACAGCTGCGTAATATTGGAGTCTTTTATCGCTTTATTGTAAATAATGTATATAATGTTGTAAATATTGTAAATAATGTATAATATTGTAAATATTGTAAATAATCAAAGATAAAGCGATCAATCTTTTGAATACAGATACATAATAACGAAAAAAAAAACCGTCAATAATTTTTCAATGTGCAAGATTATTATTGATGAAATTTAACTTTTATGCAGAAATATAATTATTATGTTGCATAATTCCATTACTTCATTAATTAAACATATACATATGTAGTGCTCGTACCCAACATCGCTTATCAAGTGGCAGATGGTGTATAGCAAATCGTATATATCAACTTTAAAATTTTGCATCCAACTTTAATATTAGACGTATTTTTCAACGCATAATTTTCAATGCATCGTCTCTTGTTAGCGGAAAATATAATTGGTCTCGAGATATTCTTTACGTATAAAAACCTATAATTGACATTTTGGCATGGATCCGGTTGCGCAATATCTGCTTTAAAAAAAAACATGCTTTATTTTAAATGGCTAAAATTAGGGTAATTCTTTACAAAAACTTACGCAAGTACAATGCGCAACGGCAAAGTTATAGTACATAACATTGATCTATAAAATACAAACATATATATTCAAATTATAAAAAAATATTCAAAATAATTAATATATTAAAAAATAATTATTACACACAATTTTGTATTTGTCTTTCAAATATATATTTAATGCATAAGTTGCGTAAATTCGAAAGAAAAATTTTTTTTATATATCTAAACTTTTAGAAAATATGATAAATAAGAAATTAATTTTTATATAAATAATACAAAAAAATATAAATCTTAAACATAATGTTAAAGTATTTTATATTGTATATCTATATAAAAATATTAATTAATATATATTATAAATTTTTTATTATCAAAATATATTTTAAGTATTGCAAATAATAAAATCTAAAATATTTTACATGCATTATATTACATAATTATGCAAAATAAATGACTATTATGGAGATGTCGAGCAAGTAACAAATAATGAATTAAATAATAAATTATAAGTTGTTTGTCCTGCTTTGCTTTGTCGCCTAATCCCCTTTTTTCTCTTCTTTATGAGTTTATTCTTGATTACTCTTCTGACACAAGCACGAAAACACGGTTAATTATTATTATCGCGCTAATTAAAAAACTACGACAGCCGTGCGGCACTTTTCACGACACTCCCAACATTGCTTACACATGACGTGAAACTTTTTACGTGTGTATTGCGATGGAGAATAACTACGGAAACTACGATCGCATAAAGCTACGATCCGCTCAGCTTCCGAAAGACGTGCGATCAAATTCACACACCACTCGTCGCTAACAATGACACCACACTTATGCTAAATTGATACCAACACTTATGTTAAAATGTCAATCACTATCGCAACGATACGATGCTACATAATACTGCTAAAAAATAGTGCATGCTTTCTTTAGAACAAATATTAGTTAATATTACATCATACATGTGAATAAACATACGAATTAAAATTATAGTTCCGCAAAGGGTAATATTCGAAAATATATCGATTTTTTGTTGAATTACTAGCGCATAAGATTTAAATAAATGACACGTGACGACTATTTATCAAAAAATAAGAGTTTGTACAATATGTTCATTTAAAATAAAAATCTAAACAAGAATAATAGAGAATAGAATGTATGAATTGCGATATTTATGGATAATATTATTGTAAATATGTGTTTGAAATTGTGAATATATGTATCTAGCGTTTAAAATTTTTCGCATATTCAAGTATAGCACGTTCCTTCTTTTCAGATTAAAAGCGCGGATTAATATGTATGCAAACCGTTGAATCGAGTGATGCAAATAATGGAAAGACGTGATGTATCGACGATAATAATAAATATATTTCGCGCGAATCTTATGCGCGTGATTTATTCTATCGAAATCTGTCGCGCGAGTAGTCCAATAAATGGATGATATATTTTCGAATATTACATTCTGCGGAACATTAATTTTAACTCGACAATATTTAATCACACACCTGTTATAATACACAAGGTAATAATCGCCCTAGAGCATACTATTGTATTATATTACGCTATTTGTTAGCAACAAATGTAGCGTCGTATTTCCGCGATAATAATCCAAATTAATTATTAATTAACTGTTAATGTATCACGATATTTATTAAATCTCTCGATTCGCCTAAATTATTTCGTGCTATCAATTCGAAGATGGCGAGCAAAATATACTTAAATCGGCGAAAAATTCAAAGCACGACACGATAATTTATATATATTTAATTACCTGCCTTTGATTATTGTTAAAGAAACAATTATCGCAATAAAACGATAATTTATATTACAACGACAATTCATAGTCCTATCACTTTGATTTTTACCTTAAAGTCGCGCGAAATACTTGCTTCGATAGATAGCTAATATCGCCGCGATACTTTTACGTATCATTTATGACAGGAATTAATTAATCGCGCGGGCTGATAATCGCTAATTGCATAAATGATCATAGCAAATCATCGCGTTTAGTTTAGAATATGAGATGCAAATTCATACCTCACATATGACGCTAGATGCGAAAATGTAAATCAGCACGTATATTTAGTTCATGCAATCATAATCTATACGATGCGAAGGACATAAATCAACTTTGCGCGCGCGCGTCAGCTGGCGGTCGGGAATGGTGACGTAACGCTGTATCTGGAACTAGCTAATTAATTAATTTAATTTTCATATTAATGCGATCAAAAGACTGGCGGTTGGAGCATGACGTAAATCTCATGTCGGTGCCGTGCCTTTGACACGCGAGCTTAAAAGTTGGCAGGAAGCCTGGCGAAAGCAATTCAGTTAGCGCGGCCGGCTATAGCGTGAATTACAGCGCGAGGACGTCGCACGCGACATGGTGTAGCTTTAGATTTATGTAAAATAACACGAAACCGGATCGACTACCGAGAGAGCCGAAACCATAACAGTGTCTCTCGCGCGCGACCGCGGGCGCGAAAGATAAATCTCTCGCGCAACCGGCGACTCCGGCTGGAGGGTTATGAATTCGCCACGGGAGTCATGTCTCTCCGAAATGTGTTTTCTTAGAAAATTCTACATCGTGTCGCGGGGAAGATTCCAAATGTTTGATTTGTATCAACGGCTCTCAAAAGCGCTCCGCGAGCTTACGGTAAAAGTGCTATTTTGTTGCCCGGAAGAAATAAATGTGCGTGGCTATATGTGATTTATATAATAAAAGTTAAATGTCGTAGAATAATTGACGAGAATGCGTACAATCAGACGGTGAGGTAAAAGATTCACACAGTGACACAGTGAGATGAAGGTCGTAAAGTTGAAGCTGGAAAGAGAACTGGAGAACCACTGATGTGTACATGGAGCTCGTGAATATGATACAACGATTACACTCGGGCATTAAATCATGTAACTATTCTGGGAGCACATAAAATTTTCTTCTTGAAGTACGGCAAAGATCCTTAACCCACTGAACCAGCAAGATAAAAGAGATCACGATGAACCCGTGTTTATGTCGCAATTTCCAAGTTCACTGAAACGTCTCTCGAGAATCTTTTTATCTTTCTACTTTAAAGGATCTTATAATAAATAACAATAAAAATGAAATATGAATAAAGATATATGAGTAACATTTTCTATAGGATTCTATTAAAGAGATGAGTGCACGTCTCGTTCCTCTGATAAATAATTAAATAATTAAATATATCGAAATAGTACATACATAAATGTGATAAAAATGTACGCTATATTTATATCTCGATGTCAAAATGCAATCTCGCTTTTTCGCTGGCCGGAAGCGCCGGAAAATCGCGCGGCCATTTACCTCCTCTTAGGCCTCTCCCTAAGAGAGAAATATTTAGGCCATAAATATGCCTATGGAATCCCATTGTGCGTGACGCACTTTTTTTTCCACGGCACGTTTGAAACGACATGAGGTGCGGCTGAAAGGATTGCTCCGCTTCCTTTCCACTCGGGCCGCCGCGTTTCCTCTTTCGCGAACGGGGCTGAGCCGTGTCGAACTCGCCCAACTTTTCCAACTTTTCTTTTGCGCTCACCCCGCGATAAATCTCCCGTCCGGGAGGGAAGACGGGCAGGGATGCCTGTACACATTTTCTCATCCCGCGGGCATTGCACGAGTTTAATGTTGCGTGCGCGCGAACTCGGCTAATACGCCGCGATGCATTCCGCCTAAAAGTAATCGCAGCTCGCGTCGTTGCGTTATCTTCGCCTTAATGTGTCCACGGTTTGGATTTTCTCGTGCGGAAATTTTCAAATGGATTGGGACTCCGAAATCTTATTCCGCTGAGGCAGAGGATATCAAGGATATTTGCGTAGGTATCCCAGGGATTTCTGAATGAAAGGATTAAAACGCCTTTGATATTTTTTGTTTCGATAGATAAAATAAACATAGGGTGAAGAGGCGAATGAATGAACGGTTTAGAGATGTCGCACATTTTTTAATAATAATAGATTTTTACTTTGAGCACGAATTATTGAAACGCGATCAGTAAATCAACTTATTGGGTTTTGTATTATTTATTTAAGGTATGAAAGATTGAAATAGATCAAAATTTTGTATGGATTAAATTAATAATAAAATTGTCAAAATAGTCAATAAATGAATATTTTTTTCTAATAAATGAATAGATGACAGTTTCGACAGAAACTTGCAATTAAAAATAATTTGTATTTCCATATAAATTACACTATTTACTTGAAGTGTTGAAAATCCGTGTCTCAATATTAAAGATATCTGAATACCAAATAAAATTATAAATCAATTTTTTATATACGATCATATCAAAAGTTTCTTAATATTTAAAAAATATATGACGATGTTTATTCATTGGTACGTATCCAATTATTGGCGTGTATTGATCCTATCTTCATAGAGAAAAAAATTATATTACAGAAATTACTTCATACAAAAATTCTCTAGTTTGTATTAGTTGTTTGTTTTATTTTTGCTTTTAACTCTATTAGAATCTCTCCAGATTAGAATCTCCGATAAAATGGATGAATAGGAAGATTTCGGTCTTATACATATATCGAGCCAGAGAGCCTTTAAATATAAAAGAACTGCGCATCTTACGGAAGCTTTTAGACACGTCCTGCAAAGTTTATCCTTTGAGAAAATTGTTACTTATACGTATTCTTTATTTTCTGCAATGTCTGTTATGTCGGTGCAAGGAACAGACTCGGCAGGAAATTGAATTCGCTGCGAAATACTCGACTCGAGAAAATCCTCTATGAATTTCTGAGTGCATCTAGTGAGGATTACGAGGTATTGCGACATATTACTGGACGGAAGAGTGAAGCGCGTGGGAGTTAATCGATTGTCAAGGCAACCACTTGCTCAGCACAATATCCGACGAAGTAATACAGGTGAAAGCAAGCTGCTCATTTTCTTCCTTCATGTGCAGCATGAATTTAAGAGATACAAATCAATTTAACATACCATCACAGATATATTTTATTACAATTCCTGTTTCAGTTTAAGTGAACTTTTACGTTCGCTTTTTAACAGAGTTTTACTTGAAAAATCGATCGCAAAGATATTTAATTTTGCAAAAACGACAGTGTGTGTATGTGTGTGTGAGAACCCAATAAAATATTGCACTCGATAAAACTAAAAAATTTATTTCAATTTTAAATCATTAAAACATGCGTCAAAAACATGACGTTTTTGACGCATCATCGAAAACTAATAACAAAAGGTTTTAAAGTAGAAGTTCATACTTTTTTTCCTACGCCGAGAGGAATCTTCTTCCCTCTAACATCGTCGGATGCACGGCACAAATTTCGTTTCAACTTCTCGCGAGGAGGGAGAAAAGTTACTTTTGCGATAGGAAGCGCACACACGGGCTCTTTATTAATTTTTCGTCATGCGGAAAAAATATTGTCGACTCTCGTGCACGTTAGATAGAGACGACGAGACTTTGCGCAGAATTCTGTTTCAAGTTGCGTTCTCGTAGGTGTAATTTCGTTCGGGTCACCGCAAAAGTGGAAAACAAAGGAAGATAGAAATCGGAAGGGACCTAAACCAGGGAAATTGATTGGATAACTTTAAGGAGCGGGGCAGCCCGCGAGCCAACGAAGCGGAACACTTTAATGGAAGGTTCCGTTTAGTCTAGAGATGCCTTGCACACACACACACACACATACATACATACACACAGCTAACCAAATGACGATTATTTCGCTGGATTTTATTTTTCAGCGTTTTACGCAGAAAAGCGAGTCCGCATATTGCACTCTCGTAATCCTAATAGACAACCCCATCCCAGCTTTCCTCCCCCGCTCGCTCTCTTAACGGCTTTGCGACGGTTTTTTAAAGAGATTTACAATCCGCCATTGTCAGTCAGTTTAATTCATTGATAACTCAAACCGCCACATCCCCTCGTATGGGAAAGTTTCGCGAGCATACGAGCGTGCAGAGCTGCTTACGTAACTTTTAATGACGAAACTAACGAGATAGAATGTTTACCGGATCCTTCATCCATATTACGACGATGATCGCAAGGGGAAGTCGAGCAATTTTGTGGCGTTCGCATTAATTAGTTTTTTAGTGCCCCCGAAAAGCCAACTTGCGCGAATGCGCGTCACAAACTTGTATCGAATTGGATTAAATCTTTCGTCAACAAGAGGAGTTTACGTAGAGGATTTAGTTTATAAACCAAACCTTTTTGTATAGATCAGATTATTTATTGAAATAATGCGGAATAAAAAACTTTTCTTTTTTTTGCTCTGACAATTACGTGGAAATGACAAAATGAGATAATCAAGTCCCTCCCTTACTTGAGAACGTTTGTGTTCATTATTCCAAATAATTGATAGAATACAATCCTCTCTTAAATGAAATTAATCGTTCAAAGTGATTATTGATTTAACGAAGGTCTGGAGCAATTAAGATACAAAGAGAGGATATATTTTCAAGACTGCCATTTACAGATCGTCTCCTTAATTGCGATAATTCGCGAAATTGTGGAAGATGATCGCGCCGTGCATTATATCGAGCTCATAAAAGTCATGACGAAGCTCCGGTGCGGTTCTTTGTGCGGAAACTGCCGCGCTCATTACCACAAAATGGATAAGCGCCGGTTCGTTAAACGAAACTGCGATATCGTAACGAGGCAACGATTCTTATTTACTCTCGTTGAGCGAGGCATTCGACTTAATCAACGACAGAGCAGCGCGCGACGGGAAATTTCGCTACCGAATTACGAAACCGATGAGCAATTCGACGAAATGGCGCGTACGGCGATGCGTTTGTTGGCGTCTTTTTGACAAACAATTCAGATAATTTAATCAGACGTATTCGTGCGAACCGAGCGTTGCCGCGCGAAATAGCGGTTTTCCCGAGAGCTGAGCAAGGCTCAATAATATCCTTTCTTATTGAGATGAGAGAGAACGACTCGGATCCAAGTTTCGTATATAAGTGTGAATTGCGCTTCGAAATTTACGACACCCGTTTGAAATGGTATATAAGCGCATCAAATATAGATTAAAATGAAACGATAAAGAGAGAACTATTATCAACCTGTCTCCAAATGATAATAATATCGCAGAGTAAATCTTATATAAGAGGATGATCGAACGTATTTAATCGCTTTCTCTCTTTCTTTTTCCTTTCCTCTTTTTCTCTCTTTGTTTCACAAAAATTCCTATTCCATTAAAATTATTGAATTTCTCTGAGCAAAAAGAGAACCGCGAATCTATTATATTTTTTCTGTTCAGTGCTATTGCTATTAGAGTTGTTTCACCTCGTTATCATCTCCTTATATTAACGATCAGTTATTACGAGAAATGTCGAAATATTTTCGATTTAATAATAAATTATTTTATTATATAAGAAACAGGTAAAGGATACACTATATATAATGTATATAATATATATAAATAATATATTGTGAATCATCTATTTCTGTATAAGAGTCTTTTATTAAAATTATTATTAATTAAATTAATAATCAACTAAGACGTTTTAGTAATTTAATAATTAATAAATTATTAATTTTAATAATTTAGTAAATTTAGTAAATTAATAATCTTTTTGTAGACAAAGAATGAGGAAGTTAATTCCGTAAAAATGTACGTTGTGTGCATAGAATTTAGTGAATCGGCGGGTCATGATTCGCAGCAAAAAAAAAAACAAAGAAACGCTTGTGAATAATTCAGGATATCGCGATAAAACGCAGCCAGCGATTCCTTAGAAGTAGTAATAGTACTACCAAAATCCAACTTATCCATTCTTCAATTCGGCTCGCCCTTACAAGCGTGCCAGGAATAATTTGCGATGTAAGGGAGAATAACGGCGCGGTTCGGAAAACTCGCCCTTCTTAAGTATAATGGATAAGAAAGTTGAGACGTTAAAGGAATGTATCAATTCACCGTCTATTCACCGTGGAATGCATAGATCGAAAGCTCGTAAATCATACGTTGCTCTTTCTCCGACAAAAATTATTCGTTTCACGTTGATCGTTGCATTCTATTCCAATATTATTTAATCATATTTCTGCATTTAGTATTTACATTGGTCTCATTTTCCGCATGCTACTCATTTTAATTTTCGTAATGGATAAATGCATAACATAAATAATCGCATGCTAGTATCGGTTTTCTGTATTGGTGTGTTATTCGATTACAGCCAATTGCCTATTGCACTTTCTGAGTTGTTTAAACTTTGATTTAAATTACAGTTTACAGATAGATTTAATGATCGGATCTCTAAAAATAGGAAAAAAAAATACAGTCAATAAACAACAAGAAGAAAAATATATTCTTATTATATTATACATTAGATTGTCTGGAAAATTAAGGCTTACTGAAAAAGATTTTTTTAAATTTATATCACATGTGTCTCTTATATATTTTGCTTTATTTGTAATCTCTAGCGTATATTTATACAAACTCTTAAAACTTTTATGCCGTTGTTTTCCATCGGATTTGTTCGACGATACATCCAATAAAAAAGCGGATTATTTTCAAATTTTTAAAAATGTATCTTTTTTAGAAACAGCAATCTATTATACAAGATTATATGGGAGAATAGTAGCGCGGGCTCCTCGCAAAAAGTGTCTGTCGTCGATTTACCAAAGCTTTTGCTGATACAGAACTTCTAAGTACGCTTCATCTAGAAATATGAAATCGACGTGTCAGAGGCAGTCGTTTTCCAATCTCCGTTTTAGCACGCTCCTGTGCCTCCATTGACATCTTCCTCGCCTATCTCGTGGTATCATTGCCATATTCGTCTTTTTATTCTTAATAGTCTGATATCTTTAAAAAAGATTTCGTACTAAATTGACTACAAAATGCGAATTATATCATAGTCTCATATTAAGATATTTAATATTTGAGAAGAATTTGGCGAAAAAACACAAAGTGTCTGTTAGCTTAAATTTTTCACTTAAGCTTCTTTTGAGCCAGATCTAAACATACATCAGTTTAACGTGAAAAATATTATATATCTGTTGGGCGTTTGAATATATACAGCAACATCCTTTTAAAAATAAATATAAAATTTCTCAGAGCGTTTAATTTTGTGATTGCAGCCTGCAAGCAACTATCCAGGTCGGTACAAGGCATCTTCGGGCCGTCCGATCCACTTTTAGGCGCTCACATACAAAGCATATGTGAGGCATTGGATGTTCCTCATCTCGAGGCGCGGGTCGATTTCGAGCCCACTTTTAAGGAGTTCAGCATTAACCTATATCCCGCTCCAGATCATCTTAACAAAGCGTTCAAGGATCTCATGTCCTTCCTAAATTGGACCAGAGTGGCCATTATCTATGAAGAGGATTACGGTAAGTGGAGAACAATAACGTGTACATTCGAGAAGAATTTCCGCTGCCGCGAAAATTCTTTAAATCCAAGCGAACTCCGTATATGTAGATATGTATATTCGATGCATCTTAACAAAAATATTCGATTTAATTTTCTCTTAATATCTGCAATTTTTTTCAAATCCGAGTATCTTACTTTATATTTAATAACAAAAAATGTAAAGGAATATTAGATCCATTTTTAACATCATATTTGGACAAGATTTTGTTTAGAAAATAAAAATTGAATAAATCACGTGGTTTACACGGACTTCTAACTGTAATAAATAACAAAACTTTTTTGATAATATAATCAATTTCTTTTTTTATGTAGAAATGTAAAATGGTAATTTCCAATATTGGGCACACTATGTTCCTAATATCGTACACCTCATTCTTAACTTTTTATAAAGGCTAGATTATTGGAAAAAATATATGAATTTTAATTCATTAAAATTGTTTATTTAATTATCAATACATGTAGAAAAATCCAAGTAAAAAATCTTTTAGAAAAACGTCAGTCTTATAAAAATAGCACACAAATTTGATAAATTACAACACAAAATACAAATGAATTACAAAATACCTTTTCATTCAAAACACCTACCTAAACACACATGCGCAAAAATTTGTTTAGATAACCAAAACTGAAATAATTTATACCGGCAAACTGACTACTTCGTTCACTTCCACAACTAGACTAACGTTATACTGCACAAAGCAGAAGCAATTAAGACAGTTTCCAAGAGAGTGCAGTATTTATCAGTAGAGAAATACAAGTATACAATATTAGGAAAGTATACATACGATATTGGGCTCAATTCCCTTCGTATCTCTGTACATTGCACCGGCATAATCGATTTCGGATAATTCGGATGTATTTGTAGAATTAATTTAATGTGTATCTCTCCCCGAGAGAGAGAGAGAGAGAGAGCGCGATAAGAATAATTTTGTGCGAAACGTGATGGTAGATGCGATGGACCGCGAGCGCGAAACATGCGGACAATACAGACAACATCAGTGACCGAGCTAAAAGATTTCCCGACCACGCGGAACTCGTTTCGCAAAACCGGAACACTTCGTGTTGAAAACGGCAATGCAACGCGGAAACCGCTTCACAGATATTTGCGGAAGAGGCAAATCTTCTTTTTTTTTTTTTTTTCTCGTTAGCGCCGCGGCAGCGAGCCGTCGACGCGTTTATTACGCGAACGTTTGTTGCCTCTTTTTTTTTCTTTCTTTTTTCGTTTTCCTCCGCAGAGTCGGAATGATGCGTCCCCATGCAAAATAGAACGTCGGAATCAGGCGCCGGAAGTGGACGCCGCCGACGCCGCCGCCCGAATGTCGAGCCTGTCACACGCACGCGGAAGTAACCGCGTTTACATACGATGATGTAAACTCGCGATCTCGCCCGTTCTTCTCGCCGAAACGAGATTGCTCCCTCGCCAACTTAACCCCCTCCCCCCTCCCCCCCGTGGTGCCCCCTTGGCGCCCATTTCCATCCCGCGACGGTCTGGCACCATCCGCGACGGCTCATCGAAATTCCGCGACGCGCCGTTGACGTATAATATTCTACGCCGCGGCCATTTCCATTCTTTCCGAATCACATTAGTATATTTTAACTATCGCCGTCCCGAGAAAATGTATGAATTTTTGCCCACGCCACTCCCATCTATATCCGGAAAGACGTATTTGCATTGATTTGCCTAGCTGAGCGGAAAAATTCCACGGTTATATTGTCATAGTAAATCTAGAGATTCGAAATGGAAATTTATCGATTCGATATTCGAGAAGGCACGAGAAAGTTTCGCGATTTTTTTTTTTTTTTTAAGAACAAGAAGAATCTTTATAAGAATTCAGTATCATTCATATTCGAGCGATAAATGCGACTATTTTCTATCTCGCTATTCGAAGGATTAATAATGGACATCGCGTGCGGATCCGCGGTATACATTTGCGAGACGAATCCTTCCCCCTCGTAGCTCCCCTTGCGAGGAACAAAATAGAAAGTCTCCGACCTTATCTTCCCTAAATTGCCGCTCCTGATTGGACGATGTAACGTGGCGTATAACAGGAGCACGAAAGTAGAACGTTGCCGTTAGCGATAAAACGAGAGGAAACGGAAAGAGCGCGCCTTTTTTGCGCTGGTCCCCGGATGTCTATAGCTCGCCATAAATTCACGACGAAAAGGGGGGGAAGGAAGGGAGGTAAGAGGGACGCGAGGTAAGACGTTTCAAAATTTCTCGCCCGTGAAAGCGTGCGCTTCGAAAGTGCCTCGACTATAGCTCAACCCGGGGAGAAATGTAACATTCCCGCAGTATCCCTCTCCCTCCCCCTCCCCCCTCCACCCCCCCCCCCAGTACCCGCCTAAATATTCATCAGTTCGGGTAAATCTGCCTTTCACGAGCTCGTTAAAACTTCAACGTGCGAAGATAGTCACTCACTTAAACGCCGTTAAATATTAAGCAGCCTCGACATCAATCGGGAAACGGCGCGATTTGCAATCTCAATGTATTCGCGATAATTTGTAAAATTTTCTTTTTCCGATTTAACGCGTTTAATTCAGCGAGTCTCGAGTATGATGAGACCTCGCTCTGCGAGATTTTGAATAAACCTCTTGAAATTTGGAGATTTGGGGAGTTTCTCTGCCCAGCTTCCACATTGTAATTTAGTTATTCATAACTGCCTAGTGTTTCGCAGTTCGTTAAAACTTTATCGGCTGTAAAAAGTTTCGTTTTTCGGCGCCGTAAAATAATAATGGATGGCGTTGAAAGCGACGGCTCATGCCAATGTCCCGTAATTTCGAGGGTGTGTACGATAACGCGATACACGAAACTGTTAAAGCCGCTTTTAATTTTCATCAATAAAATTTTTGGGAAACATACATTGTGTTTAAAAATATGTTTTATCACTCAACCGCTCGAGTGAGTACAGCTGCGTATTCACTTATAATGCAATTAGACTCACACGTTCGCTGCTTTCTAATAAAAGTTTGAAATCTTTGCTGAATTAAATTATTCAACTTAATATAAAATAAGAAATATTGCTTTTCGTCTTATATATCTATTAAATGCTCGTATAATGTTATGAAACTTCTCAAATAAATTGTTTCTAGATTTTACAAATTTGTTAGATTGCAAATCAGAGATTCTCGAATTCGCTGCTTTTTTCTGTAAACGATTTAAAAAAATAACAATTCACGAATTTTGAATTTTTCAATAATATGAACATATGTGGCAGAGATATTCTTCCAGTGATGTTTGAAAATTCGCATAAACGAGCACTATCTATATTGCCTTCATGATTGCAACGAGGTCAAGAAATCTCGCATATAAACGTTATCGTTAGAATGAGAGGAAGAGCGAGTCATATTCATTTTTCCAAAATTTTTTCCCGCTTTATGTACTCTACGTATCATTTGTGCGAAGCCATAAATTCTCAAATATGGCACTGCATGTAGTTACTGTTATCTACAGAGTTAATTTTGTAAACCGGACTACCCTGTGCAATCTTCCTACTTTCCATTTCACATTTCACATTTCTTGGACATGCAACTCTAAAAAAAAGAGGCTTTATATACAAGGTACCCTACGACCTTTATTATAATCCTTATTATTTGAGATATTTTCGCTTTTTTATTTCAAGCTCTGTTTACATAATTAACTTAATTTAATTAATACTAATTAAATATATTAAACAGATATAAAGAAAAGCATAGAAAAGTATAGAAGAAGATAAAAAGATGACAGAGGAAGATATGAATGTAATAAAAGAATTTATGACAGATGTGAAAGGATCAAGGAAGTGGAAGACAAGATAGAGAAACTGTTGATGGAAGATGGAGTATAGATAGAGATCTACAAGAGAAAACTAGAAATATTTGAAGAGAAGAGAGACAGAAAGAAGAAAAGAAACAATATACAATACAAGAATGGAGAGTTCTGAAAAGAGAGATTCTCTTCTAGAGAATAGAAATTTCGCCTCTTAATAGTTTTGTGAAATTTTCCTTTGTTTCCAATCGCTTGTAACACTTGTCGCTATTTCTGCACCGGAAACGTCGACGTCAATTTCATCGAAGAAAGCGTCGCGGAAATTAAGATCTTGGATTCTAGAGAGTGTCTTGTGTACAAGCGCGCGGATGAAAGTATGCAAGTAGCTGTAATTACTCGATTTATTCCGCGAGTTTGAAGTTTATTATTTTTTAATTTTACGTTTTGTAGAGAGTGCCAGCCCTCTCGCGTGCAGGCTACCCTCGTTAACGCGCCGGGAGATTTATCTTCCGCCTCCCTTTCGTCGTCCTTTAGCTGTTTATCGATCCTCTTCTTGCGCCGCTGCTCTATTCGTCACGATCGTTACTGGGAGGAGTAATTAGCGAGCTCAAAGTTGGCGGCACCTATCCGAGTATGTCCGAGAAGTCTCTTTCAGAAATACGGAAAAGTAGGATTACGCCGAGAAATCTCTCGCAACTTTGTCAAAGATTTGTGTCTCTCAGTGAAGTCAGGAGAGAAGACCCGCCGCTTGGAAATTTACGGTATTTAATCCTGCCGAATGCATTTAGCCGAGATGGTAATACTTCTCGTTCGTTTCTATATGTCTCTTTCATAAAGTCCTCTTTTAGCGATAAAAGTACATATTTCATACACATCGATGGGGCCTTAAATTATTCAACACCGTCACATTAATAATTGAATAATTCTGCATCCCTCTCCGGAATTTAAATGAGAAGAGAGAGAGAGAGAGGGAGAAAATCAGTCAAACTATGATTAAAGTTAACCGATGTTAATGAAGTCAGAGGAATGAACGGAGCAAATGTAACCGCATGTAACGAATTCCGTGCACGCGGCGGAAAACTCGAGTCGACAGTGCAACTTGAGAAGTAGTCGAGGAATAATCGGCTGGAAGTGAATTGTTAAAGTCGCGATGTCTTTTTAGCGGCATTTCTTCGCGAAAACTAGTTATGAAAAGTCCTCCATACACTATAGTGGAACTTGATATATAGTCGTGCTCTATGTTGAATTTTCTACAAATCAAATTAACAATCTTGCCATTTCCATTCAGCCTTTCTTCAGCTGGTAAACGAGTTTGTTTTACAGTTTCTATCGCATAGAAATACATTTGCTATTTTTTACGTCCAAATAACCTATACATGAAAATAACTCATTTCTACATAGTAAATATTGATCAAATTACGATATACGAGGATGGAGAGCTTTTTCTTTTTACGGGGAATCGATTATTTTACTTATTGTACTTCGCACAAAGCGCATTTTTTCGAACAATTATTCTATTAATATATATTTTGCTCAACTTTTTTCTCGCTAACAATATACTCGTACAATACGTTTTAGAATAATCATAACACGAAAACATAACATAAAACATAACATAAAAACCACGAAAAAAGATTTAAAAAACATTATTAAATCATTTCATTAATCTAAAACTAGTAAAACTATTTTTTGCATTGTTTGAAAGATGCTATTAAAATAATCTTTCTTAAAAAAAAGTAAAAAATTAATATAAAACTCGTGAGGATTTTTTTACGTTGTTTGAAAATATATGATATAAAAAATCTTGATAAATCGTCGAATTCATATAGTTTAAGATAAATATTCAGAAATAGAGAGAGATCCGGGAAACACGTTAGTCATATTTTGCAAAATGCCTCCTTTATAGCGGGAAAGATTAAAGAAAAATACGGATGAAGGCGCGCTATGATGAAGTCCGGTGCAGAGTTGCTGGCGAAGAAATATATCTCTCTTCTGTATTTTACAGGGCTGTTCAAACTGCAGGATCTCGTGAAATCTCCGCCGTCCGTGAGAACTGAAATGTACATTCGTCAAGCGGGTCCTAGATCCTACCGGCAAGTCCTACGGGAGGTCAGACACAAAGAGATCTTCAAGCTCATCGTCGACACGGATCCGGCGCATATGCAGCAATTTTTTCGTGCAGTGAGTTCTATAAACGATTTGATATTCGATATCGTACTACGAGATCTCTGAGTGCGTTTAAAACTTTTACTTTGAAATTTTTTCTTTCTCACAAGTCGTGATCAAAAAAAAAAAAAAAAAAAAGTTTCTCTATAATCTCCACTTTTTGCTTTCCACACATATCGATCATGTTCCTCTCTTCCATCACATTCAAAATACTGTTATACTTCGATAAGCAGAGCAGGGATGAAATATATACATACATATATGTATATATTATATCCTATTTTTCCACACCGCTTAATTTCTCGCATGATAAATCTGACAAGTTGTTTTATCCAAATGGATACACATTTTTTCAATAAAACGAAACATTATAAAAGAGTAGCACAGAGAGAAAGAGAGGGAGAGAGAGAAAAAGATTTTGCGCAAATATAGATCATGGAAATTTACTGATGCTGTGATTCAAGGATTTGATCGTTCTTGTGTGTGTCGAAATAAATATTAGCTAATAAATATCAGATTTTTCTGCTAAAAGATGCTAGTTTTATAAGCACGCTGCTTTTAATGTTGCACTTTCTACATTCTTTTTGTCTTCTTCTTATTACAAAAATTCAACGCATATCTATTTGACTCACAAATACGAAAATTGGTAGAGACGAACGGATATAACGTGTGCCAATAGAACGTCATTTCAAATTTACTTTGCGAAAGGGAAAATATCAGAGCTTTACCGGTGAAAATTTCTTCGCTCTTTCAATTCGCTCTTTTGCGAACCGCTGGCACTTATTCGGGAAAACCGGAAAAAACGCGCGCGGGAAACTCGATCGATCGACGCAGCGAACGAACGCAAACGATGCGACGCAGAGTTTCGACGCACTCGTGGATTATATAAATGATCATCCTCTGTCATCCGCGCGGGACACTTAATCTTAATACTTATCCAAGGTATCTGTCAGATCGCGCCGAAAGCGGCGCGCTTAGGTAAAGCTTAACTCGCTCCCGGCGATCATACGGACGGAGAACACTGATGAAACAACAAGTTGTTTACCGGATGTAAAATGGAAGAAAAAGGAAATAAACACGGGGTTAAAGAGATCTGTGCACGCGGGACACACTGCGGCTCGTAAATAACTTTCCAGAATCATGTACGGATACTCGGCGCGCGCGCGGAGATTAAAAGGACTCTTACAATTAGGATTAATGGCGACTGCGTTGCAGTTTTTCCTTCCGACGCTTGTTTTGCCTTCTAGTTTGGGGACTGGTTCCCCGGCTTGAAAAGAGAGAACAGCGAAAGAAAAGGCACGGGACCGACATCGTGCACGAAAAAAATTGTATCCCGGATCGTAAAGCTTTTTACAGCGCGCGAAGAACAGCAGATTTGAATCTCGTGGGTCCGTGACAATTTAATTATTCGTTGGATTATCTGTCAGTGGATAAAGATACCTTATTTTGTGAGAATCTCTTAAGAATAATATAGTAAATACAATACTCTCGCGATCATACGGTAACAATAATTAAAGATAGAGAATATTAATGGACCTGAAATAATACATTAATTGCTTGCAACTATTTTTTGAATAATAAATAAATCATAAGATATATATGGGCAATTCCACGTCAAATCGGACAAGAAATGACCTCGTATTTTTTAAATCAATCGAAACTTTTTTCACGTGAAATATACATAAAATAAGGAGATACGTATTTTTGTATTTGTCCGAAATATTTTTTTTGCAGAAGTTATAAACAACAAAATTTTCGTGAAAAAATGAAGAAATGGTCAATTTTAAAAATTAATATCTCCGGTTATATTTGTTGTAGAGAAATTTTCAAAAATGCATTTTAAAGCTAAGGAGACAACCTCTTTTATAAAAATAGTTTAAGTTACAAGAAATTGCTAATTACAATTGTTATAAATAATTGAAATGTTTAATAATTTTTTTCACCAAAAAGTACACTTTAAAAAATTTTTGAAAAAATGCTATTTCATTCTCCATTTCATTCTGAAAGTGTACATATTTTTTATTTAATGGAGAATCGATAGATTCTATTTTTTATATATTTTTTATAAAAAAGGTTGTCTCCTTAGCTTTAAAATGCATTTTTGAAAATTTCTCTACGACAAATATAATCGAAAATATTAATTTTTAAAGTTGACAACTTTTTCATCTTTCACGAAAATTTTGTCGTTTATAACTTCAGCAAAAAAATATTTCGGACAAATACAAAAATACGTATCTCCTTATTTTATGTATAATTTACGTATAAAAAGTTTCGTTCGATTTATAAAATACGAAGTCAAAGAAGGTCGATTTCTGTTCGATTTGACGTAGAATTGCCTATATATATATATATATATCACGTTTTGTATTACAATTTTTACTTGTGTATTTAAAGGCTCTGTTTACATTTTATATAGCTATTGATATGTACATTTATATATTTATATATATTTATTATTAAATAATATTATGAGACAATTTTGAATAAATTATTGTAATCATGAGATGACGGCTTCAAAATATTCAGTCATCTGTTTTGCGCACAAGCCACGACGCAAATCAGCATTCGTGAAATTAAATCGTGAGAATTGTCAGCGGTAACGAAACAAATGTTAAAAATAGCTCATGCAAATCGCGAATTCCGCTCGCGTGAAATGATAAAAGCTCCCAATGTTTTTCGCTGTAATTCCCGACACTTTCCCGAACATTGTTGCGTGCACGGCCGACAAATAGAAAAATTTACATAATCAGACGGATGATCAACGCGCCGGAAATGCACGCCTCGATTATTCACCATTGAAACACGCGTTATCGACGCGTATTTTTCAGTTTTGTCGATAATGTTGCTTAAAACACGGTGAAATCTACTCATTATGATGTAGGATACACATCTCAATACCGTGAGAAACCGCGACCTGTCGTAATTTATATATGTACGTATAACGAACACACGCACACGGTAACTCTCATAAATAATTCAGTGTTTAATTTACAACAAATTGTGTACAACATAAATTTACGACTATGTTAGTCGAGCATAATTTGTAATGCAATTATATGTGGTTTTTCCTGTAAAATCACATATAATTGCATTACAAATTATGCCCAAAACATTCTTCACGTAAAAAGGACAAATTGTTAGGAATAAATTAAATTTATGCAGTGATAAATTAACTGATGCATGCAATTTTAGAACAAATTACGCGAGAAAGTTCTTCGATATAAAATTACAATAGTAAACGAAGGATCAAAACGAGAGTCAGAGTACGCAATTGTAGACGAAAGTAAAACAATTGTGCATTACAGAGAGTAAGTAATCGAGTTTCGGGGAGACGTGGAAAACTTTGTTCACAGTCTTAAGGATTAAGACCGTAAATACATCGAAAGCGCAAGAGGGATTAGATTTCGTCCGCGCGTTTCCCGTTTTGTTGACGGCGTCCCGGGAAGCAATCTTACTTTAGACGCGATCGAAGCAAACCCGTTATTTGCATGTTGCGTCCCTCGAGGATTTCCAAGGATAACCCTCGACCGGTCGAGTAATCAAAAAAACGTCTATGCTTTTATGCATACGGTTCTCCTATATCCTTTTAACCTCGCCCACGTCTCGTCTTCGAACAGGTTTTTCCACGGAAGACCCCTTTCATCTGACTCGCGCTTCCATCCGGAAAAGATGCAGCCGCGATCGATCTATACGTCCAAATGGCCGTAGCTAGGGATAGAATCAAATTCAATATATGTAGGTACTTAAAAATCCGAGTCGAATCCAATAATCAAGTTTCATTCTCTAGGATTCGAATAATACTCGTATATAAGAAATAATATTTCATATATTGTACTTGCGAAATAATCGAATCTAGAACAGTTATATTCGAATTTTAGATTAAATACCTGCAAGGTTTGAAATAGTACTTATAAAGAATCGAATCTTTTGCAAGTAGTACTCGAAGTCTAAGATAAAAAAAATCTATTTATAATACTTGCTACACATTCACACACGCGCGCACGCACACTCCTCCTCATCACCCACACAATTTTTCATAAGTATTCATAAAAGATTCGAACATACTTGATCAAGGTTAAAATTTACTTAGAAGTACTGCTCTTATTTTTCAAGGTACTTATAGAAGGTTCGAACCTATCTCGTTCGGATTCGAGTCTACTTGAAAGTACAGTTTTTTTTCTTTTCGATGTAATCACACAGAGAGTTCGAAACCATACAAACAAATTCGAGCCTACTTGTAAGATACTTAAACCCATCGCTAGCCGTGGCCTTATCGCGGGAAATGAAAAGCGTCGAATTATATTGCGGACTACAAAGAACCCAATATCAATATCTTTGGCAGCGAAATAATGATACACGCAATGTAATATTTCACGTATAATCTTGTAAATATCCATTTTGCAAAACAGCATGGAATCCGCACAAAGTACACACGTGTGCACGCACCTATCTACATCTGAAATGAAAACCATGATAAAACTGTTTACATATTGATACGATATTATATATATTATGGATACGATATTTGCAGCGAAATACGTTAGAAAAAAGTCATTTTAATGGTATCGCATAATATACAACATATATTGATCGCTCGATAAAAGAGTTAAAATCGTAAAATACCTTTGATATACAATCTCCTTTTCTTTTGTGTTACAGATATTGCAGCTACAAATGAACGACTACAGATACCACTACATGTTTACAACCTTCGTAAGTATATACATCTTCATATTTAGCTCTGATCAAAAGCGAAAGGAGGAGGGAAAAGAATATTTGAGATTCTCAAATATTAAGAATGCTCAGATTAAGCATATAATATTCTTAGCCAATTGAATTTTTCTAAGTGTTAAAATTATTTTATTTTTTTGTGTCGCAATGTGAAGACTTTATTATTGTCTACTCGTTGAAATTCTGATTCGAAATAGCAGGAATATGGAATATATATACGATCATTAATCTATTTAGCGAATCGATAGGCGAATCTATTTCTCGGTTCGAAACTCAACGCAATCAACGTTTGAATATTTAATTAATGCATTGTAATAGACTATTAATGAATTTCGAGAGTATTTACCAGATATAACAGAACATTTCTCTAATTAAGCGTATTATATGCGGTCATTAACAGCCTATTGAACGTCAATAGATCACAGTGGACGAAGATTCGTTTCATCCAACATTCACCAGGCACACGGTACTATTTAAGGCGTAATATTTAAGAAATGAGAGAGCGAGGGTGCCTCCCTTCCAGACCACCCTCCCTTCAGGATGGGAGTTCTTGAAGACGAAACTACCCTACGTGTTCAGTATACCATTCATCATCTTCATAACCGGCATACCTCGCGCTCTTGGCGACCCCTCGTCTCTTTGTACACTGTATGCGGCTTATTATGTACATTACCTCGCGTTAGGGTCTCGGAGAACGAGCGGTGGTAGAAAGGGAAATTAGACAACTCGGAGCGACGCGCATATCGAGAGTATATCCCTATATATGTATACACACACATATATATATATATATATATGTATATACCCAGAAAGTTCGCACGCGTTCTCTGCTCTTCTTTGATAATATGGTCGCCTTTTGAGCCGCGCGACTTGAATTCCAATCTGCCGTCCCATTCCGAAATTTCTGTTTTAAATGGAGCTAACGGCGCGTACATACAAACCCCGCGGCTCTAGCATAACCGAAGTTATGGCCCGCAAACGCGCTGTATCTGTCTACAAACCAACGTATGTATGTACTGAGGCTGAGGGATAGAGACGTGTTCAACTGCGCGTTCTTGCGCAGTGCATACGTACGTATGCGTGCCGTACGTGCGTGAGCGTACACGAACGCGCACGCGACATATCTCTCCCCCTCGAATATGTCCCCCTCCCCCCCCCCCCTCCTCGAATTTTGCGGCGACAAACTCGCTAGGAATCGAATCGCTTCATGAGCGCTCGTTCCTGCAAATATGTTCTGTGATTAATCGACGGTTAGATATTAACCCCTCGGGGGGTTGTGGCGCGTCTTGAAATAATTTCCAACGGATTTGATTCTATCGGTTCATCTGTAATTTCAGAAAACGGAGAAGATAATTTGGATTAACGATATGATATATTTCTGATACAATTGTTTCGAATATATTTAGATCGTTTATATTGCGTGATCAAGATTGAACAATGTATACGGAACGGAAGGCTGCCGTAATTATAGTATAGTAATTATAGGAAATCCGTATCGCGCACGCGCGTTTAGCGTCGATCAAATATTGACTGTATTGTATTTCATTAGTTAAATAATAGCGCAGACACGATATATATATATATATATACGCGGAACAATATGATAGCCAGAAGCAATAGAGTTATTTACAGAATTCATCTTGCGATTGATTACTGATTAGCACATTATATCTTATATTATTAAAATAGTTTTAAATTTATATTATCAAAAATCTAATGGACTATAAATTTCAAATGCATATTTGATATTGTTGAATTTGAAGCAAATTATTTAATACAAATTTGTCGTAAACGCGTGGTCAACTTAACGTTAATAAAGATCCAGGATTGTAGTTTTGACAAACGGATGAGTTTTGATAAAATAATCTTCCGTAATGAATTTAATGAAGCCGTAGGTATGTATTGTTGTATTTTAATGTTGATTCAGAAAAATCTCCGCAGCCGCATACAATGTCTTAGAAAAAAAAGTTTAATGCGCTCTTTCGATGCGAATCTCTATTAGATGGTCCGCCTAAGAAATACATCCGAGGGTTTCTGAATAAATAATTTCACAAAGAACGTTACGCTACTTCCTCCCGTCGCGATTTGAAAAAAGGTAGACAGCGGACTTAAAACGAACAGAAGAGAGCAGTGTAAAAGTGGCAGCGAAAGAAGAAATCACTTAGGAATGCGCCCGCGAGGTTTTATCTATTTCACGGCCAACTTTGCTATGCAGCTATGCAATTGTCGGTGAACGACCTCGCGGCGGAAAAGCCGCGTTATTTACTTTAAAAATCTGCGTCGCGAATGCGCGCGATGCATCACCGTATAAATCATATTTGCTCTTTCGAGCTTCTCTAGCCGAGAACCAAAGAAAGCGGCTGGATACGCTATAACAATGACTGGAACTATTTTATTTTCCTTCAATTTAACCGCCTTCTTTTGCAGCTATGTCGCTAACGGAAAAGAAATTTAGCCCGAGAAAAAAAAATTTTCCATTATATCCTTGATCATGACCGAGGCAATCAAATTTCTTATTATTTTTGGAAGTGCTTAAGAAATCCATAGGCCTATATATTTGCCAAAAAAAAAAACGACCTAAATTGAACAGGAACTTTTTTCCATGATCTTTGTAGAATATATTAATAATTTTTTGACATATTTTTTTGACATATATAAGATTGAAGTTTGACGTTATGCTGTTATGAGATAACAGTTTATTTAGAAAACACGAAACAGATCAAACTTTGAAATATTACAAACTTTAGAATAAATTGCGAATACAAACTCTCTGGACCTAAAATGATATAAACGAATCTTTTCTCTGTTTGTTTTTCCAGGATATAGAAACGTTCGATCTAGAAGATTTCAAATATAACAGCGTGAATATGACGGCCTTTCGCTTGGTGGATCTGGAGGAACCCAAGGTTGCCGAAGTACTCAAGCAGATGGAACGTTTTCAGCCAGCTATTGGTCATGCCATCTTGAACAAAACGGGAGTCATTCAGGTTGGTGGAAATTTCAAGTTATGTTCAATGCAACAAAAGGGATTAAATTCTTTGTTTTTTCTTTTACCCGATAACACAACGTAGCGCCGCAGAGATATTCTCATAAGATTTTAGAGACAAAACTCACACTTCGCGAGCTCTACGGACCATATTGAATGTCAGACGACAGGTCTAATTCTAAGAACACGATTGTCTTCAAACGTGTTGTGCGCAGTAGAATAGAAAATCGTATAAAAAAACTGTAACGCGACATTCACTATATCAACTTTATATATATAAAATATTTCAGAAAGTTTTTTCATCAAAAAAAAACTTTTTTTCCGTTTATAAATTTAAGATATTTATTTATCAAAATGGCAATATCAAATTCCCCATATCTTTTGATTCATATTTTGATGAAGAAAGTGTTAAACAAATCGGTCAAGAAATTTTGTACGAAAATTTGTTGCAAATCATACAAAATAAGGAATGCAATACCTCAGTGCATACGTACACGTGTAAAATATTGTTTGTTATCGCAATATTTTATATATTTCTAAATTCTGCGATACAGTGAATTTCACGCGATTGCAAAATGGCATTGCACCGAATTCGAATGATGGTAAAAGCTACGAGCAAATGTAGACGAGAGACTAAAAGCAGAGGGGCTGAAAAGTCGGATGGACCGAACCGGCGGAGTCTGTGTGTCCAGTTCGAGCTTTGTCAGCCCTTCAGTAATTAAGTGAGTTTCGCCCGCGGCCAGCGCCGCAATGTCATTAACTCGGATCAATTGAGCACACCAAGCACGGCTTTCTCACGAGGACTTCGAAGATGGTCGCCATCTGCTGAAAACGCTAAATGGACTCTTTTAATTTATTAGAATTTTCCAAAATTTTGATAGAAAAAAATCAATATATTTAAACTTGTATGCTAATCAATTCTTCTCTCTCTCTCACACTCTTATTCTCTCTAATACTATTTTAAAATCTTATTAGTTTAAAATTCGAGAATATTTAATGAGAGAAAGATAAGGATTATAACTTCAAGGATTATTAAATTAAAAATGCATCAATTTATAATTTTAAATCTCAAAAATCAAATTCGTATAATTGAATCTTTGTAAGTAAAATCAATGTTCAACATGACAAATGCGTTTAATATCGCATTTTAAGGAACATTTTTGATTGGAAAATGAAACAAGAAACTCTTGAAGCACAGTCGGTAATAAGTATGAATAACAATTATATTCGAGAGACCCCTTAAACTGCGAACAAAATTGAAAACGAGTCTCGTTAAAATTTAATCGTAACCAAACTCGACCTATATTTGTACCCTGCGGTAGCAAAAATTTTTTTTGTCAATATAATGATTCTTCTGAAGCTAAAGTTTTGCACGTGAATGCACAAAGCACGAACTCTTGTCAAAAGGAAACGTATGTTTCAGGCAGAACCAGCTTTGGTGTATGATAGCGTGCAGGTTTTCGCGCACGGTTTGGCAGCCCTGGACCGCAGTCACGATTTAAGGCCAGCAAATCTGTCCTGTGAGAAAGAGGAACCTTGGGACGACGGTTTATCACTCTACAACTACATTAATGCCGTACGTACGTTCTATGAATCTTTAAGCGAGCCGTTGGACGGAATAGTGCTAATTTGCAATAATGCTCTCGATACGATTATGTATATTTCGGTATAACATGTCAGTTTCTCTCCTCTTTGAAGAGACATAGGCGAGAAACGAGAGGCTGTATAAAAATGGAATTGAATCCTACTTTAAATACATTTATAAAATTTTCTAATGTATTCCTCAAAATAAGGAAAATAATTTTTATCATATTCCGCTCGATGACCAAAATATTCCTCTTTTACCGGCTGCAATTAGTATCTTTATTTTATAAATAATTGGGAATAAAATATATTTGAATTTTATATGTGCGAAAAAATTTTATTTGAAAAAGCTGTGCCGAAAATTTCAACAGCATAGCAGGGAGTTTATAACATTAGTTTACAATATTCACGAGATACATTTACAATATATATACAATATATATTTTTGTATCATTAATTGTGAATAAAGCAAAGTAACTGATCATAATATATTGTATATAGCTTTCATGCGTTTTTTAAAAGATAAATTCGGAATAATATCGAATTCAATATTCAATTTTAATTTAAAAATGTTATTACTAAATATTGTCTGAAAATATTGGGATATTAATTGTGGGATGTAAAAATATTGGTATAATCGTAATATCAAAATTTACATTATCAAAGGAAAATTTTATTTTATCAGAGTTTCATCAGAGTTAAATCAACTAGTATATAAATTTATTGCACGACCGCCTAGAGTAATTAAACGAAAATATATCTTACAGATTTCAAACACACAATGTTGTCTTATGCAGAGGGATAGAGATATTTATCTCCTATAAAATATAAAGAAAATGATGGAATAAATTACTTGATCCTGTGGCAACTTTTATTAACAATAAATCACAAGAATATTAAAGCAAAATAAAAAGACAAACAATTACCAGATTTAAGAATAGATAAAGAATATTTATATAGTTTAAAATTTAATTGTAATTTATTAGTTTGATTTATTAAAATTTTTGTATAAAATTTTACTGTCCTGCACATTTATAATTAAAGTACAAGAAAACGATACTTATAAGGTATTTTAATATCTAATTTTAATACCTTATATTTCTCTTTCAAGAACTTCATTAAACATTCATTTTCCCGTCACTTTTAGACTGATCGACCGAACGTAAGAACTTTTAGAGTAATTTAATGGAGAGATTATTATATAACTCATCTCTTTCAGTATTTCTTCACATCTCTAAGCTTACGAAATTAGAAGTCTCTTATTCTGTTTATGCGTACATGGACGACAAAAATTTATCATAATACGTATATTTAAACCCTAAATCAAACGAGATAACAGAGCAAAACGTGTGCGGCGAGATAGCCACTCGGCATCCGATGTCACGGCAAGTTAAAATTCTGAGAGTGCCAAGGGATGCAGCACAAAATCACGATCATCTTGGCGAAGCGAGCCAAGTCCGCTCTCTCTTCTGTTGCTTCGCACAGATTGGTAGTCGCTCGACGATAAGCCGCAGCCGTATGGATAGCAACGGAAGGAAAGCAACGTTGACACATGAATAATTGAACAGCGTATTTAGCAAATAGCTACAGCGTCGAGAGCCTCTCTCCTCTCGGGAAGGAGGGGGAGGGGGAGGGGGTCGACAAGGAGGATGGGGAGGGTCCTCTCGTCCTTTGGTCGTCGCGGTCGCGCTTTCCGTCCCGAATACACGACAGTGTCGTAATACGAGAGAGAGAGAGAGAGAGAGACACGTACGTAAACTCGCTCGTACGTGCCGTTCATGAATAGATCCCGGCAGCTTTATTACCCGAGTGCAACTGGAATCGGACCTCCCTATTAGTCATCTCGACGATGACGAATTAAACGGTGCTTAAACCTATACGTACCTACGAATCTTTAATCTCCCGTTAATCGAGGAAACCTCGGATTTTTCGGGATTTATTATATCTATAAATAGTTTTCTATTTTATTTTTGCGGAATTTTTTGAATTCGCAAATTGTGATGTTATTACAGGCGACACACGGGATTTTTTTAAATCTAAGGATTTCTTGCGCGAGGTATTTCTTACGAGAATGCGTTTTGACTGTGAAAAAGAGGAAAGAGCAGGGAAAGGATGGACAGAGCGATTTAAAGCTTTTTCTTATATTCTGGGAGAAAAATGTATAGAGATTATTTACCAAGTTAAAATACAGAAAAATTAAAGCGCTATTTTCTTCCTTTCTATTTATATTAATTATTTTAACAAAATAAAAAGTATAACGTATTAATAATATAAATAATTGTATAATTGTATTAATAGTATAAATAATTGTATCAAATTGTATCAACGTGAATGTAATGATTTTTTCCAACGTGTAATATATCGGATTATTCTTTTCATTAAGAAGAGAAATAAGTTTTATATAAAACTCCAAAATCTTCTGACTAAAGACACTAAGGTTTCAATCATATGCAACTTAAAAGCCATCATATAAACTTATCATTAAAAAATTTCCCGACATGTGGAGCGCTTGTATAATTGATAATGCCAATATTTGCTTTATTAAGGCATTATTACCAAATACTTGCATCGCAATACCTGCTCACGTAATAATGTATTTCATGTAAACAGCATTAACTAGAGTGCAGAGTACACACCATGCAGTGACATTTTGACGAGTAGATGCAATAAACTCCGAAAGCATTTTCATTAGCGATTATTACCAGACATCATTCAATTTCATCACGCAGAGTAATTAAATCAATTAATATCACGCCAATTTTATTTCATTTCACGAAGGTTATTAAATTTTCTTCTTTAATAGAGCGTTATCTCTCGTCAAGAGAGCGTCTCGCAACCACGTACATTAAACTCAGCGAGTTGAGAGAGTTTTAACGCGAAAAAGAGATTACAAACGTCGGGAAAGCGGAAATGTAACGACGTACGTTAGGAGATCTCATAGAGAAACTGATAAGTTTACACAATGACAACTTCCTGCGAATTATTCTTGCAACGTTCCCCACCGCGGCATTATAAAGTTTCTCTTTTTTCGCGACGCCAAAGAAAATTGAGAGCGAGTAGGAAAGTTCGGGTCGGCTTCGCCGGAATAATCGAAGATGTCGCGAAGAAAAATAAGAAGAAGATAGAGAGGGATGAAGAGAGAAGAAGACGGTGAGTCGTGACAATTTTTCAAAACTTACTCGTCACACGGCTTTTTTAACAGTATATCGTCGTTGATCACCGCTATACGAACGGAGATGTAATATGTGATATACATATAAGATCCGTCGCGTTCATCCCAGGCGTCGTTTCGTCTCGCGGGACAATCTTTTTATTATTCGAACGCGTTGCATCCCGTTTAACCCTTCTGTCAAAGAACGGAAAATGAAACCCACAAAGCAACTTTAAATATTAAAAATATATTGAAACTTTTCTCCGCCCGAAACAAAATACAAAGGGCCTTTGTATTCGGAAACCTCCTAAAATATAACAGGAAAAAATGTTCGATACTCAGCAGCTGTTATAAAGAAATTGTCACCTTTCCATACATTTTTCACCTTTTCATTGATGGAAAGGTGAAAAAATATGCATTGACAGAAAGGTTAAATCGCGGAACGTTATCAGGCAATAGAAAAATTTCTGTAGCTTCGAGTGAAGGAAAAGAAAAAAAAAGAGAGAGAGAAAGAAAGAATGAGAGAAGTTTGTCACAGAAATTATAAAAGTTCCTGATAAGTCTGCTCGCTCCATTCCTTTCACGTAGCATCCACTCGTTCGTAAATATCAACGCTCTTTCTCGTCTCGTGATACTTTTCGAAAATGTCACTGCACCCGACGTATCTATCGGTTATTGAAGTTTCCTTTCATGTTAAATCCGAAATAAATAACGCACGGCGAAAAAAAAAAGACAGATACATATATGTATGTATACCGTGCGCGAGTTAAATATCGCGGCTACATTCCGCGTACGCGTTTAAATTCCGCGTGACGAGAAATTGGCAACTTTCGATTTAACAGTACGTAGGTACTCTATTAACGGGATAATCATATCCGCGTCATCTCTGGGAACCATAATGGCATAAATAAGCAATCTGGTAAATTATCGATGTCACATGTAGTTCTTGATTAATTTTAGACAGATAATGGCCAGCTTAATATTTTAAATCCGTATTACTATCCTAGCATTTAAATTAAGCAAGAAATTGCTGACAATGCTATTATCACCGCTATCGCTATAAAATTAATGTTTTTATAATGAAAAAGAATTAACTATATCGTTGATCTAAATCTCTTTTACTATTCAGCAACTCTTTTTTACATAATGTACATGTTATCACATCATGCATCTGTGATACTATTGCTCACCCCTTAAAGTGTACATCAACATATTATATATACATATATATATATATATATATATATATATATATATATATATATATATATAGTAGAGTTTATAAAAATTATAATGCAATTAATATCCTATATATATAGAATATTAATTGCATTATAATTTTTACAAGCTCTACAGTTTACGCTTGAAAACCGCAAATCTTACACCGCTTAAGCAACCCGAGCTGAGCGCTGAAAGCTAAAACCCGTTGCAAAAGCGGCAAGATTAATGCACCCCGCCAAGTATAGGCGGTTTTTGCGGCTTTTGCCTATCCAGGTATACTTCAGTAGGGAGATCTAAAGGTGAGGGAGATATACGTGTGAGACATACATAGAGAAGCAAGTACGCGTGAATAAGAAACGACCAACCAGCTCAAAATATAAAATGATTAATCAGCCATTATAAAATATGTAAAATATATAAAACCTATTTAGCTTGCAAAAATGCAGCTACGCATGTAGATATTGCATCGCTTTTAATACGATTAAGTCGTATTTCAAATAAAAATTCTCTTTATTCCACACACATATATTATTTCTACCTGAAATAAATTATACTTTATATTGAAGCATAATTTTTGAATACATTATATTTTATTCTGCCCGTAATGTATTAGTATTTTATTATGTTTACACTGTGATAATATCGTTTAATAGTTTTATGTTACCTTTATACAATTATCAATTTATGTGTATTAATAAAGTTTAAATTGTTTGATGTAATTAATTAATATATAAAAATTGAGTATATTTTACTTTGATGTATTCTTTAACTTTATTTGTATTAAGATTTATTTAATTTTGCGCACATACACACAAGTTTCGATTTGAAATACTTATGAAAATATCGAATTTATTGATTAAAGCTTATAAATTATGTAAAGTTTACTTTTTTGGAGGAAATTATTCTAGGAGGTATTTATTCTACTGATCTGAATAATTTATCGATTCAATATTCTGCTAATGAAATAAAACGACAATTTTGATTAATAATCAAATTCACGACGTGTGTGTTTAATATTACATGTAACAAAACTGAATAGCTTTCCTTACCTCAACATAATAGCGGTAACAACGATGTCTTGCAATATGCTTTCGATATCAACTATTAGATAATTGAATTTACAAACAACGCAGAGCGGCGTCTCTATTACTGAACGCTTGCAAATTAATATCTGTTAGCTGCGAACGGGAATATAATTCACTATCATCGTGTACATGGACGCGAACAGGCGAGGTTGAAAATACACAAACCAATCCGAGTTGTAGACTCGGATAAATATATATGTAACATAAGCTGAATAACACAACACAGACAACATACATAAAAACATAGCGACTGTAACAGAAGTTCCAATTTAAAATAACAAAGCAAACTTTTTTTTTAAGATAAAGACAGTAATGAAAAATCTCGACTTGTAAAATGTTTTATGAGAATTATTTCTTTATAAAAAATTTCTTGTTTTTTATTTTTACGAATGATACTTATTCTTTATAAAAGTGGAACTATTGCAAAGAACATTATTGACGGATTTAAGTTTACTCAATTGTACAGATATAAAATAACATACATTGTTTAATGCAGATTAATATAAATTAATATTGTTAAATATTAAAAATATTGTTCCAACCAGTAAATTTATAATTGCAAAGGATTAATACACATTGATAAAAAATGTATCAAAAAATTTATGATAACATATGCTTTACTACTTTCCAAATAAACCTGTTCAAAATTGTATTTTGTATATGCAATTTTAATATTTTTTTTCTCTCGTCTCGATATTAATCTTTTTCTCCCTCTCTCTCTCTATATATATGTATATATATATATATAGAGAGAGAGAGAAAATTATATATATATAATTTTCTCTATAATATCCGTTTCGAAAAACAACTGAATAATATTTTATGACTCTGTTAACAAAACTAAAGAAAAATCTTGCAGTAAACAAATTGACTCTTTATAAACGCCGCACACAACACAGTTTTAATCTTCTTTTCCGTTCTTTTTGAAACTATATCCCTATAACAACATGTTTCTGCAAAATATCCCGAGCTGCGTGTTCTGTTGCGTAAAACGCGCGCATATACGTAGCGATGTTATATGCGTTATATACCTATGCGCGATGTAGACGCAATTAACGTGCGTATACGTCAGGCGAGAGTAGGTCGAGTGTCGTAAATACATACATGCGGTACCGTCCACCATCGACCGGTCACTTCCGGTGCGCTTTGCTGCCATTTGTTTCGCGAGCATCGGCATATTTTTGACTGGCACGAGCACTGACGGTCGTCCACGTCGACGACTGACGAGATATCGCGGTGGAAATTTATCGATCCACGTGGCCGGGCGCGATCGCAATAACGCTGTTGACAAACTAAAAAAAAAATTCAGGTTCGCTGAAATCACTAAAATTCTCGCCCGTAAAATTCTCTGGATTTATGAAAGACGATTGCCATGTGAGATAATTTGATACACGCTTCATAGAGCCATAGAGCTTTGTAAATATACGTTATCGAAATAACTGCACGTAGTGAATCGAACGAGCGAAAATCGTCGCCGGCCTTCGCTAAATCGTGTTAACAGGTACGCCAGCCAGTCCATAAATTCGTAAAAAAATTCATAGTTCGATCCGCAACACATTTTTTGTTACGGTCGAAATATAGCAATCTCAAGCAATGTAATAACTTTTCAAAGCCGAAGCAATTTTTTCGACTCGCTACTAATATGTTTATTAATATGTCATTTTAATATATGTTATGTTAATACGTTATTTTAGACACAATTAGAGATATGGAAAAACACACACAAAAAATAAAAAAATTATTTTTAATAATAATCATTTATCTGTATGAGCGTTATGTCGGAAAAAAAACGTGCAAGCGAAACAATTGAAATATTTCTCTCTTCAGATTGGTCTCTATTCTGATTGCAATGGATTAAGTCATATGCGAACAAAATAATCGCGCAAAAATCCAGCAAAATTGATCCAAATTCTCAATACAGATGCAACATCAATTGTTATACAGTTTTTGTGTAGTAAACCCGCTCGCGTTCTCACATTCCATACCATTATCATCCTCGAATGAATCCGGATTACGAGTGGAATAAAACGAGGCGTACTTAAAGTGATACAAGCATACATATATCAGCCCGGCCATAGCAGGTATTCAAAGAATCCGCCGCGCGCGCGTTATTCAGCGATAAAAAAAACGAGGGAACATTTAATTGAATGAAATCACAAAGCACACGGAGAATATTGTTAATTCCTCGATCATCAATTACGGTATAATAAATCCCTTTAGTAACAGAATAATTAAACAGTTTCGACAAAACTATTTCGTTTGAAGTATATTTTTTTACGCGTGAGAATACTTATACGGGAGAATATTTATCCTATTCGTGTCCTGGCACAGATTAAACAGCCGAGTTTAGAAAGGAGCCCCCATTTCGGATGGAATATTCTACCAACCTCGGCGACGGGATATACACTAAAAAAGAGATGTAAATCAAATAAACTGTGCGGAGACCGCCGGTAGACCGCAAACGGTAATTAATGCGAAAAATTTCGCCGGTTGCATGCAGGCCGGAAATGTAGGCCGTCAGCAATGAATCGTGTGTGCGCGTGTATGCGTATTCGTGAGTTACTAGACACGGAGGAAAAATAAATTTAACGGGCATCAGACGCACGTGATTTAACGAACCGGCGAATCCGGCCGGCGTTTCGTCATTTAAACAAGTATGAGCGCAATGTTGCGAAAAACCGTATGAGAATTTTATTTTTATTTATTTTATTTTTTTCTTTCGATCTTCGCGTCTCACTCGGCATCGGCTTGAACGGGATACTTTCGCGCGACATTTCATAACTTCGAGATATTGTTATCGCGGAAGACCGTTATTTACATAAAAATGCAATTTTCAACGCACATTCTACCTATATTTAAATAGCGGAGATATAAAGCTTCGAAAGAATTATACAGTTAAGCTACATGCATTTTCATGAAAGCAATGTTTACACCGTGCTGTGTGCTCTTTATCTAGGAAAGCTTAAATTTATCTCGCATATAGTGTATCGATAATTAAGAAATTTATAATGTGCGAGATATATGATATATGTGAAACGAAAAATATTACTATTTTATGTTTATCTATTATTTATATATCGCATCTCGCGCGCATGAAAGGGCAACAATTTTAGGCTTATGCGAGTGTTTCTGTTGCAGGCAGGCTTACACGGATTAACCGGACATATCGAGTTCAATGAAGGAAAGAGGACCAATTTCAAACTGGACCTTTTGAAGCTGAAGAAGGAGGAGCTCGTTAAAGTCGGCGAATGGAAATCTGGCTCCGGCATTAATGTCACGGATCTGGATGCCTTTTACGAGACCACAGCGACCAACATTACGCTCGTGGTGATGACGAGAGAGGTAATGACACCTTGTACCCAAATTAGCCCGCGTTTGTGACCCTCATACGCATTCAAATTAATCATTAGGCAGGATATTGCACGAACATTGATTACGCGGTGATATGAAAGCTGCTCTAAACGGGCTTGGATAAATTTGTTATGCCGCGCGGAGATGAGATATTCACATTTAAACCAGATAGTAACAGCTTGAGCAGGTATTTCGAGATGATTCTTAGCGATTCGTAAATCGTAAAAGCGCATTAAATTATTTCGATAATTTTTGGACGTTTTCATACTAAATATTAATCGAAAAATAATCGCATACACTAAATAATGGATGCTAAAAATTTTAATTACTTTCATCTTATTGTGATAAATGAATGAATAATTTAATAATATGAACATTCGATATTATTTTATCATTTTTTTAAGAATTTAAGAATTTAAGAAAGATTTAAATGTATTTAGACATTTAAGTGTAGAGAACAGCGGAATCGCGGGCTGTCATATCAAAGAAGGACCGTAGTTATTGAAGGGAACGTTTTACGGTCATCGTGTATTCTCGGGAAAATGAAAAATTCATGGTTGGCGTCGGAAAAAAGAAATGTTTGAGGGACAAGATCAGAATGCCATATATTCGCATTGAACGGCGGCTTCTTCCCCACCCTTTGATACGGCTTTCTCGCGCGGAAATAAGGGCTTTTAAAGATTGCCCCTGCATCGCCTCTGTCGACGATGAACACGATTCTACGATCTATCAATACGATCCAATCTTCTGCAGGAAAGACCCTACGTCATGGTAAAAGAAGACAAGAATTTGACTGGCAACGCGCGGTTCGAGGGCTTCTGCATCGATCTGCTCAAGTGGATTGCCGGTCGAGTCGGCTTCCAATACGCGATCAAAATGGTGCCCGATCACATGTACGGGGTGTACGATACTCAGACGAAAGAGTGGAATGGTATCGTTCGCGAGCTCATGGAGAAGGTAAGATGATACAAGTAAATCCTGTTTCCTTCTACGCGACAATTCGCGATAATTCGATACCGCGAAAGATGAAATGAAACAAGCCGGGAAATGACTTGATACGCCGAATTGGGACAAAATTTTCAGCTGCTATATCATCAACGACGTTGTGAGAATAAGACTTGATGAGTGCGTTACGAGATAAAAATTAATCAGGATATACGCGGCTAATTTATACTACTAAAAAATTACACTACTACGTCGAGGTAAAAGTCGACGGAATAATTTATTGCAATCCTTCACGTTTTTCCAAAACAGTGAATAATCATAGCTGAACAGTATTTTTCAAATTTTTCTAAAATATTCTATATGACACAGAAATCGATGGTTATGTTAGTCAACAATGAAAATGTGAAGATAAAGACAGCATATTTATAACAATTCATTGTCAACATTAATTTGCAGCGCAAAGGGTTAATACTGTTGGGGAAATTACAACGGCATATTATATTAGGAGAAACATATCGAGGAGGGAGAGAGTGGGAAAATGCGATCCAAAGGGTCGATTTTACGTGTGAAGCAAAGTAAATTTCCGCAGGCGTTCGCGGGCGGTTTCGCAATAAATCCATCCCGCCAGGAATTTCATTACGCCTGTAGTCGGATACAAGAATTACCTAGATTAACTGTTTCTTCCATGACAGAACGAGGGTATCTCCGATATTTCGATTCATAGATCAAACCGCAGATGTTGCCTCTCCCCCCCCCCTTTCGTTATTTGAATTGTAAAATCGTGCGGTTATTAAAATCAAAGTTTGATGTATGCGCATCCGAGCGTCTTTCGGATTTAATTTGCGTCGCCATTATTGTCTGCATGATCGAGTAGACGCGCACGCGATGTTCGCATAATTTCTACTACAAATTGAAAAACCACGGTTAATCATTGCAATATTACAATTATTAAACCGGACAATATGACATTTATGATCAAATTAACGATGGATCAAAATTTCAGCAGTTGTACATCTCATTATTAATTATTAGAGATTTAAGAGAATATTATAAAAAGTATTAACAGAAATATTTTATATAATCGAATTCATTCAAAGTTTGAGGGTCTTTCATGCTGCTCGGCAAAACATTGAGATAATGAGGCGAAAATGTCAATGATGCAAACTTGCAACTGAAAAAATTATTCTACAAAAATTTCTAAAAGAATTATTCATTTTTTCATAAATTAATGTTTAATATTTAAATCCATGGAAAAATATTTTAAAGTCAATTAAATTTAATTATTCTGCCAATAAAACATAATTTTAAAATTTTACTTTAATCTTAAATATATTTTATTATCAATTTCACGTTACAATCTTATTAGCGGTCAAAGAGAAAATAATCAAAATAGAAGGAAATTCGGAATAAAAAATCTAGAAGTTTTTTCGACGTCAAAAATTCTTTTTCAAGCTTTTATTATAGCTCTAACTTTTTCACGATTGTATCCCGAAGGAAGGTAAATGTTGTCTTTCCGTTACCGGAAAGAAGTTCTCTATTCGCATTGTGTTTCCCCGCGATCGTATTCCGTGCGATCGTTACTAGCAAAGAGAGAGAGAGATACGTGCGCGCATCTCCAACGAAAAATGGAAAACGTTACAGCCGAACGTTAATGCGTCGGGAAGAGGAAACTTCTGAAAAGGGGAATAGATTCTTATTGGATTTCTGGTTTCAATCGTTGAATCGTCGATGAAAACGCAGGAGCGCGATATACAGGCCAAACGACGGACATACGCGCGTGAAAAAACCAGATTGTACTCGCGATAAAATCGCGCGCGGTTCGATATCGCTACGTAAAAATATCACTTACACAGAATCGAATCCGGAAAAAGAGAGAGATATATATGTGTGTGTGTGTGTGTGTGTGTGTGTGTGTGTGTGTGTGTATGTATGTGTGTGTGTGTGTATGTATGTGTGTGTGTGTGTGTATATAGAGCTTTGTAATATTGAAAATACTAACGCGACTTTCCCTGACGATTCGAGCGTTAGTACGTAAACGTACGATGTAATATTGAATTAAAAAGAGACTCCATTAGTGGCCAGTTGAAAAATTGATATCTGCAACAACATTTTGATCATTGACGCAAAGCGAATGGATGTAGGCAATAATCGAAATGTTCCACTGTTCCCAAAAGCATATTCTTTTTTTTGTACGTTTTATACGTGATTATATCATACACATATGTTGCATGTGTGATTGACGCGTATATGCTTGAACTGATCTGACACGCGTCTCTCTATTCGTGATAAAGCTTTCGCCTACGCTCGATAAATAATTCAAGTATTTTTTTATCAAACGAATGTGATATCGGTATACCATATCGCGTATACATTTATAGGATTGTTAAAAGCTCTTGACGTTTCATCACCAATTCTATATTGTTCGTGATATATAAACCACTCGCCTTTTTTATTGAACTACAATGTTTTACAAATGCAACATTTTATTATCCACGACATTGTATGTACAGTAATAATATATATTTCGATGTATTCCGTTTAGCAATCAAAAAATCTCAATATTTACACGGTAATTGTAAGTATATAACACTTTGCACAGTCAACGAGTTAGCAATTTAATATATTTTTAATTTTCGCGAAAGCCAATATAAAAAAATAGTATGTGTATATGTCGTGGGAATAACACTGCTAATATACGAAGTGTGATAAAAAAATACTCGGACTGGTTCTGTATTTATTACTAGTATACATCTTTTCTGTATTTACACCTTACGAGGTGCACTTTATAATTGCTGATTTTCCTAAAGTTCATTTTAAAAGTGTTCACATGTATGATATACAGAGTGATCTACGACAAGTGTAAAGAACTTCGACAGCTTGTTCGGGAGGTCATTTAAAATAAAAAATGTTATATGCACATATAAATCCTATTTCAATTATTATTTTCGCTGTCAAGCTTGCATTCGAGCTCAAGGAGCACATTTTAAGCACTTGTTATAACTCATACACTGTTATTTTCCAATAATAATTGTTAGTTTATAAATAGAATGTTCTGCTTTTTGAATCGTAACTAGATATTAAATCTATTATTTATTATCGCATTAATAAAACTTTGATTTCTTGTAGTTCTATAACTAATTGAAATAGAACCAATGTTCATATAACATTTTTTACTTAAAATGATCTCCCAAACAAGCCGTTGAAGTTCTTCACACTCATTGCAGATCACCCTGTATAAGATAGAAGAAGAGATTCGCGTGCGCAACCGACATTAACATTTCGGAACGCGAAAAACGAAACGGCTAAAAAAAAAAAAAAGCGTGCACTTTGCAAAATTTGCGGCTCGTCTCTTTCCGGCGTCTCTCTCGCTGAATACCGAAGATCAGCGGTTTATAAAACATGCAAAGCAATCTGCTGCTTGTGAAAAGGGATGACGCTTTAACCTGGAAACCTAGGAGAAACCGTAGGCGGATATTTCAAAACGGAGAATGACGCGAACGATGCTTCATAACCCGTGACGCTCACCCGTTCATAAAGAATTCATCCACTATCTCGCAAGGTAAACTCTCCCGCGCGAACACGGATCGAGAATTTATCAGTAATTTTGTGACGCTTTCGTTCGCGTTTCAGTACGAGTTATAAAATGCATTTACATGGCGCACATATACAATGTATCTTGATTATCCTCATTATCTCATAAAGTCAGATTTGCTTCTGCCTCTTCATCTCATCTGCTTCCTCAAGAGAAAGATATCTATGAATGATTTATATTTTCTTTTCAAGCGAAAGAAATATACTCTCTGTTCAATATTAATTTTTACTGCTTCTCTCTATGTTATAAGCGTTCCTATTTTTGTACGGGTTTCAATCTCGCCAAGAAAATTGAAGTTCTTTAACTTCCCTGAATGCTATACCTTTTTCCAGAGAGCGGATCTAGCGGTCGCCTCCATGACGATTAATTATGCCAGGGAAAGCGTAATAGACTTCACAAAGCCGTTTATGAATCTCGGAATTGGAATCTTATTTAAGGTGAGTTTTAATACCTTAGTAATTAAATTTCTTTTTACGATTATATCTGCATGCAATATAATTTTGTCATCTATTTATTAAAATACAGATGTTTACCTCCAATGTGTTCATTTCCTGGTTACACATTTCAAGTTATACATCTATTATTCAGTTTATGAAAGTGAGATCCATATGAGCGAGCCATAATCCCATACTACGCAGCACAGAGCGGATTGAATAATGCAAAACGTAAACAGATGTCTTAATTATTTCGCGATTGCCGACATATGTACGTACACATATGCAAGGTGTATCCGTATAATTAAACGTAAAAAAAAAAAAAAAAAAAAAAAAATTAATTCGTCAAATAATAATCCGCCTCTCGTAGTCTCTGTGTGAATTCTCTATCTTGTCGCATCGTCGAACTCTCGAACTAAAAGAGAATCTTTGAATGCTCCGGGATCGCTCAGCGAAAGCTGATTGTTTCGTGTCGCGTCGCGCCACGAGACGGGATCCGTTTTAATTAAAATCGTAGCGTGACATAATTTAGGTGCCGTCCAGTCAGCCGACGCGGCTCTTCTCCTTCATGAATCCGCTCGCGGTCGAGATCTGGCTCTACGTGCTCGCCGCCTACATGCTCGTGAGCTTCACCCTCTTTGTGATGGCGCGCTTCAGCCCGTACGAGTGGAACAATCCGCATCCGTGTCTGGCCGAAAGCGATGTGGTCGAGAACCAGTTTAGCGTCAGCAACAGTTTCTGGTTCATCACCGGCACCTTCCTAAGGCAGGGCAGCGGGCTCAACCCCAAGGTACACTCGACGAGGTGCTCCGCCATTGGACTACGTATACTACTTTTTTACCGTCGCGCGTATAAACCGAGAGACTGCACCGTCGGGACATGTCTCATCCGACATCACCCTCGTTCGTTCCTCTCCGCGCGTTCACGAGAGAGCGTTACATACGAATCTTATTCACGAGGCAGCGCGCGTACATAAATCCATCATCTCGCCGGAGCGCAAACAGCACATGTATGTTTACAAGGCGCTCGTCGATTCGTTTAAATCTGCTTACGTTGCGGAACATGTATTTGCAATATTACAGAAAGCTAGAGCTACGAGAAAGATGATCGGGCATATCGAGAAATAATATAACAAAAATTTTTAATTTTCCAACAATAACTTTAAATTTCGTAGCAATAATTTTTTTTATAAAGAATATTACGCTATTTCTTGTTTCTTTTTTTCGGAACTGAAGAAACTCGTTAATGCGTTATTCGCATAATTTGCATCGATTATTGCAGAAAAATCATCTATCTTGGGAATAGATTACAGACGCGTTAATTATTCGATTTCTAAAGTACCTATATTTTAAATTATATCATTTATAGTTCTATCTTCGTCACTTAGAGTTATATCTTCTGCTTTACCGTTGCAAAGGATTGTTGCGTTTTAAAATTCAATCTCAATTACCTCTCTCACGTTAGCGATCTCTCATTAAAAATAAAGCAGCACGTACGGAGTGCACCGCCATTGTGTTTCGCCCGACACAACCGGAGAATAATACGCTCCCATAATTCCATCGAAATAAAGAATCCTCTTTCGAGCCATTCGAAAGACCTGGATATTGTGGAAGAAAACGGCGGAGGAGTTATGAACGATTCTCGCGCCTCTCCGAATTATTTTTCAGCAGGGAACACACACAAACGTGAACGGGCGCATTGTTGCGTTTCATCCTGTAATCCTGTCTCCGAATCAGGTCAATCAGGCCAATTCTCCACGTGTCAGTAACGTCGAAACAAATGTCATTGCTTCAGGTGACCAAACGCACGCCGTCGCGCCTCTTCTCGTTTATGAATCCCCTCGCCGTGGAGATCTGGTTGTCCCTGCTGGGCGCTTACGTGATGGTTTCCCTGACGATATGGATAGTGGCAAGATTCTCACCCTACGAATGGGTGGAGCCATCGCCCTGCCCGAGTTGCAATTGTCCCTTGCAGGTAGGCACCTGCCGAGTGGTGCGAAACTATTGTGCGATTAGATCTTTAAATAAATTCTCCTATAGCTGACGTAATAAAATGCAGCTAATATTTTTTTGTCCAATATAGTTTTATTTTATTTTATTAAAAGTCACCATATTAACGGCCCCGTAATTTTTACGCGCAATTTCGTTATTTATTCTCGCGTTAACACATTACAAAAGATATAATTATCCGATGAATAAAACTGCCAATTAACAATATCTGCAACAATATACTTTTTAACGCAGCATTCTCTATTCAGAGAGAAATTAAATCAGTAAAGGGTGGAAAATGTTACATTTTTCTTTCTCTAGAGAAAATATTATATGTATAAAAAATATTATATAAAAAATAGAAATATAATGTTTCAACGTCATATCTGCATTTTCAACTTTTCATTTTTCGTGATTGAACATTTACGTGCGATTCTATAGAAAAATTCGATAGAATAACGCGAAATATATAAAAAGCTATACACATAAGTTGAATAATATAATCGTTCTCGAATCTATGTACCACTTGGCGGGGGTCATTATCGCACTGTCATTAGGGTGGTCACGTGAGCGCCTTGGATCCGGATAGTGACGACATTCCACTGCTGAGAACTGTCAACGAGTTCAGCCTGGCCAACAGCTTTTGGTTTACGGTCGGCACACTTATGCAACAGGGCAGCGACCTCAACCCTAAGGTAAACGTGCCACCACCAAAAAAAAAAAAGAGAAAGAGTGAGAGAAAGAAAGAGAAAGAGCGAAAGAAAAAGAGAGTCAAAAAGCTCCGAGAAATAAGGTTCTTTTTAATTTATTAACAAACGCGCGCACAGTTGCGTGCAACTCTCGACGAAATTTGTCGGATTTCTGAAAATTCGCGACGAACAAGTACACTCGCGTCAAATATCAACTTCATAAATGTTTTACGGCTCTAATTAAAGGAAGCGTCTGCGTAATTTACGTCCAGATATAAGATTTCGGCTTCTCCCTGAAGATTTTACGATGGCAAAATGCTCGTTTAAGCAACGTGTTAGCGGGACCGGATAGAATGGTGAATCACTTTACCGCACGGCTCAATCAAATTTTGATCAAAGCGTAAAATGAAACGAGCCATTTCTCCGCACCGTAATCCTATACTTCTTCTTATACATACTTGCATTAAAATGTCGATCCTCCAGTTTTTACGACATCTTGGTGGAAATTTTCTTTTTATGAGAGTGTTATAAGTTGTTCGTTTGCGGCTTTATTATTCGCTATTAATGTTTAACGGAGTAATAGATAAAGTCTATTAAGAATATAATATAATTTACATAATAATAATAATGATATAATAATAATATGAAATTACAAACTTGTGTGAAATTTTTGGTACTCAATAATTCAACAACTTAAACTCTCCGAGAAACAGTGAATGATTATTGCCCGTGCAATTTGTATAGTAACTTTCTTTCTTTCCCTTTCCTGTGAATTCATTTCCAATAGCCTCAGCAACGTCAAAGAGAAACTGATCCCCAGATTTACTCGAGAAATAATTACGACGCAACAAAATCCTTTCTTTATGCTATTGGTCTGCTCCCTTTCTTCTACATTCACGCCACCGAAGGCCATTTTTGCGCGAAACAGTTTTCCACTCTTTTAATAGGACGAGAAGATATATATATATATACATATATATATATATGTATATATACATACACGCTTTAGAAATTACTCGCTCTCTGTTCAACCATGTGTGAAAAGCAGTAGGAGAAAAAGAAGTAGAAGAAGAAACTTTATTAGCCATGATATCTTGGGCTATTATACCTTGCGGAAAATGAAAGATACGACAATCGGTCCGGTGACAATTTATCTTTATATATCTATAAAAGAATCTAATATAAATACACGGGTCTTTTAACGCTTCTATCTATTTTCCTTTGTGACAAAATTATCACATTGATTTCGAATATATATCTCTTTAATTTTATAATGTTGCGTATAAACAAAGAGAACGAAACTTTATACATATCTTACGTGTAGTGAAAATGATTTACTTTTGCTTCTAAAAAACATTATTCTGTAAAAGTAAGCTTTGTAGAAAAGCAACACAAAACAAATTATATTAGTAGCGTAATTGTACTGCTGTGCATTTTTACTGGCCATATAAAATCTCGCAAATCTCAGTTACATATGCAATTTTTAAATGATTTTACTTGCGCACAACGTGAAATTCAACGAATTTCATATTCCAAGACGAAAAGTAAATAAATGTCAGATTATGACTAAAAGCGTATATAAGTACACTGTGCATAACCATGATAAAAAGATGAATAAATAACGTCATGAGTATATATTATATATATATGTATATATATGTATATATAATTAAAAAGAACTTTATAGAATTCGTAATAAATTTGCGTTAATATAGCTTTACAAAGACAGCAAAATAAAAGAATATTAACTGCATAAATATTGCAAATTAAAATATAGCGTATTTAAGACTTAAAGAAAAATATTTTAGCAAAAGAAAAAAAATTTCTAATACTCTCCACAATAATAAATAAAATCACGGATTATGATTTTATTTCTGCTATGGACAAAAAGTATAGTAGATAGTTCTTCGCTCTCACTATTCGTTCCATGAAATTATTATTCTTCTGACATTCGGATCGATTTTTATTTATACGGGCGTCCCGCGTGTAATACGATAGATAAAATAAGACGAAGAAAACGTCGGTGTGGTGCAGAATAGTGCGCAATTGGCTTTCAGTTGTCGAATAATACGCGCAATATTCTATAGACTTCCGTCAATCTCGCAGAAAGAGTAGTCGCGAGGAGTATAAACTGAGATGGCAACAACATTGCTACTGTGGACAATGGAAGCATTCGGAGTGAAAAGAGCTGTCTGTTATTATTCGCGCAATATCTTTTTCTTTTCTGTACTGTACTTATAAAAATTGGAAAAATGAAATAAAGCTTATATATACACGCTTTATTCTCGAAATCTCATTTTGCTTTATCTTTGACACATTTTGATTGCATTGTACGCGATTATGCAAAAAAATTCGCGTTTGCCGAGCTACATATGTATAATAATTAAATCATAATTTGTGAAAATAATTAAATAATAATTTGACAGAATAATTCGTTAATTTCATACAATGATAAACGAATAAATACAAGTTTAATCAAACTTTGCACTTTTGTTGTCGAGAATGGAATGGAAAAATGCATATCAACCCTGCATGCGCATATAAGTCAACCGCTTTTTAATTTCTTATGTATTATGTATCGTTACAGCAATGTTTTATTGATTTAAATGATTATGCAAAATATCGAATGGCGGACTCATATTTATTACAAATGTGTTTTCATATTATTATTATGTTTTCTGCCAGGTTGTTTTATGTGTTAAACAATATTATTTTACATATATGCAATAAAGGTGTACGATATACCTTCGGGGATTGCAACTTTTGTATTTTTAACATCGATGTACACAATATGAAAATAATCCATCAATCCTTTTCATCAGATTTTTTCTTTTTACTTGGTGCTACAATGGATTAATGGACAATGAACTTTGTATGCAAGAAGCGTGGTGTGAAAGTAACTTCGCGTAAATGCACGGTAGTAAACTCTCGACGCTCGATTTCTCCGCTTTTACGCTGCTACGGATGTTCTTTTGAGGGATTGTAGTATATCGAACGGTGTTTTCCAAACTTCTTGTTCCATACTTTACGTCACACAAGAAAAAAAGAAAGAATGATGCTAAAAACGAGAACTAGTAGAGAGAATACATCGGATATTTTATAATCCTTGTCGTAATGTTCTTGTTGTTACATAACAAATATAACAAAGTATTTAATATCTAAAAGAATATGAGGAAAAATACGAAAAGATTCGTATTTATTTATGAATACGTTCCGGCTCACACTTTATTGATTATATCGAAGATATAGCTAGTTATTTTTTCTTTTTTGCGTATTAAATATCATAGAGAAGAGATACACTGCATTGCGCTTGATATTAATTCACGCTGAATTAATTAATTGCTGCCTTTAAAAACGTCCTGAAAACGGAGCAGCGTACACGCTTATTCTATCATCCGTAGAAATTCGTGTGGTTTTATGATGAGCCGTGCTACTCGAATGATTCGAAATGCGTTATTTTCCGAACAATGCCAATGACAGAGTAGAGTGAAGGTTTTGTTTAACCTAAGCATATATAGGAAAAAAATTGCATATCCTCGGTACACCGCTGTCATCTGAGAAAGCTCACAAATTTACATACATATCTTTAGTTTCCCATCTGTTTCTATTACTATAGGGAATGTGTGATGAGAGAGAGAGAGAGAGAGAGAGGGGGGGGGGAGAGGGAGAGAGAGAGAAAGAAAGCACAATTACCAGCTATAAACTATGTGTGTCACAATATTGCATATTTAATATCATTTGACATCATCTAAAATTTAGATAAATAACAAACCTTTATGGAAATATAATAATTATCAAATCGGACAATTAATTTTCTAAATTATGTGTTTATACTTGAAATTATCATTTATTTAATATAAAATAATTGTTTAATTTAAATTGTATTATTTTGGATAAATTAATTAATTCCATTTGCATTAGAATATAATAAGTACGGAAACACACAATATAAATAGATCTAAAAAGATATATACAAAGATATATATAACTATATAACGTTAACTTTGATGTGTACAATAATTTCGACATTACTTGGCAGCGGACGTGCTCGTTTATCACGTCACTAAATCATCGGGACATGGGGAAAAGTCAACTCTGAACTTATAAATCACGAGATATGTATTCTGAAACACGATGTTTTTGCGTTTCGTTTTCACGCTAATAATTATGCACAAATATCTTATGATATTTCTGTGTTTCAAAAAACAAATATGAACAAAATAATATTGTTAATATTTATACAAGGTAAATGCATAAAGAAATTATGCTAAAAGTATGTAACTCAGAACTCTAGTGCACCGATTTCTTACCAAATCTATTCCTCATTATATGACTGCATATATTATATGCTCGTCAGTAAATATCTAAAAATAAATATCAGCTTGCTCGATATACTGCACGATATACAGATATAAAACATTGCACTATTCGTTCCTTAGAAATGTTCTAAGAAGAAAAGAAATCAGAAATAGCCGGAGAATATAGAATCTCATGTGGAAACATAAATATTTATGGTATCTGCACACCATATGTGATGCTAATTGACTCTGGTGGCACGTGTGTACATGCAGGGTTGTCGTCGCGACACTGTCTCGAGCGTCAGCAAATTGTGTATTTCATTTCACATCAAGCCAGGCGCACCAGGCATTATCAAGAGTCGCTCGTTGAATAGTTATAGGACGGAATGTAATATTGCAAATATAACAATAGCGCATGCCCTTTGTTTTAAATTTCTTTGTATCACGCGCGCGGAAAACTTCTTCCATCGATGTCGGAATAATAATGAAGCGAACGGGGGTTGTGTTCCCGAAAGAGCCGTTCCACACAAGAGCGCAAAACATATTATATATTCGGCGTGTGAAAATTAAACACATCCATTATAAACGCATCCTGAATGCACCCGGATTACACCGGGCGAATACTCTTTCGCGAGATATTACCGCGCGGTAGAGAATTAAAATCGTTTAACACAACTGCCGAATGTGGGAGGACTCACACCGCCTAACACCGGGAATGAGAGGAGCCCATTCACACACACAGAGCCGTTCCATATTCGACGATCGCTTCCGTTAATGCGTTGAAATATCCCGGCGGCGAATTTTAAACGAGATCCCCGTATTGCATTCCTCCGCGCGGTATTTCCCGTCGGGATCGACCTCGCTTTCTTAAATCGACCTCGTCACTCGTCCTGATGCGTTTTCGATCGATCTTTGAATCTCCTTATACGGTTCTTCGCGACAGAGGTATATCCATAGTGGAGTGCGGAGTGTTGCATTGCAAAACGTTCACACGTGAAAGATCCTTTTCACTAGATGGATTTTACGACGGATGTTTCTCTCACGCGTTTACAATCATTTGATGTATTCGACACGTGGTTGATTTGATTGATAGACGGGTTAAATAATCTCCGTTGCCCGAACAAAGCTAATGGACTGTTTGACGCATCCTACTGATGCTGTCGGATTGTTCGAAAGCGCATGCAACTGATACGAAATTTATTGCGTTTTCAAAATTATAGCGAATTACATCACAAAATTATTATTGTTAATCAGTTATATATAAATTCGCGAATGAATATGTCGGGTTTGTGCGATCTATAAAATAATCTTTCAGACAATTAATAAATTAACATTTTCGCGTTAATGAAATCTATATGAATGAGTAACAAATATGATTAAATTAATAATATTTGCGAGAGGCAAAATTTGACTTGTTAATCAATTCCCAAATGATTCGATTATCAAATTAAAATATCCGTATAATTTTGCTAAGTGAGAAATGCGATATCATTTCATTGAGTTTATTCGAGAGATGAAGATGGAAAATTAATCCTCGTTATCAGGCAACTAGTACGAGAATAGTAGGCGGCATATGGTGGTTCTTCACGCTGATTATCATCTCTTCTTACACTGCGAATCTGGCGGCCTTTCTGACGGTCGAAAGAATGATAACGCCGATCGAGAACGCCGCCGATCTTGCGGAACAAACCGATATATCTTATGGTACTTTGGAGGGTGGAAGTACGAAAACATTTTTCAGAGTAAGTACAAAATCATGGAGAAAAAAAATTAATAGTATGGCTTTTAAATCGATAATGCATGATTATTATATTTGTACATTTGGATTTTTCCCCCCTGAAAGCACTTTCCATCGCATTTTTCATCGGACGCATGACACTTTTCGTATTTAAAAATTCTCGTTTTATTATACAATGCATCAAGCAATATATATTGACTTACATCAATAAACATCAAAATAAATTTTGATAATGGAAACGTTACGTTAATGGACAGTTCACCATGTTGTGAACATTCAAAGAAAATATGATAAAATTATATATAGGCAATTCCACGTCAAATCAAACAAGAAATGACCTCGTATTTTTTAAATCGATCGAAACTTTTTTCACGTAAAATATACATAAAATAAGAAGATACGTATTTTTTATTTGTCCGAAATATTTGTTTGCAGAAGTTATAAACAACAAAATTTTCGTGAAAAATAAAGTTGACAACTTCACGAAAATTTTGTTTTCATAACTTCTGCAAAAAAATATTTCGGACAAAAAAAAATACGTGTCTCCTTATTTTATGTATATTTCAAGTAAAAAAGTTTCGTTCGATTTAAAAAATACGAGGTAAAATAAGGTCGATTTTTGCCTGATTTGATGTGGAATTTCCTATATATATAACATATCAAATTATATATTTGATATATTTGTACTGATTGTGAGATAAAAAAAATACATATCTAAAAATCTGTCGTTATAATATGTGATATACTTTTCATAATGTAATATCATAATATTAACGTTCTCTTTCTTTATGATGTTTTATCGAAAAATTGTATATTATATTCGTTAGACGAAAAAATACTGCTTTTGTAAATCCCGCTTCATCTGAGCTTTCTATAGAAAGACGAGCAAATTAGCGAGCGCGGTAATAAGCAAAAAATTTCTGAATTTAACTTTACAGTAGATAACATCAAAGAACGACCACTTTTGTTCAACAAAAACATCTGTTTTATATAGACCGGATGAGTCCGAAAAAGTCAACGATCTCCTTTAATACAATATAAGTTTTTCACAATGCATTTTAAAAATTAATTTTTAATAAAAAATTTTTAATTAAAAATTTTTAATCACACCTTACAATGCAGACCAGAAAATTGGATATAAAGCGTTATAGAATTAGACAATTGGAATTGTATAATTTGACAGGACTCGAAAATTGGGATCTATCAGAAAATGTGGAGGTTTATGGAATCGAAGACTCCAAATGTGTTCGTTCAAACTTATGAAGAAGGCGTGAAGAGGGTCCTGGAAGGCGACTACGCATTTTTGATGGAATCGACTATGCTCGATTATGCAGTTCAACGCGATTGCAATCTGACGCAAATAGGGGGTCTATTGGATAGCAAAGGATACGGAATTGCCACTCCGAAAGGTAAATATGAATAACAAAGTAACTTCTCTTGAACAAACATTTAATTTAAGAATTAGTTATCAACGTATTTAATATTGAAAGTTAAAAAGTTTCTGTAAAACAGCTGGTGACTAATTAAATCTCTGCAAAAGAAAAATCAGCTTCATTAGCCGACACAGAATACATTCAAGTTTAAGAAAAGTTCTTGTATAAAGTAGCTTGTACAGTTAACTAACTATACTATACCGAAATAATTTTACGTTCCTTGAAGCAGAAAAAATTCGAAGAATTTCTACAAAACATCTCGTACATTTAAATATATTTAATTATATATTATTTGGTTATATATATTTTTGATGTTTATTTGATCATATATTTAATCTAACAGCGAAGTTATGCTCGGAATTATGTCGTTGAGGCAGAAATTGCAAAACCCTTGAACAGCCTAACGAAGGCTTTTTATATGCAGGTTCGCCCTGGAGAGATAAAATATCTCTAGCTATTCTGGAGCTGCAGGAAAAAGGTGTAATACAGATTCTCTACGATAAATGGTGGAAGAACACCGGCGATGTGTGTAACAGAGACGACAAAAATAAAGAGAGCAAGGCTAACGCTCTCGGAGTAGAAAATATCGGTGAGTTATTAACGAATCCTATGAGGACTGAAATTGGATAGAAAAGAAAGAGATTATAACAGCTAATAAATTATTTCATAAAATTATGGATCTGGAAATCTTTACGTCATACTGTTGTAAATTAGAGTTCGGAGCGAAATCACGAAACTGATCGAAGAGTCACTAATTACGTAACGAGATATCCATTTCCGATGAGTTGCATAACGGAGTATATCAAAGATTTGCGGATTGATTAATTTCCATTGAATTGAATAATTCCGAAACTGATTGCTTTGAACAGCCCTTTCATGATATTCGTATGGCTTCTGTAATTAATTAAGCTCTCGAGTTTATCGAGGTTTATAGCTGTATTTCACTCATATATCTCTTATCAATGACGTAAAAAGTTTGTATGATAATGCGACTATATGTTACATTTGCTATTTGCATGCTGTAAATCTCGGTCACAAGATATATTGAAGCACATCCCATTGGCTACATCGTATTTGCGCAGGCGAAAGAGTGTTTAGTGGTCATAACTTTCACGTACAAGGCACGCCTGTTTTAAGTTTCAGTCATTTCAATTATGAGATATGCCGTTTATTATGCGAGTCGTGCGCATAAAAGTCATGAACAGATATATTATTATACCGATATAAGTCGCGAGAAAATTAAACCTAATTATAAGTCTAAAAAATGCGAGTCATTTATAAAGAAGGTTGATAAAATATAATTTACATAAATGACACAATAAAATTTTTTACGTAGAGTATCATGAAAAAATTAATTATTATTTCAAAATTAGTTATTTATATTCGAGCAATATTTTTGGATTGGATGTCTTTTTCTTGTCCGCTTATCAAATCTTTCGATTAAAGTTATATTTATCATACATAAAATAAATATTTTGTTAATATTTCTACGGAAACATCTCGTACGAACGTTAGAGTTTCTCTTAATAAATGCGGGACGGTTAATTCGTTAAGTATATATCAAAGAACAGTGACACATCCAGTCGAACGCGATGGAGACAAAGTCTGAAACTGAAGGAAAAGAGAGGCTTTCAAGCAAAGGCGGAATCTCACGCGCAAAGTTCGCGAACGAATTTTTCTTAGAACTCTTCGGGAACCGTTTCCGGATTTTTATGGAAGTCACAACAAGTTTCTTTTTTCTCTCTCCGCTTTGGCACGAGTTTTCCTTTTTTTTTCTCTCTCATTCGCGGAAACTCTCGAGCTATCTACCTACTTTGCCTCCTTTTCCTCTCTCTCTCTCCCTCTCACTCTCTCTCTCTCTCTCTCTCTCTCTTTCTTTTTTTCTCCGCCATAGTCTGTAACTTGGATAAGTACCCACTTTGCCGATGGTGTAAATGTACTCGACGAGACAGAAAGAAGAACGAATCGTTCCGGCGTCGCGTCGCGGCGCGAAAAATCTCGCGAAATTACAGTTGAATTGCTAATCCCAGTTCTTTTCAATGTCTCGATTATTTGCCGTAAAAAATGAACGATCGTCGCTGGCTGACCTTTATTTCGCGCTATTTCATAAAAGTAAGCAATCTACCGTCTAGAAAAGAAAAAGCTCTTTCATCTTCATAATCTTGGAAAGTGATTGAGACAGAAATGTGAAATATAAATTGGCTCTTTCCCCTTTTCTGAAGCTTTAATGACATCAGAAAAAATCTCTTCTTAAAGCATAAGTTGTCTTGTGATTATTTTAAATTGAAGTTATTTGCACAAGAGATTTCGCAGAAATTTAATATTACCTTTTTTTACAAAAGATATATATTTAATGCTAAAGAGATGATAATAAATATCGTTGTTTATTGTTAATTTTATCGATGGTAACAAAAATATAAATGAAAGAAATAAAACAAGAAACTAAGTATGTGAGATATATAAAACCACCAAGTAAGTTTTATCAACTTTAATTTATATTTTGTTTTCCTAGAAAGTTAGAACTGAAAAGAGAGAAAAAGAAACACAAGGCCGGATAAACTGCGAATTCTTTTTATATTGGTTTAAAAGTAAGAAGAATTAAAGAAAAAATAAATATACACACACGAAACATCAAGTGAAGTACGCTCAAAGTTAACCGATAAATCATATAAAATAAAAATTGTATAATACATTTATTTCACCACTCATTAATCGATAAAGTGAGATCGCTGAACATGTGTAGTGCCATAAAGATGAAAATATCTTAGTTTCGCTCGAATCCAATTAACGTCTACCTTCAGCGCGACCTTGCATTCCATTTGCTCATTTATCTTTGAGCATCGCTAACTCTGCGAATTTCCGGATTAACGAGAGTCTCTTCGAGAACGACGAGTCACGGATAATTGCCAAGTGTTTCGCGAGAAACACCCGTCGTCCTACTGGAAGGAAACTTGGACGTATATCTCTCGACGAAAGCAGCAGAACTTCCTCCACCGCGAAACTTGAATTGGCCTGTAGGCGCACAGTGTAGCGCGACCTTACTCAGGTCCGCGGCTCTCTTGATATCGTTTTGCGAAATAGGCGCGAAGCCATGGCGATATCACGGCGCCCGTGCGAGAGAAACTTTTGTTCTTCCGGCGACAGTAAGTCCGGACTGTCGTCATAAATCATGACGGTGTAGTTATGCAAATCTACCTTGCACCCCCCGGGAGTTCCCGGCTCAGTTGTCTTGCCGTCAACGATAAGTGGACACTTTTTAGCCTGCTCAAAAATGCCTCCGTCCTATATACTTTGTTCCCTCATTCTTTCTCCCGGCTTGAAATATATAGCCGAAAGTTTCTCGCGGGGATATAAAGAGTATTTGCCGACATAAGTGAATGTATTTCACCGAGTTTCATCTTACTTTGATTTTATTACGTTCAATTTTTATTTCGTGTAAATTACGAGGAAAATAAATTATAATGTGGAGGGAAATAAATTAAAGAAGGATAAATTGTGTGTCGCCTATAAACTTAAAAATTCCATCTTGCGTATAATTAATCGAAAGTAATATAACATCTCTTAAAAGTCTAAATATGTGAGGGGATTTTTTGGCAAAAAATTATAATATTATATATATGTGGATAAAATAGTTGCAAAAAATTAATCCACGATTTAATTTCTTATCGGGAACCTATATGAGAGAAATTGAAAACTTTGTCAAAGGCAAACTTGCTCACTGCCTCGAAGCGAACTTGGCGCACTGTATTTTCAACCAGCGAAGTGAAAACTTATCTCTGATCATATGAAGAGGAATATTGGTAACTTCCGACAAAGTTGAAGTGTTTACTTCAACCTCATTAAAGGCAGTTTTTTTTCGAATTTTATGTACCTAATCACATATTTTTTTGCGCGCCTATATATTCATTAAATTTAATGATCCTGAAGTAAAATAATTAAGATATTCGACATTTTTTTTAATTCTCTGCAAATCTTATCAGTCATTATCTCGATTATAACGATTTTGAAATATCGAGTGCAATTCTGCTTGAAAAGAAACGAGAATAGAAAAACACAGCAACATATGCATTGCAACATAAATTTACTATAAGATACAAGCAGATAGTTCTGATCTTACGAATAATTTTGTATGAAATGTTGCGGAAACAGTCGTTAATTACGAATGCGTATTTGAACTTCCGCATACTTCCCGTCTTCTTCCATCGGGCGTGAAGTAAACTTCGCGCCAAGCGCGTAAATACCCTTCCCGAGGTTTATCGTTTTTGCACGTGACTCTCGCATCGCAATAAATACAAATACCCGGCCATTTATCAGTATATATATATGCATTTCTACGTACGCCCTACTCGCGAATACTTCGTCGCTCCGTAGTTTTCTCCCGTGAAACGACGAAAGAGCGATCGATCTGAGAGAGAGCACGCTTCGCTTAGATATTGCGCGCACGATTTTCCGCGGCCAAGAACTTTTTATTTCTTTTTTTTCCCTTCTTCTTCTTCTCTTTGCTCTCCGACAAACTAACGAAGATGGGCAGGGGTGGAGAAAGAGGAGATACGACGGCAGAACGGATTCGAGATGGAGGATAAACACACCCGTATTTCGTGCCTGCCGACAGCGCTCGCGCTGAAATTATAGAAGGGCGACGGAATGAGCCCGCCGGCATTAAAATAATGAGTTTCCGGTTTTGTCATTCCAGGCGGTGTCTTCGTCGTGTTGCTCTGCGGCCTGGCGCTCGCGATCTTAGTGGCGATCCTCGAGTTCTGTTGGAACTCAAAGAAGAATACCCAATCGGACAGGGTAAGTGGAGCAAAAAAAAATGCCGACAGGACGGTACAGAATTTTATGTTTCGCGTGTATGAACGTGTTGCATGAGTTGTACTTTCTCTCGATTGGGCGAGGTCGTTTGAGTCTCGAACCCAAAATTCTAGTATTTTTCTCGAAATCTCGATACGGCTATTTCCGTTTCCGAATTATTATTTTCTATGCTTGACGCGGTTTTTATTATTACTCATATCATCTTGGACTGACAAGAGAACCTCGCGAACCCGAAAATTCTGATTTGTGAGTGTAGTATGAGAATATTTAACTATAATACTATAATAAATTCTATAATAATATATTAAGTAAATAATAGTATACAACAAATACTATACTAGTATATTATCATCAAAGAGAGAGATTTGTAGAAATATATCGAGTTTACGTATACCAAATCGGGTCAAATGCGATTAGACGCGACTGGATGTCGACGCGATAAATCATATTTGCGCGACTCGCGATCAAAGGAACGACATGACCTAAACAACGAGGCAATGAACGGCCTCGCTCGAACGGAGAAATCAGCCTCTTGCATGCGTTCGGTCTCGTATGATCGTCTCGTGTGTATTGTGTGTCTCTTGGTGTATGTTGTACCTGTCGTATCGGCGCCTGTCTGCATCGTCCGCGGCGATCGCACCCTTGGACGGTAAACACGCACGTGCATCTCCTGCCCTTGGTCTTCGACCACGTTTAACCTCGATCTCTCGACACACAGTCCCTCTGCGCCGAAATGGCCTCGGAATTGCGATTCGCCGTCCGCTGCGGCTCCCGCCAGAGGCCCGCCGCGAAGTCGCGCAATTCCGAGCTGTCCTACAGAAGAAGGACGCGTCTCTGCTCCGCCGCGGAACACGAGGAGACCACCTACATACCGAGCATCGAGTACCCGCGATTAAATGGTGTAAGTCTTGTCCCGCATGACGGGCCCCCGCGCGATCTATCTCGATCGGCCTCTCCGAGGATAACGATTAAACTTCACGCGTTTCTGATCGCACATTAGTCTCACATTATCTCTCGCTATTCTCATTGCGAATTGCACATACTCCGCTACTTTCTATCTTTCATTCAATTAACCCTTCTGTCGAAGACCCTCTGTATTTTGTTTCGGGCGGAGAAAGGTTCCGATACATGTTTAACATTTAAAGTTTTGCTTTGGATACCCGGGTATCCATACATTGATGAAAAGATGAAAATTATGCATTGACAGAAGGATTGAAAAATAAAAAGTAATAACGCCCTCGCGTATACAACTCGCGCAATTGCGGATTCTATTCAGCGACGACTTGTAACGAATCGAATGAAAAAAAAAAATTGTTATTGACGTCCGTATTCGCGAAGAAAAGTGGCGTAACAATCAAGGAAAGATACAAACGCGGCGGCGGATTATAGGAGCTTTCCGAGGAGAGCCGATTGCTGGTCGCGGAGAGAGCGATACTCATTCCACGGTAATTCAATTTCACCAGAGCAAAGCCAATTCCGAGCTCGGGATTTCTCTCATCTCTTTTGTGTTAGCGAGAAAATATCTTCCTAAGAACTGTACGCATGCATATATAGTCAGTCGAAAATTCAGTATCTGCGCGTTGATTTGCGTTACCGTGCTGAGAGTACAGCTTCCAAGGAGCCCAAAAATATATCCCTCGTTTTTTATATATTTATTATAGAGAACTCGAAATCAGAAAAATCACGGATAATCGAGGAACACGAGCATATTGTACACATCTCGACAAGGGAGTACAATTACAAACGCCAATTAATTTTCTTCTCCTAAGGATTTCGCATTGTTCTACGTCTTTCTATAAAGTGTTATGACGTTTTTTGGATAGCCGTTGCGTTGATTTTAGATTTCCGAGACTCCTTTACGCGTGCACATTACAAAATGTCAATATATTATATTATTACAATGTTATTTTTTTATTATCGCACGTTTGTTTATCTTTCGCAGTCTCTAGCGAATTATTGCCTGCGGTGTGATGTCGCAAGGATTACATATATCACACACGCTTACAATTGCAGTATACACACATTTAATTGCATGCGTTAACTTCTAACAATAATAACGTGCGTTTTATTGCGCGTTATATCTTCGAGCGTAATTTAATGGAATATCTGTCGAGAATGATTCAGATTCATGATGCAATATATGTGACACATGAATGAAATTGATGTCTAACACATCTTTTACGTTTATTTCCTTTCATTGAATGATGTAAGTCTGTGCGTCTTGAAAACTTGAGAGGAATATATTACATTCTGATAGAAAGTTATCCGTCGATGCGAACCTATCATCCTATACGAAAACTTGCAAGAGTATACTTTGCAAGCATTATATCCTCGAAAAAAGAATAATTTCTTAAAAGCACATAAAATAAAATGTCCTAGTACTTAAAAGTTTGAAGTTTTGCAAAAAGATCTCGCGATACAATTTTTTCGAATTGCGTTTTTTCAAAATCGTAGATGTCATCCTTTTTTCCTCCATATTCAGAGTATGAAATGAACAAATGAAAAACTGAAAAGAGAGAAAAAAACTTATCGTAATTTCGCTTTGCGATAATGTATCATTTATTTTATACAAAACTCGACGACGCAAATTATTAAGAGAAACTTCATAATTTTGTGTCATTTTTAAAATTAATAAAAAATATTTGTTCTCTTCCCACCCTTTATTTATACCTATTTACTTTTATTAATAATTTATTTGAGCAAAAAAGAGTTATAAGCAATTATCACAAAAAGTTCTAAAACAATTCGCGTATTTTCCTGCGACTGACAATGAGTACTTAATCTTTCCATTCCGTGTACGACGGCGTTTAAGTGACAAAGATTAAGATGGGTAATACCTTTTATTAACAGCGGAAATTTCGTAAGATGTCAACACAATCCAAAGCAAATTTCCGCGCGACAAGAGCGATAATGTATCGCTCTCTCCCTTCATCTCTTTCCGCTTTGACATCTTGTCTCCTCCTCTCGTCACGCGGACTTCCTCACTTTAAAGTTTAATTACGATCAAAGTAGGATTAGCAACTCAATCGACAGATCCGTCCAAAACTACATGTAACTGTTACTTCTAATTCTAACGACATTTCTCTCGTAGATATGTGATGTATCTTTCACATCGTTAGTTGCCAAATATTGCCACAATGACGCAGATTGATCAACTACAAATGTCGATTTCCACAGATCATTCAAACTCTTCAATCACTCACTTATTCTTTTCTCGCATCAAAACATATATAAAAAAATAATTTTTTTTAACAAATATGTTATTTGACGCGCGGTGCATATTTTCGCGTATACAAAAAATTGCGAAGCGTTCGCAAATTCGAATGTATTGTATCGTAGTACATACGATATGATTCAACTATCTGACAGTAATTAACTCATACTTGTGTACACCGTTTATCGCTGACATATACAGTGAATAGCGACATCCGCATTGTCGAGAAAATGCAATTGTATTCAAGCGAAGATTGCGCATTCTAAATTCCAATAAACCACATCGACTGCATTATTCTATCTGCATTGGTTTTGAATACTCTCTGTTCATTATCTGTCACATTATCGCAGCTGTATTTTTTGGGCCATAACTTTCGCGTTTATTCATATATAAGTTTAAATGTAAAAGAATTTTAATCTATTTAGACATAAAAAATAATAGTAATTGTATAACGTATATCTATATAATTTTGCAAATATGAAAAATAATATATATTGATATTAAAATAATTTTTATTTATATAATTTTAAATTTATACTAAGCATTTCAACTTAACTATATAAGAGAATAAGCACAGACACAATTATATTAATGACTTTGTTTCGCTTTTTATACTATGATTATTCACGTTTTTTAACATCTGTTTTTCAAATCTTAATTAGATCTATCCATGTTTCTCAATTTCCTACAAAATTGCGTAAGAGTTATAGCATAGTTCTTAAAAATTAAGATACTCTTAAAAGTTGTAGTATAGTTCTTAAGCATTTAATGATCTTGTTGTCATTAATGTTAGAAATTATTAAGTGGTTAGTCACGTCAGTACGTATTAATCTGCAATTATCTTTTATTTTGTAATTACCAACATGAGACGTCTAGACTATATTCGCAGGCTAGACTTTTCGCTTTTATGAACCGTTCCACACCTTCATATAGCTGTCTTTTAACCGGCAATATATCTGCGTGTATCGCACGCGCTTCGTTCCATTCTAAAAACGTGATCCGAAAGCTATATTGGCGCCACTGTATTCCGGAATTCCTGGCAAAAAAAAAAAAAAAAAATTGTTTCGCGAAGCACGTGCTGCTCGTTTCAAATAGACAACTCTAAAGACGTAGTTATCAACGCGCTATCGCGCGCGACCTAATGATAACCTTCTCCTCTCTCTTGCTTCCTACCTTTTTGATAACTTTTAACAACTTCGCGTAACTTTTAATAACCTGTTTGCGACTACTCGCGTCCTTATGAAAGTCGATTCTTTGCTGGTCGGCCCGATACAGCTAACACTTGCGCTTACTTGTCTCTCAGCAGGAGGGTGGTGCGTTGTCGATGACGGAGATGAAGAAATCATTGAGCTTCGATCAGATGTCCCATGGCGGAAACACCTAGCACAGGCCTCATCCTCATCTTCGTCGTCAACAGCAGCAGCAACAGCAGCAGCAGCAACTTCAACAGCAGTCGCAACAACAGCAACCGCCGCCGTGCAAAGCCACTCCCACGCACACGCGTCACACACACTGCCACTCACATTCACACCTACACAGCCACCATGCGCACAAACACCAAGCACCTCCGCCGAGGCAGAGACGGGGCTCTTCGGGCATCATCTTGGGTCAAGGTACGATTCTCTATCGGCCACGTATACCGATTATACCATCCTATTATGTTCGCTACGTTGAGCGGTATGTTGATCGTTATGGTTAAATTTGCATGGATTAATTTCAAATATCGGGGATGGTTGTAATAAAACTCGGTCAAAAAAAAATATCGTAAATGTAATTTAAGCAAAAACAACATTTCTCTCTCTCTCTCTCTATTTTGAAATGTCAAAGAATTATTTTTTTCCGTGTTAGTTTTTCTCATTAATCTTTCCAATTTCTTTCCTTTCTTCTTCTGTTGATTCAATTGATTTTATGGTCGCCCATTATGCATATAATATATACAAAATATATAAATATAATATATACATATATAAAATATTTTGTGGCACAGTATATTAAATTAAATTTTCAATTAATTTTAATTAATCAATTTCAATAAATGTTAATTGAGAAATTCAATTAATTTTAATTGGAAAGTACTTTACTCGTCCAAGCTTAGAGACTCGATTGTATAAATGGTATCGAACGGAAGGCGAAAGATACGTGTACTTATATCAATGATGACTCGAATGAGAAAATAAATTATTAACTGCTGTGCCACATTAGGAGGTGACCATCCTGAGAATATTCTCTGGAGATTCGACTGCGACCTAGCGGGTGAACCGGACGTGGTAATTTCCCCGCCGCCCCCGCCGCCACCGCCGCCCTCGGCAACGGTCTCGAGGACCACGACCCTTTGACCAATACTCGAAGAGGTGCCGACAGGTGTGCCTGCTCAAAAGGAGCTGTCCACGCAGGCCTCGGTGGTCATCAACGTAATCGATCAGAAGGAGACGTGCTTATAGCACATATAGTCGCCGGGGCGGGTCGGTAAACCGCAACGAGGGCCATCCCGCGCCGACGACGATGATCGGATCATCAACGATTGAAAGCGTGCTGACGAGAAACCGAGAGGCTGAACGATCGATCAATCGGGCGAGAGAAAACTGTAATGATTTTTTTTTTTTTTTTTATTTTCTTTTCATATGAAATACGTTCTCGAACGCGCTCCCGTGTACTCGCTATTGTTCCGACAGCAAACAAATGTGTATGATATGACTCTATACTCGATACTCAAGAAGATTCAACGAAATCGCACCGGCACACGTAAAAGCGTGCATCCGCGGAAGTATTGATCGAACCGGTGTTGATGCAGAAAAAAAAATGTATACTCTAATCAGGATAATGGAAGCTACGTAGAGGCCGACGTCTCAGCGAACGAATGGTTCCCGAAACTATCGGGATCGAAGCCGATCTATGAAAACAACGGAATGCTTTGTTCCAGCGAGAGACCCTCGGTACATACAGCTGAAACATACGTCTGACCAACAGGTCGAGCCGGGATCAAATCGAAAAGTGCCAGTGCATAGATGAGTGTCATAGATCAATCTCGGTAATAGGAATAATAGAGACTGCATGGAAAATGAAATGCCGCGCGCGCGCAATGCCAGTTGACCAGGAATTGCTCGTGTTTCGAAATTTCGGTAGAATATCGAGAGTGAAAAGAGCCGAACGTTTGTCCGAAGTGTGTCGAACCGAACTGACCGGAAACCGATCGCGACGTGTCGCGGCATGCGTTTCGGCGGAACGCGAGCAGGTTTTCAAGAGCCGAATTTCAAATTACACATATCGAAGCGGATTTAGAAAGTCGATCAAGTCCGTTGAAGGCTGGTTTTCGCGTACAGAATTGTATTTCAAAGTTATATATCGCAATTTGTAGGCTAGAAATTTCTCGCGGAAACCGCCAAGGAATCATCAGATCATCATCCATTACGAAATAGCTAAGAAAATATCCGCGATTGCCTCTTAACTCGGGGTTGACAGTAATATGCGATTACTTTACGATCATCATGTCGGATTTTGCGGTTTCTGTGAATGTTGTTTCTGTCAAGTCGATTGCGAGATCACTGACACGGTCGCACATTAACGCGATGCCAACGTCTATTGGAATGCAATTTCCAATGACAATAATTTCAGACTATAATTTTGCACCCGTAATAATATTCCCGCGTGAATACTTTTTCTTTCACGAGTCCTCGATCTCGATCGAAAATGCGAAGCGAAAAAGGAACCAATAGATGAATAAATAATCGATTATAAACAGCTAAATAAGACTTCCACACGCGATGAGAAATAGTGCAATAAAACAGCCGGCGGCTGTATCATATGACTCGGACCAAATTCAAATTAGTGACCACTGCCAAATTTAGCCTATAAACAAGTGTCAAAACAAATAAATATCCAATAATTTTGAGCAAAGATATAGGCAAATACAAAAATTAAATTGCGACAAATTGATACAAATAATGCTTCTTATTATGAAGAATTCATATTATTTATAAATTTCTAAACTTTTCTAAATTAATTCACATTATTTCATAAAATATAATTAGCGAAAAGTAAAATCAAAATTTAATAAAAAAAATATTACACTACATTTTTAACAATCTCTTATCAGAAATCCCTTTGAATCGTTTAATTAGAGGAACAAACAACTCAAAGTTCGAGTCACAACAAAAAAAGTTACAACAAATATAATATATATCCTCTCTATAAATCTTCGTTAAAATTCTATAATAACGACGTACGTTTTGTATATATTATAAGAAATCTCTTTTGCCATGTTAATACTATACTACGTCTGCGCGAACAACGTTTGTATAAATAAGCGATTTAGCAAAAAATTAGTTGTTTCTAAAAAGAACACACACACATTAGCAATTATATAATTTACATTTAAAAAATCAATCAGAAGAAATCGAGTCGTAAAATGATGAAAGAAAAGAATACGATTACTCGATGGCATCTGAACGCTGTATTATAAACAAGATGGTACGCTAACTGTTAAAAAGTGATTTATAAATCTTTTGTATAAATATATATATATATGTGTGTGTGTATGTGCGTGTGTGTGATTTATAAATGCACTTATAACGTAATGTATATGTATAAATATGTATATGTATGTGTACGTCGACGTGTCTGTACATAAATACGAACATATTACGCGCGCTTGTGGTAGATGATAAAGTCCGCAGAATGCGCGAAAGACCTAGTCATATTTTGACACAATCGAATAGTTTATTATCACTGACGTGTGTACAGCGAGCATTTTTCACGAGAAGAAAGAAAAAGTAGATAAGCCGATTAACTGTTTTTAGCTATACGCGGCGTTTCATATATTGTGAATATATTATTATATTGCTGTTTGTTGAGGAGATTACGTCGTGTGCGGCGAATTTATTAATACGTTACAGCCGTTATGACAGTGGGTGTGAATATGTAAGTGTATGCATCCGAGCACTTAAGAAAAAAAATTCCGTTATGAGAAAAAGAAAGAAAGAGAGAGGAAGAAACAGTACGTGCGTGAAAGAACGAGCAATCCATACTGCCAAACAATCCATTTAACAAGCAATTCGCGATACATTTTCAACACATTTATATGGCTACATAGCAGCGTTGTATGAAACACGTTAAAAAGTGGAAATGAATTTATTAGCGCGACGATTCCATGTGTAAGTCTGCGCGAACGAATAAATTTTCAATTGAAAATCCGATATCGGTAAATGTGACATAGCGATGCATTACTCTTCCATTTGGGTAAAAAATATTTCTGTACACTTTTCTGTGAGAGTTCGGCACTTTTGAAAGTGAATATTGATTGAATATTATTACGATACATATATTACGGTGTTTTACGACGAAATAAAGCTTTATATTTCTTCTTTGTCGAATAAGACGAATGATGTAAAACTCGAATTAAGTTAACAATGATGGTTCATTGTCGCATTAATAATGAAAAATTAGCTAAAAAGAATGTCTGTTAGCAACAAGAACAGCAGATGTCTGGATACTTTCTCTACATCGAAATAAAAGGTTTAAACATCGGTTGTATAATATTTAATAATGCAAAAAATAAACATTTTCGACGCTCGTAAAAATTTCTGTAATCTGTACATAAAATTAACATACTTCTCACAACGTTATTACTACACAATAGTAGAGCATGATTTACATGTGAAAAGAAATTCTTTTTTAAAAAAACCTATAGTTGAGGAGTTAATCATGAAAAAACGTAAAAGTAATAGCGGTATTTTTTTGAAAAAAAAAAAAAAAAATAAATAAATAAATAAATTTATAGATATTTAAATACTTTTATAAGAAAACTCTACAATTTTAAGTATTATTTTATAGAAACACAATTTGTGTGAAAAAGAAGCTATTTCAGAATAGAACTGAAAATTAGAAAATGAAAAAGAGAATTGCAATGTACGTTCTATCTTCTTCATGCGCTTTTTTCGGTATACTCAATTATTTATACTTTATTTCTCTTACAAATTTCAAGCATTTTTATCTACGCAATTCAATCTATTGGACTGACTATCGGGGCACCATTATGGCCTATCTGGCCTTCTATTATAACTGCGAGATAAAGCAATCAATCAATTTCTCGTCTCATGAAAGAATATTCAATGAACGCTTTTGGCGAGTGCTTTTGACATGCATAACTCTGCAGTTACATTTTTCCATCGCAAGTAATTCTATCAGCGCGGCATTTTTTTTTTGTGGGCAACATGACAAGTCAATACGATATTCCATGAATCACAACTAACTCTTCAAATATTTGAATATCCCTACCTTCGACTATTCACGACCACTGACGGTTACAGTATTTACGCCAATCTCATTGTACATATCCGTATTCCCGACAAATCTGCCGGGAAGATATCTCGATGCCGCGTACAATCGATTCCAACAATCCGCTCTATAGAGTAACTATGTTCGACGGATTTCGAGGAAATTGTTTCATCGCAAATCTACATTCGTATATAATCCGATATCCGTAGAACAAAGCAGATAAAGCAGTCGGTGAAATATGCATGATTGGACGATTGCGCAGCTCTCAGATTCACTAATCGGGTCAAAGACTTTACATTCAACGAAGAAAAACAGCTCGAGCAGAAACAACGAACTAAATAAATCCTAACATTTAACTCAATAAATGTTAACACGTTAACAGTTTTATATATATCTTCTAAAAGTTTCTATTTTTAATTTTTCAACTGTCTAAGTTCTCATTTTTATAACGTAAACGTTACATTTATCCTTGACAAATTATTATCGAATTAATCAAGTAAAGAAAATTGCCATTAATATTTATTGTTTATTATCTGTTAATGACCACTAATATTTTAATTTTTTTATCTTTTAATAATACTGTTTGTTTATGTTAATAAATGATCGAATTTCTATCCTGCAGTTATTTAGAATTCATAAAATTACATCAACTTGTGTTTTATCGTCATTGCGAAGAATATTTTCCGTAATTGTAGATAGCAGCTGGGCTACCGATAACCGTTAATGCAACACAAAATATAGTTACGCGATACCATGTCATATCGTTAATTGCACTCCTTTCGCGTGCATTTTGTATTATCGAAACGAAAACGTTCAAACTGTTGAAAAAAGATTAAGTCGAAATAACCACAGTCACGCCATATTAAAAATTGCATCTATTTCATCGTGTTGCTTCAAAGAGAGTACATTAAAATCCAGGTCATTCTCTGACATTTGAGATCAAAAAAAAAAATGAGGGGAAAGTACATGAAACGCAATCATCTCTTAAACAAAGCTCTGACAGCTTTTTCAGAAGTAGCTAACCATTAACACATACATAATTTTATATAGTCTATCTCTTGTGAAACATTTCTAATATATTTCTAGAAGAGAAAGAGAAAGAGAGATAAACATTAAGATCAAATTAAAATATACGTAAAAGAAATTTTCAGTAAATTAACAGATATGTCATATCTGTTCTTTTTCTAATTTTTTAAATAAAAAAATTTCTTTTAACTTTTATTTCTATTTATCGTGTAACACTATATTATAATATACATATAATATAATTATTACAATGATGTTGCTATTGCATTTTCAAGTTTTTGATATACACTGAAAAGACGTGCAAAATGCCAAATAAATACATTGATTGATGCAGAGATTCGTAAATGACGAAAAAATTTTCAATACTGCTTAACGAGATCCTAAAACAAACGATCTTATCTCATCGTTCTTTTCTCTCTCTTTCTCCTTCTATTTTTTATCTTTCCAGGTGTTAAGATCAATTGAGAGAATTCATTGGCTCAATGCTTTAAAGCAGATGTCGCTGACAGAAATAGAGTAAGAGACAGACAGACAGACAGACAGAGAGAGAGAGAGAGAGAGAGAGAGAGAGAGAGAGCCCTTGTTTTTTTTTTACCTCACGACACAATTACACTCCTTGTTGCCGTTTAGGCGATTAATAAATTGCATGTTGCAAATGCAAGATACAAACAGAATTTATCGCAGCGGATTCATTAGTATCAACAGTAATTGAGGTAAAGTGTGAATTATTGACAAAGTAGAAACATGAAAATACGCGATAATATTGTTGTTTGGCAGAATATCAAGAAGTGCCAACAACAATTATTTATCTAACAAATTTCTCGTTCTTCATGTTTCTATAATTTAAGTATACAATCAATGGTCACGTATAATATTGATATAAAAATGTTAAGTAATCCGTTACGTAATTCTTTATTTAAGCGCGTTAAACATCGTTACATAAAATACACTTGTTGTTTCATCGATTGCCAAGTCATTTGTCAAGATAATTGCTGTTCATAACACTATTAATTTCGCATCAAGTGCACTAAAATACACATATTGCATGCTATTCGTTACTATTGCATAATCTTAGAAAACTTTACTTAGTTTTTAATTAAAAAAAAAAATGACGCAAATTTTGGTAAACAGGTGGTTCTTTTCGGTTCTTCGCTCTTATTTTACATTTTACGACGGTACGGGCGCTCGATCAAGTTGATTGCGTTCCTTTATTTTCAATAATCGAGCCGTTAAGCGAAGTCTGGCACGTTCGGTACTCGCAAAATTTACGAGCCACTACGCCAGGAATTTCCCGGGAGAATGTCGACTAATTTGGATATCGATTGACAAACAGGACCTCTTATTAACCGTTCCGCTCTGATATCTGATCGAAAAGCTTCCGTTGACAGATCTGTCGGTAAGAGCCCATAGATAAATCTGTACGAGTTCTATCCCGTTGATTGATAAAGCTCGACGCCATCGTGACGTAGTCCGTCGCGATGATGATAGGAAATTCCGTAAATGTTCTAATACCGGCATTCACGCAAATGTTATCGTATTTAATCCACCGCATTATTTAATGCATGTTTCATGCATGCGTGAATACGTATAGATCTAAATAGTGCTGATAAATCTGATAATAATTTGAAAGCCTGTTTAACATAGCGTGTTCATGAATGATAGAAACTATTACAGCTAAATGTAATATTTTCATGGATTATGTTGATTAAATTTCTTTTCTTTACTAATACAATAAAAAAGTAACGAAATGTGCGGAATCTCTTTTGCATATAAAATATTATATCTTAAAACATTTATATGGTCCAGTTCTCTCAATTGTAAAATTATGTAATCATATATGTTATAATTGACTATTATATTAATATTATTATATTAATAAAATGTAATAATAGAAAAGAAACTAATTTTGCAATAATAAGTTATTAATATCTCAAAATAAATTACAAAGAGAAAAAGCGAGAGAAAGAAATATACAATATAAATTTAAATATGTAAATAAATTCGTAGCTAAAATATGAAATATAATACGAATAATGAATTGCATTAAATATAATATTTCATTAATAAAAATGGCAGTACAATGTGAGCAAATAATAATATATAAAAGTCCCTCAATAATATTTGCATTACGCCCTTAATAAGATTTGCAGCATACTTTCTTATCTAATTGTAAAACTATTGCCTATAATTTCGAGAGCATCAGTTTTAAAATCACGATTGAGTAATATTATTTTATTTTCTTGTTTAATATTAACAAATTGAAAATTGATTTAATATAAAATAAAGACATATTTGTCAATATTTTATACAAAATAGTACAATGAAAAAAATGAAAAAAGTACTATTAATTATAATGTTATCTTCAAGTATTTACGTGCCAGTATATAATTAACTGAATCATAAATCAATCCATTCTCTAATTAGAAGCCTAAGTCATAGAGCAATGACCTCTCAGGGTTAATTACAACTGAGATATTGTTCCACCGTCCATTGTATACGCAAGTATTAATTATGGAATATATATATATATAGAGAGAGAGAGAGAGAGTCAGATGTCAAAAATGTGCCATGCCAACTAAAATCTATTTCATTGATCGACATAACGTTTTTATTGCCTACCATTAAAATGACACGCGCTGCTATATCAATTATCAGTAAATTAGAGATCAAAAGATTATCTATTCTTATTGCGCGCCTAAAAATGATTGCCTTGATGAATCATTAATAATAATTAAAAGTTTGCGCTTATCGATCATTATCTCAATTATCAAATATTTCTGATCATCTGATTTTAAAATCACGATTGAGAAATGTCAAGATCAAAAGATTATCTTTTCTCGTATTCATCGCATGCGCGTCTAAAAATAATTGCCTTGATGAATCATTAATAATAATTAAAAGTTTGCGCTTATCGATTATTATCTCATTATTAAATATTTCTGATCATTTTGTTTCTATATTATTTACACACATATGTATATTATTGTTTATGTACATATTGTGCATTAATTTTTTACAAAGTACATTAACTAGAAATTTTTAGTAATAAATCTCAAAAATATTTTAAAATGTGTGCAATAAATTGTTCACATATTTACTATATTTGCAAATTTATATATTAAAGACTTTAAATTTACAGCGTTTGCTTATATAATTGTTTTGACAAACATGACATATGGAAAACTCTATTTTCACAAGTTAATAAACATTCAATCATTCACAAGATGAAGGACGCAATCTCTGCTGATCCCGCTTTCCCTTAAGTATGCATTTATACGTTCCAACCTCTTCGGCGAATATCTTTAAGCAATTATATTAATTGAAAAATCAAAAATGCAAATAGCTAGAAGATCGAATGCACTCCACAAATTAATAATAAATTAATTATATCGTTAATATCAAATGTAAATCATTAAAAAAAAAAAAAAAAAATTCTTACCCGCTCAACACTACTTTATATCCTCTATGTCCGGATGTTTGCATAGCTTTATCAAGTAATTCATATAATTTCGCCACCGATTCGTCAGCAAACATATGCACCAAATATACAGTACTACCAGTTAATGATCTAACTTTCAATCGCAACTCGCCAGATTTTCCAGTTGCCTCGTTGATCTGATGCAATAACGGAGGCTAAAACAATAATACTTGAATTTTCAACGGATCATATTTGAATGCACTTCACTTTTGGCAAGACATGATCTCTCTCATATTTTGCTGTTGGCAGTCAGAGGCATTTCTCACCGTACTCTTCCTTGTATAAGTAGCCGATTTTGAAATACGGGGATGTTTCGTCATAGAACATCCAGGAGTGAGATTGGCGATTTTGAGCCTGCCGATATCATTGATTTCTGCTGTGCTCGACGCCTTTGATCGTAATATCGATTGCATACCGATATTCAATCGTCCTCCAGATAAACTAGCAGATTTCGAACGTGGCCGAAGGCGATTTCCGGCAGTCCCCGGTCGACTAACAAAGTTTAATTCGAAAATAAATAAGACTATGATTTATGTCAAATTGGACGAATAAATAAATGCCGATTTTATTTTCTATTTATTTGATCTGAAAGAAAACCTGGATGACGATCTGTCGGAAGAACTGTGATATCTCGTTCTGTTGCTACTTTGAGTTCTCAAAATATCCCTCGACAAAAACGATTGCTCATTCGTCGACATATCAAATTCCATATTTTTTGTAGCCAATTCTCTCTTTTTTTCAAAGTAGTAATATTTGTAATATTTCGGGATATAAAAATTTTAACGAAGAATTTAAAGAATTGCTTATATTGATAACTTTACTTTTTCTCGTCGACTGCTTCGTGCTAATTCAGCGTTAATATGAGACTGAATATGAGAACTCGAGCAAACATTATTATGTGAAGCCAAAATCTGCGATCTCAGAGAAAATAAATCGGCAGAAGGTGTTTCCAAAGAGATTCTGGATTTCAATGAACTAATAAAAAATACAAAAGGGGATTAAAAGCTTGGTTAACGATTTAGAGAATGTTGTCTTCTATATAAGACTATATGTGAAATTTTTAAATATTTATCTACGCTTGCTAAACAGTGATAATACCGGTTTGTTTGGAGAGATAAAAGCGGAATATTCTCGAAAGCATTATCTTTTGGTAAAGGACTGATACGACCAGATCTTTGGAAAACGTTATTTGACCTGCGCGAGTCAGTCGATAACAAACTATCTACTGCAGATTGCTTTCCTAAACGATATCCTTGACCAGGAAAGTTAGCAGTGTCGCCTACATATAATTCCGTTCTGCGATCTTCTATCTACAAGAAAAAGTAAAAACGATGACATCCAATTAAATTTTCGTTAGTAATCGATAAATTTCGCTAATAATCGATTTCGCATTGATCAAGGAATTTGTAACAAAAAGAGTGCGAAGTACACATCATATATTAAAATCTTATTTGACTAATAATTTACTATGAAGGGCACTCCATCAGGGTATCCTTGTTGCAATTCAGACGGAAAGTATCCATCCAGAATATCGCGAATAAACGAGCTTGCGGTCGGATCATCGTAAGATCGCAATGGTCCTCCTTTGACGATCATACCGTTTTTGTAAAATTTCAACGTCATGCAGGAAGGAGTCTTCAATCACAAAATGTATAAGGAAAATGCTGATTGGCAATTATCAAAATACGAGTAATTACTATATTAATTTCAATAGCTGATCGACAATTAATAAATTAACTTATGTTCGACATTTAAAAGTATATCTTGTTGACAATGTATCACGTGCAATTAAGCGCGTGATACTTGGCGTTATTTCTATAATGCACGCGGTGTGAAAGTAACAGCGTTACAGAACTAGAGTGATACTTTAAAAGTCGCTCCTCCTCCTTTCTCGTTATGGTGAATGTGAACTTCGCCCTTTCCCGCGGCTAGATTCAACTGATCGATATTCGCAATCAGCTGATCGTAACAGGCGTCGAGAAAACTATAACGGAATTACTAATTATTAAATCGGTTTCCTCCACTTCGAATTAATAATGTTTATTCTAATTACTTGCTATCGTTGTGTACGTTCGTCGCGTTTTTCATATCACCCACCCACACCAGTCCATAATCAGCCAAGAACTTCTGCAAAATCGAAATATCGCAATTGCTAATTACTGCTACACGAACATATTTAACACGTAAATTTAAACCTCCATTTCGACGATCTTGTTTTCTAATGTCAGACATCGTTGATAGAAATATTCGGAATTCTTAGCCTGAGTTCGTTGCTCTTTTTTCCGCAAAAGCTCCTGATTTTTGTACTTAGCTTCCCATTCTTTGATCTATGCCAAAATAATCTCATATATCATCCAAAAAAGCGGATAGAGATTAAATTAAAGAACATCAGATTAAATTAAAGAATATCTTTTCTAAAATAAAAAAAATTATAAAATAATTAGAGAAAGAAAGAGAGAGAAAAAAGAGTAGAAAATACGTGAAGAAATATCTATTCACTATTATCTTATAAGTAAATTTAACAAATAAAAAAATACAAATATAATTAAATTTAATAATGATTAGCTTTCTGCTAAGAGTTTGCTATGGATTTATGGATGATATTACATTCCTAGATTAAGAGAAGCGTACAGAGAACCTTCCGCTTTAAGCGACCGATTTCTTGATCTTTGGTTCGCAATCCCTCCTCGGCTTTCGTCAAAACAGTTTGCATTTTTCGCATCTGTGACTCAGCCAGATGTAATTGTTTCGTTAACATACTAATGAGTTCACTTTCTAGAAATTACGAGAATGGAAATTACGAACGAAATTACGTTCTCTCTAATTTGGTGCGTAATACAAAACTTTGTGTAAAAGTGTTAACAAATTTTCGTTATATATTCGTTACTAAATATTAACTCTTCTCAATGTATGCTGCATGTATTATTATAAAATTTTTTTAAACCTTCTTCGATTACGCTATTTATAGGAATGGAGTTCCTAGTCATCTTGGAAGCATTATTCCACAATTTTCTCGCGGAAAAATTCGCATTGGAAACCTAGCAGCGAACATGTAAATAAAATTTGGCATATTCTTTAGCATTCTATATGCATAAAATGTATCGCACAGTTACCGTTCTATTGATTCGATTCGAAGATTTGCTATAATCGAGAACGACTTTGTTGTCTTCCGATGGATCTGTTTTCAGAGTTTGAGAATCTCCTGTTGTGGTGTTTGATATGCATGATGACGAAGGCAATATTTTCAATCTAGTAAAATGCTACGTTATTTTACCTTAACGAGTGATATGTTGGTGATTGCCAATAAAGTGCACATTTTTCATTGTTGTATAAATATGACGTATCCTAATATAACCTACTTGCAATTGTTGTCGTGTGACAAAAATAAGGAATTCCTTGGAAGTCTCTTTCTCGACTGAACTGAGGAATTTCCCTGGCTCATGTTTTGGATGATAGCATTAATTAACGAATTCGACAACATTTACATGAATTTTCTTACGTCGCCAAAAATTAGGTATTCGTCCGAAGTTGTATTTACAATATGCGACGTAAGAAAAATCGATTTAAATAGCTTCAATATAAGGGAGGTAATGATAATTTATAGCATGTGAGAGGAGAAAAAAGTTTTCATTTACAATTTTCATTTTTCAGTAATATGTTTATCTACCAGTACTTATTTTAAAAATTATGAGTTAGAGAGAGAGAGAGAGAGAGAGAGATTATAAGCTTATACTTTAATAATGTTTACTTTCTCTTTCTATATCAATATTTTTCTATTTGCAAATGAAATATCCGATATAGTGTCATTCGTCTTTAATTTAAAATTTTGCATGTTTTATTTCGCGCGATTGTAACTTATTATGAACAGTCCTCGTTCTAATTGTACAAGAAGTTTGATATCCTAATCACACCTTGAAAGATGTAGTGAAAGTAAGGTCAAGTTCCCCCCTGGGTCGACTTTGACCTAAAATTACAAATAGTAATGCTTATACATTCAGAACATGAGATATAAAAAATAAAATAATACAATGTAATTTAAAAATTTAAATAAATATGTAATGCAAATATAAATAGTCACAATTATTAGAAAATGGATTTTACGTATAAGACTACTCTTGAGAATATTAAAGTTACTCGATAAAACTTAAATGAGATATAGCATTTCTTTCTACAAATAGAAATAAAATCCTAAAAATAAGCTAAAATTTCATTATTTTAATCAATGTGTACGGAAACAGCTTAATACAATATATTTAGATTCTTTACACGCGCAATTTAAAAGTATTTAATTATTTTATTAAAATATTTTTTTTTTTAATTTATTTCTTGAGTTAGACTCTTTGGAAAAAAAAAACATTTCTTTTTCATGTGTATTTGTATCTTCAAACTATATTTAAAATGTTTTTGTATTAGATCATATTTTTGGAAAAATACCTAACTACATCATTATATTTTTGTGATTAAAAGCAAATTTTACTTTCGAAATTACTTCCTCAAAAAGATAATATCTCATAAAATACATTTAAGTGAATATTATATAAGCACGAATATCTAAAAATTTATTTCTTAAAATAAAAAGAGAGAGAGAGAGAGAGATAAAGAAATCATTTATTAATAAAGAATTAATCTTTAATTGGAGCATTGCGTAATGATATCATCTCGCTAATGAGTCACACATCCAACTCGCTCATCGCGTGTTACAGCACTGCGCGTCGGCGCAGTGACTTTTAATCGATCGCGGTATATCGCTTGTATTCGGGTCACGTGAACGGCGGCGTCATGAAAAAGACCGACGTAACGAGCGGTCAGATCGCACCGGCGGTCGTACATCTGGTGCAGCGTGTCGCATTCTCTCGACTTAATCACGTGCAACGCGTCTTCTTCGCTCGCCAACGGTGACGTGAGCGAGCGAGCGCCGATACCGCGGCGCCGAATAATTATCGCGAATTATCGCGTGTGCCGCGTCGCGTGGAAGAAAATGCCGCGCAAGAGAACGTTCACGCTTCACGAGGTTTTCGCTGGACGTAGAAACGGCACTAAGGTGAGGCACTTCCCGATCGGTTGTCCTTCGATTTACGAGATCGCTTACGCGAGAACTCGCTGCTCTCGAAACTAGCTTGACAGCTGACCCGCTGGTCACGTGGTATCTCATAGAAATTGAGAAAGTCGGTACACTTAACCTGACTTAACCTCAAAACGAGCATGAGTGGCCATGGGTTCATGTCAATAACATATGTATCCTTTGTCGGGCGTCTTTTGCGGCAGTTTTCGAACCTTCCTATTTGTTTCACGATTTATCGTTCCTAAGAATGTCATAATTAAAGTAGAATATCGATATGTAACATTTATGGTGTTTCAAGATCTTTATCCGGACATTCATTAAAGCCTTGATGTACTCTATCATTTGCCGCCACTAATGTAAGCTGACAGAACAATTTTTCGTACGATAATACTTGGGAATAATTTTCTACAGAGTTAAGACTTTCCATTTTGTTTCCACTCTCTCTTTTTCTCTATATGTAAAAAATCGAGAACTTGTTTGACCTCCTCACTTTGGAAACAAAGAGTTAAAGGTGAATTAATGGTGACATTAGCATATAAGAAGAATTGCAGAGTTTCTCTAACAATGAGAAGATAATCTTGTTTCTTTCACTTCACATTCATTGTCGAAAGAATTATTCAAAACAATGTTGCGGATTAACTATCAAAAAATCACCACAATAATTTTTATCGATTTCTAAAAGAGACCTTTTATAGAGAGAAAGGACTAACTTTACACGTTTTATTTAATCTTATTATTTTATATTGTATTATCATATTTTTCTCATTTATAATGGCAATTTCACTCCTGAAACATCGGGAATGAAAAATTGCAACTGTCAACGAGAAAAATATAATAATACAATAATATAAAATAATAAGATTAAACAAAAATATACGTGTAAAATTAGCCTTTACTTTCTCTCTATAAAAAAGCTTTTAAAAATCATCATTTATCATCCCCCATAATTTACCATATAGCGCTAAAACGAAATTATTAATAATTATAATTAAAATTTTTTAGGAATTTGGCACATATATTGCTAGAATATATAAAATATAAAACATCTGTGTCCCTTATCTACAATTAATCAAAATCGAATAGAAATTTCATAAGATTTTTTGTAAATGGAATTATCCTCGTAATTGTAGACAATTTCCTTCAATCATGTTACGTAATTAGAAAATTATTAAGCAAAATTATATAAGACGTAATATCCTGCGAATTCACTATACTATTTTTCTCATGCCATCCACTTTTTTTTTTTTTCCCCCCTTAAGTAAATATCTCTAACTATATACTCATCTTTTTTTTGATATCTTATTATCGTTTTCTAGAAAAACTATATTATTTTTTTGCGGCAAAATAATACATTTATTCGATAAATTAATATAATAAGAGCTTATTTTGTGAGAGTATTTTTACATAAGGAAATATAGCGTTTTGCTTCTTAGAAACGAAACTGTATAATAAATGTGTTACGTGGTCAGTGTGATGCGCGTATGCTTACTTCGAGTACAATTCCATTGGTCGAATTGCGTGACTTGCCTCGATTATAAACTTGATAAGGTCAATCATGAAGATAATTAAGTCCAATATTGCGGGCGACAAAATTTCTTTGTCTGGATGAGAAAAGCGGTAGTTCTTCAAAATCATTCGACTTGATTGAGATTTGAATTATATAGAATTATATACATATTTTATTAATTCGTTGTCATATATTATCAGAAAAAATAACACATATATTAGGGGATCCTTGAAACTTGTAGGGTCAATCAAAAGTTTATCAAGAATCATCATTTGCCTAGGTATAATACGACACGAACTATTGATCGATCAAGAAACGTGGCCTCTATGTTTCATCGCAAAATATACTTAAGAATGTCCGAGGAAATAATTTATAACGAGTATGTGTAATGCGTTTTGTATTGACATCTGCATGTACACGTTGCTGTAAGAAGAATGATAAATTATAATAATTCGCGTGAAAAGACTTAATATTTCGTAATATAAGTGAATAATATTCCCTAAAATAAAATATCATTTTTGCGAATCAGAATATATTTTTCTCTAAGTTACTTTTTCGAGCTTTATCTATTATCTATACACAATTAACTGTTACTGATGTAACGCATTCCTGAGTTATCGCACATATGTCACTTCAATTTTATATAAAATGGTCATTTGAGAGTCACTCTCTTAAGTAAATATTAATTATTTTGTAATTATATCTTACAGATTTTATCGATACTAATGGCTTCAGTATTTGAATTTAATTAGAATATAATGATCCAGTTTTTAGCAATTAATTATCAGACGCAATTGCTTACTTTGCCCCCACTCATTTATCACACTATATAGAAACTATCATTTGGAAAATTAATCAATCATGTTTCTGGTGCTTCTATTACAAGATAATTAGCACAAACCCATTTTAAAATAATTTAATTAATGTTAAACTACGCAAATTTAATTTTTAAGTATAAATATACATTTGTAGCTATTTTGTTTCTTGGCTAATTACATATACATATAATTTTTCATATTTTTTTCTTATGCGATAAGCATTTTGAAAGAGTCATTAGTATTACTTTGAATTGTGAGTACGTGGCTATCGATAATCGATCGTTAAAAAATTTATTTACCTCATATCACGTTTTACTCATAATAGGTACAATATTCTCGTCTCACACTGTACCAAGAACACGATCGAAAACTGGCGCAATGGTGGGGTCATAAAGATAGTCAACGCCTCGTGGTCCGGTTGTGCCTTTCAGTGCCGGCATTTCGTTCCGTCTACAATCATGCCGATTGTATTGCGATTTCTTACATTCACTGCACGTTTCGAGTCGCGTTTATCGTACCTCATGAAATTGTAATTGTGTTTTTCCGCGCGTTTCCAAGCTTCATCTTTGACGTAAGTGACACTTCGGACACGACGACAATGTTGACATTATGTTCTTTTTCATTTGTAAAGCCCACTTTACACGATCTATAATTCGCGACAGAATTCGGGACAGAATTCTATTTATAAATTTTATTCATCGTGTAATACAGAAAACATTTGAATATGTAAAATACATACGAAATAAAATATATATCGCAATACACGTATACATTAAAACATATGACGCATAAATTTATAAATAGAATTCTATCTTCAATTATGTCTCGAATTATAGATCGTGTAAAGTGGGCATTATAAGCAAACTTGTGACTTGTCGAACTACACTATCTGTTATCTATAGTGATACATCGAGGTCGTTTTATTCGACTCGAAAAACAAAGAAAATGTTGATGTTGCGAGTTTCACCACTAGTAAATTATGTTTATTACAAACGGAATAATAATGTGTGCTGCTGTTTTTGCATTGAATACTCTTACTCCATCAACGTGATTCGTTGAAAATGAAGATAATGAACGTTATGCTAATGCCATCACAATGATGTGATCACACTTTCTTATTATAATTTATCATTATAATTTTTTTCAATCGAACAAAAAGAGAAAGGAAATATAATAATAATTGCGTATTTCTAAAGGGATACAGTCTTGATAATAGAAATCTTTCATGGAGAAGCTAAGAGAAGCTGTATTATATTAATTTTTATAAGTTTAAGATTTTAAAGTTTTAAGATTGTTTTTTTATCTCTGACAAAACAATTTTAAAAAATGAAAGTAACATTACTATTACAGTTTCAAACATTAATATTTAACATTAACAGTTTTTGTAATTTTCTATGCAAACTAGAAGTTCTACTTTTTAAAGTGGATTCAGACAGTTTCCGCATAGAAATGTCACTTCTTTCAATGAGAATCATGCAGTTAAATAATGTATTTTAAATAATATATTTTTGATTCTTTTGCTATTCGTTATTCAGCAAGTTTTATCCAACTCTTTTACCTTGAGATATGCAAATAAGATGAAAGACATCGAAGTTGCACCTCAAGTTGTAAAGAGCTCGGTTTTCCTGCTAATACGCGATCAGTGTTCGATTTAATCTACTAACAATTAATAAGCTTACTTATTAATACCATAACGAGACATAAAAAAAAGTATGTTTATCTAAATATATAATAACTCTACTTAGATAAAAAAAGTGTCTCGGAATTATTCTTTCGGCTATTTTTGCATAAATATATATCTGAATCTTTGTTAGCAAAATGTTGCTGAAATATATTATCCTATTTTGTTAATATGTAATTTTAATTTTTGATATTTTGTTTGAATAACATCTCTAATACGATAAATTAAAAAATTCTTGATATTAATATTAATATTTGTATGTACAATAAATTTGAATACAATTTATTTAATATTAGACAAATTATTATTAAAAATACATAATATTTTCTGTTTTTTTATACTGTGTAAATCTCATCATAATATTACAATCGCGCGATTGCGTTGTATTGTCAAAATAATGATTTTTTATATATTGTGTTAATAAGAGTAATAAAGTAAAAACTTATTTAAAGTTTTTACTCTATATATTTTATACACTATATATGTATATATTGTATATATAGTGTATAAAATATTTGCTATATTACTCTATATTTTCGATTATTGTATTTTAATTTTGATTATATTATTTTCATTGTTATAAAGTTCTTTTTGCACAGTCATTGTATATCTTCTACGTCTAGCTTTATCGTTAATATTTCGGATAAGTCATGCATGCATCTCTCATTTGATAGCAATAATCTCTTGCGAAAATTTAATATTTCACGTGCCTATCCTTTGTACAAATTGTTACAGAAATCAACTAAACATTTCATTCGAATATATTGCAAAAATTTGAAACAGAAATTTGCTGCATATATGATGCATATAAAATGCAGAATTTAAAAATACAATATGTAAATAATATATGTGATTCTTTTCTATGTCCAACCCGACATGCTTAAACAGAGTGTGCCAGAATAATCACATTTTCCTTTAGCAGTAAATTTATATTTGATTAACGACAAATTTGATTAAAGAAGAAGAAAATGTATGATAATCTGATAATTTTTGTATATACTATATATAATTAATTAATATCAATTAATTACCAATTTTATATATATATGTATATATAAAATTGGTAATTTATTCTGATATTAATTAATTATAATCGATATTAAATTTTACTTTAGTTTACAAGCAAAGAATAGTTAAAAAGTCGAATTGTAAATAATATGATAAATAACTATGCTGATTATTTTGTAAAATATATAGTCTGCAAATATTTCATATTCATAACAAAAATGAATGAAGATCTTTAATCAATAGAGGTTTCATGCTATTGCAGATGCGTTGTTGTTAGTATTTGCACAAAATTACAATTAGCAACATGCACAGTAATTAAACCATTTATCCACAATCTATTGTGTGGAAATAAAAAGCTAAGTGTGCAATTTTTTTCATTAAATTAATTTTTCTTCCGTGTTCTTAATGGATATAGTAATCATAAATATAAATTTTTGCGAAGACTTCCATACGAAGAGTTTCAAGAATGTCGATATAAATTCCGTGTTGGAATTTCATCTCATAAGTCATGACCTCGACGCAAAATACCTTGCAAGCTTCATTGACGTCATATTATACGTTAGGCAACGCGAATGACGCCATAACAATTTGCTTCTACAAAACGATTATTGAATTAAATGAATTTTCTCTGTTTTGCAGAATCCGAGGTGATCTTTGTGCTTTTACTTTGCACAAAAAAATTCGTATACTTTATTCAAACAACTGTACCTGCACAAAAAATGGAAGAATCTCAAAGGTGAAGTGAACATATATATTTGAGAATATACTCCTATTTTTACTCCTTATTTATACACATTCTCTATAATTATTTTATTAATTTTTTTTGCGTATCTTTGTGTAATAGGGTGTCTCAAAACTTCCAGATGTCTTTTTGCTAATTGATTCTCTGACCAATTTGAAAATGATTTTTCCTTAACAAAAATGTCCAAACATTAACGATTTTTTAATTAAAATAAAAAGTTTTTCATAAATTAAATTTTGTGGAGTCAACAGGTCACCAAAAAATTATATTCTCCATTTCTACTCCATTTCTATTGTTAATTTCAGATAAAATTTTAAGTTGAAGCTTACACAAAAAATAGTTACACAAAAATATATAATAGAAACAATTGAAAACTTGTAAAAAAATGATATTCCTCGATATTACCCCTAAAAAAAAATCGATTCCAAATTAGCCAAAGAATCTGCTATTAAAAGGAATCTGATGTTTTTAGGATACTCTATATATATAATCTTTTTTTTTAATTTGCACAAACGCTTTCTCGACAGAAAAGTACTTAATCTCATCATATATTTTACAAAATGTGTATTACGATTATTTTATCTCATTTTGTCTCATACATAGATTAGAATCCAAACTGACGATCGAAAGTATACGAAGTATATTAAAGATGTTATTTATCTTAAAACGCGATTAAAACGATTTTATCGTCTATTTGTGCCGCGGGATTCAGCAGTAATTTTATCTTACAGGTATGAAGAATCTGATATGTATAAAGAACGGCCACCTTGCAGTTTACGAAGATTAGGAGGTAACATTCTTTATATAACATAATTTAGAGAAAAGCCTTCTTCATTTAAAAAAATGTTGAAGTATGACGATTGCTGCCATTATAAATTCGCTTTCTAGTGCAAATTCATCGATATGATCAGTATGTCGTTGTCCCTGATAATCATACATACAGATCATACTTTCTGATTGCAGACATGGTACCAGCACGGGTCGTGCTGTATATGCTCTCGTTTTCCGGATTCCTCGTGTCTTTCATGATGAGAACGGACATTAACATCGCTATGGTAGCCATGGCGAAAATACCGTCAACATCGAACAATGAAACCATCGCGGTAACGTCGCATTGTTACACAATGTCGAATGCGTCACATGAGGAAAATACCAGGCCGGAGGTATGCTTACTGATATTGCGATAATGCGATAAATTGCATAGTGCATAATTTTATTTTCTATTACATACACATTCGTTCGTTGCGTACGACTTGAAAAAACGATTCATTTTCTGCCAATCAGCGCTAACGGAATCATTTTTCTCAAACTTTTTTTGTCAAGCTTTTTTGCCAAGCTGTTTTTTGTCAAGTTTAAGATATATTGAAATGAGAAGAGAAATATGCGTGCGTAATGTTTATTCAGTCACAGTCAGGTCGGGATATTTCGTATAATGACTTGCACGATTAACGTCACGACAACCTGTTTGAATACAAAGAATACGACGCAGGTACCATTGTCATTTCATCAACATGATGTAAATATATTCCACATGTTATCAAGAGCATGCAAAATTTCTTTAAGGAATGCAATTCTATGTAATTTCGTATATAAATAGTATTTAATATAAAAAGAATAAAAAGTTCCAATAACGCGAAAGTAAATATCTTAAATAATTATTTAAAAAATTATTGACAATGAACTTATAGGCATCATGAACGAATAGATGTAATCTATACGTGATAGAGAAAGAGAGCGAGAGAATCGGCTCTATGCTGAAGTTCGAATAAAATTCGAACACGCGCAATATTTAAATGTCGAGGAATAAGATTGATTAGCAGGCTTTTTTTACACGTGTTTTGTTGTTATAATGTGTAAGATGGAAATGTGATTAATTGTGCAAGAGGTGTGCATTCGTAATGAGTCATTTATTTTACATTCGACAAGATAAAATGATGATAACATTTATTCTATTTGTCATCCGGGAATCCGGGGATGATGTGCAAAACTAATAATATTTCTGATTTTATATCAACATTGTAAAACGATTCAAGCGAGTAAAATTAAATTAAATTTTAATAAATTTTAAGTAAACTTGTGTAATGATATTAAAAAATTTTTGCAATTATATAATGATGGCGAAAAAAATCAGCAAACAAGAGATCTTGAATTGAAAGTAACGCTTATTCTTTTTCAGAAATCATAGAGTGCAGTATCTATAGTATTCTTTTTTAATTTTTTTTAAAATGCAAACAATAGAAATATCGTGAAATCTCGTTTAGACCATTGTTTATTGAATTTTCCTTTAAATATTAAAGAAATCCAACCACACCTTTCGGTGGAAAATTAATTTAATACAAGTTTACTGCAATTAACGGAGTGATTTTTGCGTATAAACTATACAAAGTCATGTTCTTATTTACAGGAGGATGGAGAATTCGAATGGAGCTCAACTATCCAGTCAATCATTCTCAGCTCCTTTTACTGGTGTTATATACTCTCGCAAATGCTCGGTGGTGTTCTCATTCAATATTTCGGCACTAAAACTATATTTGGTGGATCTCAAGTTGTTACTGCCATATGTAGCCTTCTTATGCCGACTGCCGCGGAGATTCATTACGGGGCCATGATAGCGTTACGCAGTATACAAGGCATCGCAAGTGTAAGTCTTAATGTAATCACCAGATAGAATCACCAAAAATTTTACTATTATATCCAGAGACAATGCAAATATCTAAAACATATCGTAAAAACAATTAAAAAATGTTGCAAATTTTTGAAACATTTTTTAACTGTCTTCTGAATATCGCTTGGATATGTATGCTTGGATTTATATTGTTTGGGATAAACTTTGATAATTTATATTTATCTTTCCTTGTGTAAACAGGGACTCACGTGGCCCGCAATGTATGCCGTAATCGGGCACTGGATTCCACCTGTGGAACGCTCACGCTTCATGTCTTCCTTTCAAGGTACGTTATCAAACGTCAGCCGCTAACAGAGATTTTCATGTGTTACAGTGAAACTTCGATATGTTCGATATGGCAAAAAAATTAAGCTAAAGCTATACATTCCGTCATATTGCGTCGCAAGTGTAATGCCGTAAAATGAAAGTCGCATACTTCCTTTTAATTGTGTTCCCGTGAATACTAATGCACGCTTCTTTCAGAATGGAATACGGAAGTTCGAATGAGAGAAGCAATTTATTCTATACTATACATTATTGTTTCAGTCAAAATTCCGGACCAAGAATATAATTTGTTATTAAATGCGAATATAATAATTTTTCTATATAAACGCTGCGCGCATTGATCTGCGCAAATTGATCGCTTATTAATGATTCTGAATAGTTCATCTCCACGAGGTTGCATTCGCCGGAACGAGGGGTATACTCAACAGCGACCGCTCAACAGCATGAGAAAGGCCGAGTATACTTCCAGCTGGTAGAATCAGCCGGGCTCAAACATATTATTGTATATATATATATACTTGTCTCTTTTACATGTATATCAGATCTATCTTTTGGTCCAGTCTGTAATACTAAGTTAAACTAATCGTCCTTCTCACTCAAATTTTATCAGAGACGGACCACAAGCTTCGTTTCGTAATATTTCCGATACGGCGCGTTTATCTTTCTCCTCTGTGCTTGTTTACTAACTCAAATATCTAAGCTTGTCAAACGCTCTTGCTGCTAACACGAAATGTGCTCTAAAATAATATTTATATCTTTACTCTTACAAATCCTCATTAAATAAACATTATTAGTTTAATGCAATACACAATGTATGAGGGGGATTCCGTAATATTAAAAATATTCTTATTAGCTACAAATTATTTTTACACGTGTTATATCCTACATATATTTAATATAGCTAGAACGTTATAGGAAATAAAAAAAAAACCTGCTTCTTTTAACTTATCCGCATACGCACATTATTTCGTATTATTAATTTTTCATTTATTCGCACGATACTTTCTTGTAATACCGCTCTCTGTATAAGAAGAGTGACACTCATTTTGCAGGTAGAACGAGTTTATACTCTTATTATTTGCAGATATAGAAGTTTCATTGTCCCACCATTAACAGCTTCATCATGTCTATCCTCGTCCCCGCGTACTAAGTGTTTACTTGAATCGCTTTACAGGATGAAATACATACATCGTGACTGAAGAGCGATCATCACCGAGCATGAGTGTCGTAACAAATCAAGACCGAAGGCCATTCGACAAGCATCATGTTTCTTTCCTCCGGCTCGTAGGGTGAGCTACTCCTAACATCTAGATTATCTATATTCAGGGTTCAGCATCGGCATTGGATTGACCTACCCGTTGTGCGCGTTTATCATCGCCCATTTCGGATGGAGGGTCGTGTTCTACACGACTGGTAGCATCGGCCTCGTGTGGTGCGTCTTTTGGTATTTCTGCGCCTTCGATACTCCCGCTTCGCATCCCAGAATATCTAAGTTGGAACTTCGTTACATTCAGGAATGTGTTAGAAACCAAGTTATCGGAGCAAACGAGGTAAGGCAGTGTATCTGTTATCCGACGATGTCTTCTTTACGCGAAAAAAAAGCGCGTTAACGTATTTATTTAATATGTTAAAGGATCTGCCTGTTCCTTGGAAATCTATACTCACGTCTTGCCCAGCATGGGCTATCGGTATCACAACCTTTGGAAGAATATGGGTACATTATGTCTTTATCACTTCTGGCCCGATGTACATGAAGAGGGTATTAGGATTCAGTATACAGGCAGTATGCATTTATTATCCAACAGATTTTCGTTTTCATTTTATCAATGTAATATTTATCAGAATAACAAACTTATTTTTTAGAATGGTATCCTGTCAGGTGCCCCTTTTATCTGTAGCTACTTAAGTTCTGTTGTATTTTGCTACGTCGCAGATCTCCTAGTTATGCGGCAAATCATGACTTTAATTACTGTGCGCAAGATATTTACTGCGTTATGTAAGTCCGTTTGCTGATTTTTTCACTTGATTAATACTTAAAGACTCTGCGTTTCAATTATTAGTAATCGTTTGTTTTTTCTTATAGCTCAAGTGGTTCCTGGAATCCTTGTAGTTTTAATTGGATACTTAGGTTGTGATATTATCCTCGCTTTAATTGTATGGTTTATAGCTGTTACTCTCATAACAGCCGGTTATGCGGGTGCAATGGCTAATATCGTCGACATCGCACCCAATTTTGCTGGTGAGTATGCACAATTTTCGCAAATACATTTATTTGGATTTTTAATATTTATAAATTTGGGAATTTAATTGGATTTTCAATATTTGTAAATTTAGGAATAATTATAGGAATTTCAATTTTTATAAATCAATATCTTTTTTTAGGGCAAGTGTTGGCGTTCGCACAGACAATTCATATGACCGCTAGTTTTCTATCTCCTATAGCAACTGGTCTGCTTACACAAGAAAGCGTAAGTGTTATATTTTTATTCTATTTTTCTATCGTCCATTAGGAATAAAAGCAATATAATGTAATATAAAAGCAATATAATGTAATGTAATGTTTCCAACAGCAATCTCTCGATGCATGGAAAAAAGTATTTGCAGTCACTGCAGGTGTATCCTGCAGCACGTATATTGCCTATCAAATGTTTGGTACAGCGGATATACAAGCATGGAACTATCCCGATCAAAAATATCCTCCATCTATTCAAGAAGATTCTCAGCCATTAACCGATTTATCTCGCGAGAGAAGCAAAATTATTCCGAATCAATCAAGTATATCAAAACAAACGTAATATATCTTTGTTTCGGCTTATAAATATTAAATTAATTTTCAAATTTTCCTGCTGTCAAAATGTTTCAATTTTCGACACGGATTATGTACTGTAAATGCACAAATGTTTAAAGAAATAAGTGATTATAAATAGAGTGCGGAAATTATAAGATAAGATAAGATGATAAGACATCCTATTCGGATAATCCAGGATATTCTGTCTTTTACTTTATTATTAGTTTCTCAAGGAACGCATTTTAAATTATTTAAATAGGATAAATTTAATGTAATAGAACATCTCGCAAACTTTTGCACTCTAGTGATAAGTAATATTATGTGCGATAATGTCCAATTTTGCTTGTTTACATGCATTCTTTATTATGAAGTATATTGCACAATAATTTTATTTATAAGATGATATATGGACTTAACTAATTTATAAAATTGGATCTCTTATAAAGGTATGAAATCATGATTACTTATTTTGTCTTATTTGTGCGAATGCTAGAAAGCACAACAAAGATATATATATATATATATATATATATATATAAAATCTTTTGCATGTTTTAAATGCTTATATATATTTAAAATATGCGAAAATATTCTTGTCTTAAACTTGTTATAAGTTTAGAGATACTTAAAGTGTAAATTTGCAAAAGATAACCTTTATTTATACAGTTCTTGAAATAGAATATAATTGTATAATTATCATGAATTAAATAGAAAGAATTAAGTAAAATTATAGAATTGGGAGACTTTCATTAGTATCTATTTTTTACAATCAGTGCCTTGTGGTGCACATAGATGTTCAAGTTGGTCTAACAAAGCTCTAACAGAGCTCTCTTGATATCTTTAATAATCCATTAATTTTTATGAATTAGTATAGAGATTTAGGTATAGGTAATACCTGATAAAATGTTCACAATTGTAAATTAACACTATTAACCTGATAAAAAAGAATATTTATTATATATAGTGTCATATAAAACCCGTGTTGTACAAATAAATTTATAGAAGGATTTGTCCACACATATTTAGATATATAGTAACAAATATATTCATTTATATGTAAATGTTATAAGAGAGAAAATATTATATTTCTGATTATTATTTCTTTAGAAATTCATATTTTTATAAATATATATTGCAATGATTCCATTAATAATATATATGCACATTTTTTTAATAAGTTATATAAGAGTATTGTAAATTTAATCTTATATAGCTAATTGAATTAATAGAATATGAAATTAATTTTTTTAAAATTTTATTTTATTATTTGCGGACAAAATACTTTATAAATCGGTAATCAAAGTATATATCAATACATAAGTACTTATATGTAAATATGTAAGATTTATACAGTAATGATTGTGCCATTATATGATGTTTTTGTAGTAATATATAATACGAAATAAAAATATTACATTATTTTTGTTTCGTACAATATATTTGTAGAAATTAATTATAAACGTTATGGGGAAAAAAAATGCTATTATTTTTATTAATATTTAGTATTTAATACATCAGATCTTTAAAAGAAAATTTATTTTCTTATAAAAATTTATCTTATAGAAATTTATTTCTTTCAATATGAAATTTGTTAAAAACAAGTTTGTTTAACATCTTAAAGAAACTGCAATTTCTCTATGAAATAAAGTGATTTTAATAGAGATAAAACAAATTTTATTGCGTTCTCTTCAATATTACTTTCACATATTTACACATATTTCACAAAAGACAGATTCCCATTGCTCTTTAGTCCCGCGCGCATATTAATCGCCGCGAGATTCGTCTACTTTGCACTGCCATTAGCCGCGTTAACTACTTCTGTCTGCAGGTCGCGTTGAGACTTACTAATTATTTCAAATGCTGGTAACCTTTCTCCAGTGCGGGCAATTAATCCCTCGTTTCTTAATAAGCACATTTACGCTCGTCATTTCACAAATGTCGGCGCAAAAGTAACCGTAAAACGCACTCTGTGTATCTCTCTCTCTCTCTCTCTACTTTGATTTAAGATTTATTCAAGATTGATTCACTCAAATAAATTACTCAATCCAATCATATAAAAATTAGCTCATTGATTGGTAAGTTATCCTAATTTATTACGACGATAAATATTGAGGCATGCGTTGTAGCCATGATGAGAAAATATTAAAAGACGGAGTGTCTAGGTATGAGGTAATGTATGATTAAAATTACAAGAATTCTCGACACAGTTGTGAATTTATCATCGTAAATAAATAATGATTAATCATGTAATCGTAATAAATGACTATAGAGCATGATAAATGGCTTCATACATCAATCGATGTACTATCGTTGCAGTCTGCTTCTACTTTAGCCTTGATACTTGTTTGGCTGGAGTCAGCCATAGTTATTTAATACACGTGAATATCGAAAAAACGTCTAATTATCGTATGCTAATAAACGTTACGTAACGATCGATGATGTTTCATTCTACATGTTTCACATTTCATGCGTAGAATACGCATTATGTATTGTAAGATCGACGCATGCTCCTAGCGTTCGCGCTCTAGTCTCGTGTTCTATAAAACGTATGACGTCATCTCATCTGCACTAAAGCAAATAATTTTACGTTACTGCTTTATGTAAAATTCGCGATATATAAAAAATTCCCGCAGTTGCTTCCCTAATAATATACAAAAATTGTAAAATCTGTAAAGTGTATTTTTTATAACGCAAAAAATGTAAAATCTAAAAAATGTCTTGACACGTTATAAAATAAAAATAATTAAGATATCTTTTCTGCCAACAATATTTCCCATTCTTCTAAGATTAATGTAAACCTCTTCAGTGAATTATTTTGAGTAAATAATGTTCTTTAATGGGATACCATGAAGAATATTATTAGTATTAAATCCGATAGCACATATACCTTTTTATCTTATGACATTATCTTAATATTAATGTTAGGAGAATCATAGAGAAAATTATATACGACTTCCCCCAAAAATAGTCAGAAATTTCCGAATTACTATAATTTAGACATTTACAGTAAACTATTACATTATTCTGCATTTCGTATCGACTCGTAGGCATGCAATAAAACTGCTCGCAAAAGCAGGACACGGAGAAAGGATCGTGTAAATAAAACGTTCGACAGATACCGGACATGTTCGACGGTACCGCGACAGCGTTGACCGGACCTGGGATAAATCCGGGGGTAAATAGGGATGCACGCTCCGAAAGGTCGGGCCGAAGGTAGGGGAATAGTGATTGCGACGACGCGGGTGAAACGGGGACAAGGATGGTGTCGGTACCTGCTCTTCAACGGTGGTTCGGTCGATCGGTCGGTTTCGTCGATTGAAAAAGGGAGGTCGGGTGAGTTTGCGTTGGCGCGCGGTTCGCCAGTTCCTCGCGAGACGCGAGTCGTGTCGCACGTCGCACCGCGTCAGGTGCAAATACGCTCGTACGCTCGTTCGCTCGTCGCCAAGTGTCTCTCCCTGCATCTTTCGCACCTATTATTACACCTGACTTGACTCTGGTGTTGGCCGAAGGGTTTGCAGTTTCCTCGTGTACACGCGTCCCTTCGGTGTCGCGTCGCGTCGCGAATTAAAGACTAGCCTCGTGTGTTACTCCGAAAAAAGTACATACATACGTATCACGCGAGTGTTCTGCGTGACGCATTCGTTCGATCGAGGTTGAAAATAAGGTGAACGCCGACGATTTTCATTCATGATTGTTCGAAAGTAGTAGCGCGCGTGATGACACAACAGTGTGTAATAATTAAAGCGAACATCTTGTTAAAATGACTGATCCTCTCAAAAGTATCGCGCGAAAGTCATAGAAGTGCATACGCGCCTGTGTTTTCTCTTTGACGCATGGTCCAACTGCTTAAAAAATCATAAAATTTACAAAGCATCGATGCATCTCACGAATTCGCTCTTAGATTCAATCTCAAATGAACCCGTTAATTATCGTCGTTGGTCGTAGAATTCAGGAATTTCTACGAGTGTTTGATCGTTAAGACGCGTATCCGACAGTTGAGACAAAATTTTCTCGAGAACAAAAGCACGCTGTGAAAGTGAACCGAAATCGAATTCTGAATTTACGCACGTTGCTGAATTCGGAGGGAACGAGACAATGAGCTGCGAACACAGCGGAAGTGCTAACCGTCAAGTGCGTCAGCTGGCCATTAAGTCGTTTGAATTGTTGTAAATCGCCGCAAGAAAAAATCTTAAATGATAAGAATATTGGATTCTCTCTGTCATTTTCTTATTTCTTCTTGTAGCATTTAAATAAATATGTGAAATTAAAGACGCCTCACGATAATATTATTTAATGTATAGTTCCTTCACAATATAACTAATTCTTTTGGTTCTCAAATTTAACTTACTCATAAAAATCTTTTTTTTTTATATATATCGCAACCACGTTAACTTATACTATTATAAAATAATCACGACACACTAAAGAACTTTCCTCTTTATAAAAATATCTCTAAGAATTTTACTTCAACGGTTTTGTTTACGAAGAAATTTTCTTCGTTTCATGACGATGCATAAAGAAACGACGTTTTAAAAACACAATGCGACAATTGTCTTTTATTTATGGATAGCCTTGAGAGAGAAAAAAATACCTCGTCACTGTCTCTTCAAAAGGTTAATGTAAAAACAACACTATCAGGAGGGACGAATGAAAGACACCGCGTTGAAGTTTAATCAATTTAATAATTATAATTAATTAATTTAATAAAGATGTCAGGCACATAAGATTCAATGTTGCCGTAGACTCTAGCAATTAAGGCGCAAGAAATCCTAATGAAGTTTCGTCGTAAGCATACAAACAACAAATAAAGTGACAAAGTAAATCGTTCAGTTTCAATCACCCGTGAATATTTCCCACCTCACGATGAATTGATAGAAAATAACTGACTAAGAGAAAAAAAAGTATATTTCTTTCTTTCTTGAAAATTAACTCTTCGTCATATGAACTAAAACTGTCATCTTTTGTCGTTCATTTTTACGTGTTAAATAAAGAAGATTAAATATTGCGATATACAGGGTGTCCCAGAATTGATAGTAAAAAAAAGGGGGCATATTCTACAGGTCAAAATAAAAT